>JALMGA010000006.1:86857947-87395447 GCA_023333525.1 Aspidoscelis tigris stejnegeri | reverse complement strand
GTCAACATTCGTATCATCAAATTCGTATCGAATATTCGTACAAATAGATACGAATTTGGAAAATGTCAGCAAGTCCTCTCAGGATCAGCTGATTCTATGAAGGTATTCTACGAAGCTGATGGGTAGGAGAGTCCGATCAGGCAAGGCGAAGGATTTCTTCTCCCAGGGGCTTATCGGTCTATGGAATTTGCTGCTAGAAGTGATGGCCACATCAACCAGCCTAGATGGCTTTAACGTAGGGTTAGACAAATTTATGGACGACAGATGTATCAATGGCTACTAGAATGGATGCCTAAGTACCTCTTTCAGGCTGGTGGGACAAGCAGGAGGCCTTTAAGTCCATTTGCTCGGATTGGAGAGCAGGAGAAGGTTTGCCCTTGTCTCTGTTTAAGATGCCCATGGGCAATTGGTGGGCCACTGGGTGAGACAGGATGCTGGACTAGATGGGCTGTGTCCTGATCCAGCAGGGCTCCTCTTAGGTTCTTATGGGCTAGATGGGCTGTGTCCTGATCCAGCAGGGCTCCTCTTAGGTTCTTATGGGCTAGATGGGCTGTGGCCTGATCCAGCAGGGCTCCTCTTAGGTTCCTATGAATGTATTCAAATTGGTTCGAATTTTAATACATTTGTTTTTTCTCTATTCATACAAATTTGGACATTCGAATATTAGATTCAAATTGAATCGAATGTCAAAAATTGCACTCGTGCACACCCCTAGTGGGGAACTTTGACCTTTGCCATCCACAGACAGATGGCAAAGTGCGAATTTCCCCCTGGGGTTGCCAGGTAAACCTCCAGCGAATCCTAGGCCTGTACCTGCAGTTTGTCCTACGATGAACTGCATTTCAGCACATCCTGGCTGTCAATTGATCTTGAGTCTTAAGTGGATGCTAATTGCTAGACTTGGCTGTTCTCCCTGATGGATTGTCCTGCAGATTGCCTTAACAGCTAGAGAGAGTACCTGTAGAATAATAGTCGCATCTACATCAGGTGTCTAATGGCCTCACGACACACACCAGGCTCTGCAAGCCGACTAGTAGAGAGGAACGTGCCAACTGAACACCAATATCTTTGCTCCTTTATTCGCCAGAGCAGGACTGATCCAGACTTATGCTTCTCAAGAACTCTGGGGCCCCATCCATATGAAGGGAATATAAGAACACAGGAACATAAGAGGAGCCCTGCTGGATCAGGCCACTGCCCAATTAGTCCAGCATCCAGTACCACACAGTGGCCCACCAATTGCCCATGGGCATCTCAATCAGAAGATTCACCTGCTCTTGAACCCCAGTAGATGGCTTTGAGAAGAGTCCTTCCTGTCTCTCCAACCTGGAGGTGGTACCTAGACAACAATTCTAGATAAGAACTTAAGAGGACCCCTGCTGGATTGGGCCACAGCCCCTTTAGTCCAGCATCGTGTCCCACACGGTGGCACACTGATTGCTTCTGGACATCTCAAGAAGAAGATGAAAGCAAAACCTTCACCTGCTCTTGTACCCCAGTAGATGGCCTTAGAGACATCCTGCTTGCCTCCCAAGTAGGGAGGATGTACCTAGGCATCCAACCTAGTAGCCACCTGTCATCCATTATTTATTTATTTATTTATATCCCGCCCCATACCCGAAGGTCTCTGGGCAGGTAACAACAGATCAGACAACATATTTAAAAACATATTAAAAACAAAATACAGATTAAAACATATTAAAAAATGATACAAAGTAAAAAAGGTACATAGTTAAAAGCTCTAAGCCGCACGCTCAATAGTGTATTAATTATAACTATAACTAAGGGGAGAATGCATCACCTTAGCCAAAGGCCAAGGCAAAAATGTATGTCTTTACAGCCTTCCTAAACGTTAACAAGGAAGGGGCATGGCGCACCTCGAGGGGGAGACCATTCTACAGTCTGGGGGGCCACCACTGAAAATGAATGTATTAACATTCCATTCGAATTCGAACGTCCGAATCGGAACAAATTCAATCAAATTTCAAATATTTCAAATATTCTTACACATCCCTACTTTGTATTGTACTTTTCATGGTTGCTGTAAACCTCCTTAAGTAATGAGAAAAACTTTGGATTAAAGATCAAAAATTTACTGTTTGTGTGACATTGAAAGAGAATATTTATAAGATGATGTATAGATGGTACTTAACGCCACATAACCTTGGGAAAATGTATCAAAATATGTCAATGAAGTGTTGGAAATGTAAAAAGGTGGAGAGCACATTTTATCATATGTGGTGGACATGTGAGAAAGCAAGAAAGTTCTGGATCACAATAGGGCATTGGATGAGACAAATTTTGAATATTAATCTTGAGTTTAAACCAGAATTACTTTCATTGGGAGTTGTTGATGAAGGTCTAAATTATGTAAAGACTTTGATACTATATATGGTAACAGCTGCCAGATTGTTATATGCACAGAAAGGGAAGCAAGAAGAGTTACCTACAAATTGACGGAGATGGCAGAAATGGAAAAACTGATGAATTTATTAAAAGACAAAACAGTGAATAGGTTTATAGAAGATTGGGGACCTTTTATAGAATTTCTTCAGGGATTGGGAATTCTGATGGAAGGTTTCGGCCTTTAAAAGAAAGAGTAACAGGGAGATGTACAGAGCAAAGAATAAAGGGATTACTAGAAGAAGAGTCCGAAGAACGGAGGAAGTCACATGAAAAATCTTAGAGCATTGTAATAGAATTTATTATAATTATGTACTGAAATGTGATATAAATGCTTGTTGAAAATAACTCTGGAACGACCTGTCGGATGAGATCCGTCAGATAACATCATTAGACAGCTTTAAAAAGGCGGTCAAGACGGATCTCTTCCGGCAGGCCTTTCCAGATTAACCATCCCGGCCCAGATTCCCTGATTCCTCCCGTGGCCCCATCTTAGTGATGGTTGAGGATCAACAGAGGGACATCAGGGTTTTTAGTTTTTAAATTATTGTTTTACGCATTGATATTGTGTTTTAATATGTTATATTGTTTAATACTGTCTTAAGGGGGGGAGGGATAAGGTGTTTTTAATTGTTATATTTTATATTTTATTGTTGTTAACCGCCCGGATTGGTTTGCCATAGGGCGGTATACAAATAAATATTATTATTATTATTATTATTATTATTATTATTATTATTATTATTATTATTATTATTATTATTATTATTATTATTATTATTATTATTATTATTATTATTATTAAATAAAAAATGGATACCAAAAAAAGAAAAAAAAAGAAAGGTGGTCTACAAATAAACTGAACGAATGAATGAATGAATGAATGAATGAATGAATGAATGAATGAATGAAGTGCAGAAAGGTCTCCGGTTAATTGGTGACCATTGGAACTGAGTTTTGGGAAAGCCTCCTTTCCTTCCTCGTTTCCTTTCAGATCCACAACCCCTCTGCTCCTTCGTGGGTGTTCAAGTGCCATAAAGTTTTTCTTTTTTAACCTTTCGATTGGGACAGCGCATTGGCGGCGCATAGAGTGCTCATAAACAAGCAAGGGGCAGGCGAGCCTTTCTCGGCTCCTCTTTCTTTTTCATTTAGAAATCAACAGATTGCTTTGATATTTACTGATGTATTCAGTGCCCGAGGGCTGCAGGCATAGGACAATCTATAAATGATAACCCAGTATTATTTTATTATGATTATTATTGAGTGGCAGATACAGGAAGATAAATAGGCTGCTCTTGAAGCAGCTGTGTCTGATTGTTGGATGATAGAGCATGTTTAGTTTTCATTCTGACAAAGCGCTTATTGAATCTCTCAGCAGATCAAGGGACGCGGTTCAGTTCTGCAAGTTCGGCAGATTTAAAATTCACTTTAACTGACATGCCAGAAGAACTAATGTACTCAGATGCTGCCAATGTCAGCTCCGGCGCCTGTCACCCCACCCCACCAACCTTTGGGGGATTTTAGTTTATAACGTTTAGAGCGCTTAGGTGCAGGAGTTCTCTTCTTAAGGGGAAGGGGGGGTGCATTTTAATTATGCTTTTAATTATGCTTTTAGATTTGTGCGCAAATATTCGTCACATTCAAAATGCATTTTCTTTTCATTTTTCATTTCCGTTTTATAGGCATTCTGCCTTTCCAAAAGAAAACGTGCCCAAGGTGGTTTACAACAAACAGAAAATGCACAATGCAAAATAATAATCCAAACATTATGATAAAAATACATTATAAAAATTGTACATCATACAAAACATTGTAAAATAAGCCAGACACACACAGACAGACTGAGGCCAAGGCGAAGTGCAAAGACCTCTGAAGATGGATATCACAGCTATATCCAAAAGATTAGGTTCTCAGAAGAAGAAACCTGGAACATGGCATAACAGCCCCAAAACTACTTTAAATGAGATTGAATCGACCCCCGAAAGCCGACATAAGACTCATTGTTTCTTTACATGACTCTATATGCATATATATAACACAGAAAGTTATAGAATTGGCTCTGGATGTACACATTTTACACAAAAATACAGATAATCATCTTGTCCTCAGAATAAAAATTGTGATAGATTTCTTCAGATTTCAAGCCAGAGGGCAGGGACCTGTCTAGGATTAATATAATATTTTAACCCACCCTGAGACCTTTGGGTATAGGGCAGGATAGAAATAAAAATAAATAAATAATAGATTTCCTGTAAGCAGTGGTAAAATATATACTGTTTTAATATATACTGTTGGGCTGCTTCCGCACTTGGCCTTACTATGGGATAGATCTCAGGACAGGGGTCTCTTGTCCACATGCTAATACAGGCTATGGCAAGTCTCACTAGGACCTGCTGTAGTCTGCAATAACGCGCAGATAAGAGACCCTGATCCTGAGATATATCCCAGAATAAGGCCAAGTGCGGACCTACCCTGAGACCCTTGGGTATAGGGTGGGATAAAAAAAAAGCAAATGAATGAATGAATGAATGAATGAATTGGTAATAGTTTCTTCATGGCAAAAAAGGATAATTAGACGTTGGCTTTTCTGCATGAACCCTTAATCTAAATTAAGGGTCTGTGTAGTACACATTCTGGTCTGCCTACCGGAATACTAATGTGGATCTATCTATCTATCTATCTATCTATCTATCTATCTATCTATCTATCTATCTATCTATCTATCTATCTATCTATCTATCTATCTATCTATCTATCTATCTATCTATCTATCTATCTATCTATCTATCTATCTATCTATCTGTCTGTCTGTCTGTCTGTCTGTCTGTCTGTCTGTCTGTCTGTCTGTCTGTCTAATCTAATCTAATCTAATCTAATCTAATCTAATCTAATCTAATCTAATCTAATCTAATCTATCCGTCTATCTATCATTGGCCCATCTAGATCCTTCTCCTCTACACTTACTGGCGATGGTGCTCCAGGCCTTTTCTAGCCCTATCCAAGCCCTGAACTTCAGGCCTTCCACACACAATCTAGCATCTAGCTCCTACTTCCGCCCTTCGCACTGTGATGTCTGTCTGACTCCGAGTGAAAAGCTGTGGCAGGAATACCCACTGTAAATAATCTTTGACCGAGTCCTTTATGGCTTCCCGCTTTGGAACGGAGAGGCTGACGAGATGCAACCTTTAGGAGTGTAATGACTGAATGGTAGCTGAGATCATTCATCTTCTGGAGTGCCCGGGTTCAGAAGACCATGAACAGGAACACCCAGAGAGAGACAAGTGTCTTTGGAGTATCAGCAGGCCAGCTGGTTAGTGGAGAAGCTCTCTCCCATTGTTTGACCTGGCCCTTTTTTTCTGTCCCTTTAGAAGATTGATGCATCTCCAAGGGTCCTTATCCAGCACTTAAAAGCAGTGCCTGGATTAACAGGTGGAAGGGAGGCCTATTTGGAGAACAAGGAGCTCCACCTGCTTGGCAAGCAACAGAAAGCAGGTGCCTGGCAGGTAAGGACCATCCTTGTGTACACTGATGGTGGTAGATAAGACAACAAAGCTGGAGGAGGCAGATATTTGACTCATCCATAATCTGGACAGGGGACAGGAATGGAATAGGGGTGTGTGTGGGTTTACCAACTCCCTCACTCTGTACAGGAGTCTTTAGGATTAATTTCCTTCTGTTATGGTTGAATTCTTACTTGTGCTTCTCTCTGTGGTCTGTTTCATTTCTCTTGAGAATTTACTTGTCAGGATGAGAGATTCCCAAAAGAGGTTTTGCTGAAAAATCCTTCCTTCCTTCCTTCCTTCCTTCCTTCCTTCCTTCCTTCCTTCCTTCCTTCCTTCCTTCCTTCCTTCCTTCCTTCCTTCCTTCCTTCCTTCCTTCCCTGAGCCCATTTCAGCTGCGAGAAGGCAAAAAGGGAACCTGGTATCCCTCCTTGCCTCCCTCCAAGGTTCTAGTGGATGTGGACCCAGGGCTGCTGGTCTCTGCCCCAGTTGGCTGTGATATGGAGGGTGCCCTGCAGTCTCTGGTGCCCAGAACTAGATGGGTCTAACCTAGCTGCCCACTACTGGCCACAGCCTGGCTGTGTTGCCCATGGAGCTGCTCCATCTTGTACCCCTCCTGCATGAAGGACATCCCATCATGCTCAGGATCTACAGCTTTTGCTGGAGGAGAGGCAACCTGATGTCACCTGCTTGGCGTGCACTCTTTCACTCTCTGCAAGCTACACCCTGAGCGCCACCTTGCTTCACCATAACTAGTTATGAAGATACCAAAAATGGCTTCAGTTCCCAAGCCATCCTAAAATGTACTATGATGTTGTAGTGTGACCAAGCCCACATGCGTTCCCTTCTGGGGTAGCTTCTGGTAAAGAACATCTTCACTTGCAGGAGTCATTGTCAACCCAGAAATGTCTCCTACCTTATCAGACGCTACCCTAGCATCTACTAGCGGCACCACACGGATCGTAATTGCTAACTTTCGTGGCCAGAAGGGCAACCACTCGCACCTCTGGCAGTATCGGGGTTGTCTCAGGTGCCGCACAAGCATGCTGGCACCTCAGGTGACCCCAAATGTGACAGCGCATGCACAGAATGTCATTGTCATCATGGTGATGGTGCATGCGCAGTTGTGCTGGGCTCTGCCTGGAAGCTGGTGGCTCCCAGACACCGAGAGCCAGGTAAGTCTCCAGGTGCATGGGGCTTGGTGTGGCATGCACTGGTGTTTGCAAGTGTGAACACTGGTGCACATTAGTGCAAAAATGCCCCAGTGCTGGTATACACATAAAAAGGAAAAGAGGGAAATGAATGGAAGGAGCTGAATGCTTTGGTGATTTCTTCATTTGCTGCTTTGGATGCCCAAATTGGGCTCATTTTAGGGATTTTGCAGGGTGGGAACTGTGGACACGTTCATGCCCTTGTGGGCTTCTCTCCACTGGAAAGTATACGGATCTGGGAGATGAAAGACGTTCTTGAAATTGCTTAATTCTAAGCGCGCCACCAGTCACTGTCGAATCGCTGACTGAAAAAGCCACAAATCCATTTTAATTATAGGGAGCCAAACCTCAACACGGGACGCAGAGAAGGCAAGGGGGGATGTTCACTGTCCTTCTCTCTTTTTACAGTGGAGACCTTTGTGAAGTAAGTGACCAGACCTGTTGAGTCTCCCCCCCCCCCCGCCCCCACAAGCATCAAATGCACCCACGACCTCCAACGTTTGGTTCCTTTTGCTTTATCCCAGCTGCAGAACTTGAACACCTTCTAAGTCTGCGTTTCTCTTCTAAAGATGGATGGCGGAATGCCTACCAACGGAATACTCAGCAGTAGGGATGGTTCATAGTGAATCAGGTGTTAGAACATCCGTATTCGTAGAAATAGATCCCCTTCAAATGTAGTAGGATTCTATTTGATACGAATGCATTTGTAACTATTCGTATGAATGTCGGATACGAACGAATACGTATCTGACACAAATGCATACGTACTTGATATGTATCTATATGTATCCAACACAAATTCATACGTATCCAATGTGTTGCTGTTCAACTGCAGGCATGCTTGGAAGAAGCTGATTATCTAGACCCATTGCAATCTGGCTTCAGACCAGGGGCCTGTTCGCACTTGGCTTTTTTCTGGAGTATATATCTCAGGATAGGGGTCTGTGTTCTGCGTGCTAATGCAGACTCTGGCAGGCCTCACCTGGGACACCCTATAGCCTGCACTAGCATGTGGGCAGCAGGCCCCTATTCCAGGACAGATTTCAGAATAAAGCCAAGTGTGAATAGGCCCCTAGTTATGGCACTGAAACTGCCTTGTTCGCCTTGGTTGATGACCTACTCCAGGAGAGAGACAGAGGGAATGCCACCTTGTTGGTTCTCCTGGACCTCTCACTGGCTTTCAATACCATTGACCATGGTATCCTTTTGGAAAGGCTATGGAGCTTAGGAGTGGGAGGCAGTGCTTGGCATTGGTTCTCCACCTATCTCCAGAACCGATCTCAGAGAGTGGTTACTGGAGATACTGATTCAGCGCCCTGGGATCTCACTTGTGGGGTTCCCCAGGGGTCAATCTTATCTCCCATGTTATTTAATATCTATATGAAGCCACTGGGAGAGGTCATGAGGAGACTTGGGGTGAGGTGTCATCAATATGCAGATGATACCCAGCTCTATCTCTCTGTGCCATCTGAATCAGGAGAGGTGGTTGAAGTGCTTGACAGGTGTCTGGAGGCAGTAATAGCCTGGATGAGGGCCAATAAACTGAAGCTGAATCCAGGCAAGACAAAGGTGCTGTGTGTCACAGGGTCTCGGGCCCGTGTAGTTGGGAAATACCCTGTCCTGGACGGGGTTGCAATGCCCTGGAAGGGACAGGTGCGTAATTTGGGGGTACTCCTGGACTCAGCATTGACGCTTGAAGCTCAGGTGGAGGCCGTGGCCAGGAGTACTTATTCCCAACTACGATTGGTGCGTCAGCTTAAGCCTTTTTTGGACAGAGACGACTTGGCCACAGTCATCCATGCCCTGGTAGCCTCTAGATTGGACTACTGCAATGCACTCTACATGGGGCTGCCCTTCGGAAACTACAGCTAGTGCAGAATGCAGCTGCAAGACTGCTTACAGGGATATCAGGCTGGACACATATCACACCAGTCTTAAAAGAGCTGCACTGGCTGCCAATTCATTACCGAGCCCAATTCAAGGTGTTGACTTTAACATACAAGACCCTAAATGACTTGGGCCCCAAATATCTGAAGGAACGCCTCCTCCCATACAAATCTGCCCGTGCCCTAAGATCTGGGGGTGGGGGGGAGGAGGCCCTTCTCGTTGTTCCACCACCCTCTATAGCAAGACGGGTGGGCACTGGAGAGAGGGCCTTCTCAGTAATGGCCCCCAGGCTGTGGAATAGCCTCCCCCTCGAGGTGCGTCCAGCCCCCTCACTGTATATGTTCAGGAGGGGGGTAAAGACACACCTCTTTGCTCTGGCCTTTGGCTAAATGTGGCACATACTATTGTCTTATACTGTTTTTATATATGGTTTTATTTTAAGTATTTTTTGTCTTTTAAATATGCTGTTACCCGCCCTGAGACCCTAGGGTATAGGGCGGGATATAAATGTAAATAAATAAATAAATAAATAAATAAATAAAAGAAATGTATCCAATATCTATCCTGTAACGAATCTGCTTTGAAAACATCAAATTTGACCTGAATCTACTTCGAATCCGCGCTCGATCCATGAAATATAAATAAATAAATAAATAAATAAATAAATAAATAAATAAATAAATAAATAAATAAATAAATAAATAAATAATGGGTGATTTTCCACTAAGCACTGGAATACTCTTTAAGGACCTTGGGCTAGTCACAGCTCTCTTCTGGGCTCTCACAGCCCTGCCTACCTCACGGAGTGTTCTGTTGTGGGGAGAAGAACAGAAGCTTTGTCAGCTGCTTTGAGTCCCCTTAAATGGGTGAGAAAAGCAGGAGAGAAAAGCCAATTCTTCTTCTTAATTAATTAATGGCATTTGTATATCACCCTGAGGTCCTAGAGTGGTAGACCATAGAAATATGTTCACTCCGTGTGAGGTTGGATGACTGCTAAGAAGAAGAAGTAGAAGACAATCACTTGAGCTACTGAAGAAGACGAAAGTTGAAACGTGTTTGGCTTTAGATTCTTGTTCCACATTATCTAACCCAAAGGTGGATTTTCTGAGTTAGATAATACTGAAAGGAAACAGTTTATGGCTTTGTTGAAGCATTCTCAAAGGGTGCGATCAGACATGGTTACAGGTTGACGCTCAAGAGGGAGATATGGAATACCAAAAGTCAACTTGCTGATTTCCAAAACCTCTGAATGTTCACCTTTTCACCATGGCATAAGAACATAAGAGAAGTCCTGCTGGATCAGGCCACAGCCCATCTAGTCCAGCATCCCGTCCACACAGTGGCCCACCAAATGCTCATGGGCATCTCAAGCAGAGACAAGGACGAACCTTTGCCTGCTCTCGAATCCCAGCAAATGGCATTAGAAGCCCCCAGTTCTCCCCCCCCCCAGCCTGAAAGATGCACCTAGGCATTCATTCTAGTAGCCATTGATACATCTGTCATCCATAAATTTGTCTAACCCTACCTTGAAGCGATCTAGACTGGTAGCTGTCACCACCTCTTCCGGCAGCACATTCCATAAGCCAATGACCCTTTGGGTAAAGAAATACTTCCCTTTGTCGGATCTGACTCTCCTACCCATCAGCTTCAAGAAATTTTAAAATATTTTTAATAATTCATTTGAATGTGTATGGAAACATATGTATTATATACATATCCGTAACCATCTTATACATATCCGTATGGATGAAAACGGGATTCGTATGGGATTAAACAAGGGATGTGTACAGATGCGTATGGATACATACAAATGTCAACATTTGTATCATCAGATTCGTATTGAATATTTATACAAATAGATACAAATGTATTTGAATCAGTTCAAATGTTAATACATTCATTTTTTATCTATTCGTACAAATCTGGACATTTGAATATTCGATTCGAATCAAATCGAATGTCAAAAATTGCATTCATGTGCACCCCTACCTATGAGGTCATGATCTTCCAATGGCCACTTATTTGTCCAGGGGCAGCATTAAAACTCAAGTAGTAAAGCCTTTGGAAAGGTTGGATTCTGTGCCCGGCTCCTCCAGAAAATGCCAGGCTGATCTTAGCACAAGGGAGAATTCCATTTAAGCTTTTTCCTTCTCAACCTGTCTAGACAAAATAATAATAATCATCTGACTTGACTTGTAACGTTCTCCTCCATTTCACGGAAATGATATTCATTTGCGTTTTAATGTCTCTTTTGAATAACTTGCAGGGAGGCTCTATAATTTGGGAGAAAGCCGAGACGCCAGATGCCTGTGTGGAGAAGAAGGCTCCGAACATGTAATTGGACATAATCTCTTCTCACTCAAGGAAAACTACACAACATCTTTCTTGGCCTATTTAGTCAAAATAGAGAGCAACAGCGTTACTGTAGAACAATAAAGATGCAAATTCTGTCGACAGCGTGCAGGCGAATGCTGGGGCAGCTATCAGCACGAATATTATAGCACGTTGATGACTTGGTATGAAGTCTCCTGGTTGCACAGAAGCGCGCTTTGCCTTTGCAAAATGTCACAGCTAGAGTGCCAGACCAGCTGACGTCAGGACGGATGGTGTTGGATTGGCACACCTGGATGTGCCTCATCCTGGATGTGAATGTCCGTTGCCTAAGACCTTCTATGGAAGGCTTGCTGGGGGACACCACCACCCGCAACACACACAGCTTGGTGAAGTCAAGGGAGTGAAGACGGGGTGAAATTACTTTCCCAGGGGAGGCAACCAAGGCTTCAAGAGCAGGTGAAGGTTTTGCCTTTGTCTTCTAGTTGAGATACCCGGAAGCAATTGGTGTGAGACGGGATGCTGGACAAGATGGGTTGTGGCCTGATCTAGCAGGGCTTCTCTTAATTCATGGAGGACAGGTGCATCGATGGCAACCAGAATAGATGTCTCAGTACCAACCCCAGGATGGAGAGAGAGGCAGGATGCCTCTCAAGGTCGTTTGCAAGATCAGAGAGCATGTGAAGATTTTGCCTTTGTCCTCTGCTTGAGATGCCCAGAAGCAATGGATGGACCACTATGTTAGACAGGATTTTGGACTAGGTTGGCTGTGGCCTGATCCAGCAAGGTTCCTCTTATGTTCTCACATAAGCCTAAGAAAAGTCTTTCAAACGAGGTCACCCTGGTCCTATTGCTACATCCTTCTTAGGTGCTGCGTAAGACCTAAACATGCCCTGGGCTCTATAGTTTTAGTATTTTATTTTTAGTTTTCTTTTAAATCAATTTTATTATATAAAGAACATAGAAGGATCCCTGCTGGATCAGGCCATATCCCATCTAGTCCACCATCCTGTTGCACTCAGTGGCCCACCAACTGCCCATGGGCATCTCAAGCAGAGACAAGGGCAAACCTTCTCTTTCTTTTCTCTATCACACGACACTAGAACCAGGGGGCATCTATGAAGCTGATGGGCAGGAGAGTCGGATCTGACAAGGCGAAGGATTTCTTCACCCAGAGGGCCATCGGTCTATGGAATTTGCTGCCAGAAGAGGTGGTGACAGCAACCAGCCTGGATGGCTTTAAGGAAGGGTTAAATAAGTTTATGGACGACAGATGTATCAATGGCTACTAGAATGAATGCCTAGGTCCATCTTTCAGGCTTGGGGGCGGGGAGGGAAAGCAGGGTGCTTCTAATGCCATTTGCTGGGATTCAAGAGCAGGCAAAGGTTTGTCCTTGTCTCTGCTTGAGATGCCCATGAGCATTTGGTGGGCCACTGTGTGCGACAGGATGCTGGACTAGATGACTTGTGGCCTGATCCAGCGGGGCTTCTTTTATGTTCTTATGTTCTCCTGCTCTCAAATCCCAGCAAATGACTTTAGAAGCATCCTGCTTGACCCCCCAGCCTGGAAGATGTACTTAGGCATCCATTCTAATATCCATTGATACATTTGTTATCCATGAATTTGTCTAACGTTTCCTTAAATCCATCTAGGCTAGTTGCTGTTACCACCTCTTCTGGCAGCAAATTCCATAGACAGACGACCCTCTGGGTAAAGAAATACTGGCCCATCTACACCTAGTTTCAGTCCACTTTCAGAGTGAGAGAATTCATCAACTGTTTACTTTCAGTATTATTTAACTCAGAAAATCCAGGTGAGTGGGGGAGGCTGAATATTTCCACCTTCAATTTGGGAAATTGGCTTCATGCCCATCTCTACCATGATTGCCTTTCTCCTTCAACTCGTACAGCTCCCCTGGATAGATCCTCAGAACCGCGATCTTATTTATCTGGGTCTTGACATAATCTTTTCAAAGTTCCCTCTCAGTGTCTTTGCTGCGGCATGGCTCCCGTAATTAATTCATTCTATTTAAAGTTAGAGACAATCTGTGTTCCCTGCAGTGTGGAAGGGCAGAGTCTTCTTTCAGCCAAATACAGCTGAAGAACTGGAACTTAACCTTTGCTCTTTGGGCGTTTCCAGTAGAGTTACTGTATGAAAAAGGGAACAGCATCCTTTCTCCTTTCATGGTGCCACAAAAGAGGGGGATCCAGCAGGAGGCTGTCTGCATGACAGACTACCTCTGCTGGCATTCTCTCTTTGATTTAACTATGAAAGAAGCAAGAACGCAGCCCTCTTTTCCATAAAGTAATACTAATTTCCAGGTAGGGCTGGATTCTACCCTTGTCTTCTGGTAGCCGCCCACAGTCCTTCTGGGCCCTGACTGTTGGAAATCATGAAGTTACAAGGGGCATGGACCTAGAGTGAGGGGGCACATGGTGCCAGCACATTGGCAAAGACATGCACTGATCAGATACGTAAAAGCCATATTTTTACCTGGAACCTAAAAGAAGAGGCTGAGATCTTGGGCCTTTTCGCACTTTGGCTGCTAGTCAAGAATTAGTGAACATCTGGTGAAGAACATCTGCCTTGGATAAGCTGCCAAGCATGCCCTCCCTCACCAGAAGTTCATTAATTGTTGATTAATGATTAGCATGCTCCACACCTTAACGAATGTTTATCAGAAACTTACTTGGAGAGTCCAGTGGCATGACCATCTACACCTCTTCTAGTGCTCCGGGGCTGTCTGAGGTGACGTGCAACCGCGCTGGAACCTCAAATGACCATAGTTGTGGCTGCACGTGCACAGAGCAACAATGTCATCATGGTGATTGCCCTGACATGCACACAGTCGTGAAGGGTGCCACAGACAAAATGGTGGCACCCAGAGGAGGACCAGTGCTAGGATCGAATCAGGTAAGTATTAGATCGCAGACGGTGGGGGGTGGGGGGGAGATGGACAAAGTTGACTAGCGCTAGTCCACAGTCCACCTAGTTTAGCATCCCATCTCACACAATGGCCCACCAGTTGCTTCTGGGCATTTCAAGCAGAAGACAAAAGGAAAACCTTCACCTGCTCCTGAATCCCAGAAAATGGCCTTTAGAGGCATCCTAAAGGTTACTTCATCCTCAATTGCATCCCCAACTCAAGTTGCTGCACACAGTTAGTTGGTCCTTTTGCAGCAGTGTGTGGACCTGGGATGTGGGGGAGAAACATAGCCATTAGGTGCAGGCTTTGCTATTTTACCTGCCAGGTGGGTCCTAGGGCAGTGATGGCGAACTTTTTGAGCTCGGTGTGTCAAAATTTGCAAGAAAACCTAGCTTAACCCGGGTGCTGTGTCACATCTAGAAATATCCATAATTCTGTGATATTTGTAGCTCTAGTAAAAAAGTTCTATTTTTGATATATGTATTCTATTAAAAGCAAAAAGAAGTAATTCTTTTCATTAGTGACTTCTGTTGCTAAATCTTCAATTGAAAGTTGCTATTTCATACACTTCAAGAACAAGCAAGCACTACATGCCCAGGTGCCAGGGTGACCATGTGTGTCACCCAAAAGGGCTTGGCGTGTCACCTGTGACACGCGTGTCATAGGTTGGCCATCACTGTCCTAGGGCCTCATTTAGAATAATTTGTACCGATGAAGGAAAATACTGGCACTATTTGCATGGGCCTGGAAGGGCATAGAAAGAGACCACTCTGGGGTGGAAGTGCCTGCTTTAGACACACGGGCCTCTGGTCAGCAATTAGTGCAGCTCTGGTGAAGAGCATACACACATCCACTAGGCTGCCACAGCCTAGAAGCGTGCCCACCCTCACTAGAGGTGCACTAAGAGTTGATTAGATGTGGAGCACAATTTCATGCTCCACACCTTTACCAGCCCTTAACCCAATGTTTACCTGCAGTGTCTGGCAGTGTGACCATTCACACCCCTTCTGGCTCGCTGTGTGGGGTGGGCAGAGACTGCATCGCGTGTGCAGTCGTGGCTGCGTTGCAGGGTTGATTGCTGGCTGCTGCTGTGATCAGGCTGGTCTCTGTGGGCCAGCGCAGCAGCGGCAGGCTGTCTGGGGACCGATCCATGTGGTATTGGGCCACTGCATCCCATCACATTGCTGTGATCGATCCTGCCCCTCTGTGTCAGCCTTCAAAAGTGTCATGGGATGTGTCACACAACTGGTGGAAGCCAATCAAGGCAGTGAGGAGGTGGAACTTCTGGCGTTCAAGGAGGTGATGCAGGCTGGACCATTTGCATTTCTGGCCAGTAAGGGACACTTTGGGGAAGCGTCCCTCCCGGCAAGTGTGAATGGTCCTCCTGTACCTGCCATTGACCAGCCCTAGTTCACAGCAGCCTAATCACGTAAGAAGAGTTGGCTTTTCTACCCTGCTTTTCTCACCCATTTAAGGGCACTCAAAGCAGCTGACACTGACAGATCTTCTGTTCTTCTCCCCACACCAGACACCCTGTGAGGTAGGTGGGGCTGTGAGAGCTCAGAAGAGAGCTGTGACTAGCTCAAAGTCATCCAGCTGGCTTCATGGGGGAGGGCGGAATCAAACCCAGTATTCCCAGTTAAGAGTCTGGCTCCTTAACCACTAGACCAAACTGGCTCACATAAGTGGAGAAAGGCCACAGAACTGGGATGAAATGTTGTCTGCCTGACCTTCCCATCGTCACGTGTTCAAACATCAAGGCTGAGGAACAAAAGTTCCCCGGCACTGAAGTTTCCAACCAGGGCAATTATGTGATGTGTCTGAAGAAACAGACGCTTTTTGCAATTCATCTGGTGGGGCGAATGGCCCTCCCCATGGCAGCTGAAGGAGCAATGCAGATCCATGTTCTTTTCCAGAGTGTTATTTACAGCTTTGCAAAATGATCGCTCCAGGTGTGGATTCCGCCCCTGGGAGCAGCCTAGGCAGCGGACGCCTTCCCGGAGACTGTCTCTATTAGGCATCTTGCTAATGCTTCATTTCCATATTTCCATCCATGGGCCTTCATCTCTCTCAAAAGGCTCTGCCTCTCCAAGAGTTATCTCATTGTCTGTAATCAGAGACATATGTTCCACCCTTTAGGACCTGCCATGATGGATGGCCTGTGCCGTTTCCCAACCTGCAGCAAATTCATTTTGGAGAGGGGAATCTCTGACAGAGCATAACTGGCGCATGGCAAAGGTATATCAAGCCTGCGCGCTACGAGGCAGGAATGTCAAATGCTTGCGTTCCACCACCATAGCTTCATCTAGGCATCGGCATGGGGCACATTGCCCCCCTTTGATTCAATTCAACTTGAAGGGGGGATGCTTGGTTTCATGCAAAGCCTCTCCCCATGAGTGTAGGGCACAAAAGGGAACTCCCCATCCTTCCCATGCCATCCCATGCCATCCCGCCTCGCCTTGCCCCCTACTCACCTTTTTCTGCTGCCACCGCCCACCCCAATATTGCACTCTCCTCAGAGGCTCAACTAGGCTTTCTGGAGGTATGCGCATGGCAGATTTTAAGGTAAGGGGCATGGCTGGGGGGGGGGGGCAAACTAGCCGGGCAGGGGGAGGAGATCCAGCTTTGATGAAGGCCGGATATGAGGGGGGTAGACAAATATTCATAACATTCAAAATTTGTATGAATTTGGCATAACTGTGACATTTGAATAGAATGTTGGCACATTTGAAGATACATTTGTATGAAGCTTTGTTTGGGATCTGTATGGAATTCATATGCTATTCCATATAGTGAGCCAGTTTGGTCTAGTGGTTAGGGAGCTGGATTCTTATCTGGGAATACTGGGTTTGATTCTGCCCTCCTCTGTGAAGCCAGCTGGGTGACCTTGGGCTAGTCACAGCTCTCTTCTGAGCTCTCACAGCTCCACCTACCTCACAGGGTGTTCTGTTGTGGGGAGAAGAACAGAAGCTTTCTCAGCCACTTTGAGTCCCCTTAAATGGGTGAGAAACGCAGGTAGAAAAGTCAACTCTTCTTCTTCTATTCGTATGCATTCATATGGGATTGAACATTCGTATTGAATAAGAACATAAGAGAAGCCTTGCTGGATCAGGCCACAGCCCATCTAGTCCAACATCCTGTCGCACACAGTGGCCCACCAAATGCTCATGGGCATCTCAAGCAGAGACAAGGACAAACCTATTCCTGCTCTAGAATCCCAGCAAATAGCCTTAGAAGCACCCCAGTCCCCCGCCCCCTCAGCCTGAAAGATGCACCTAGGCATTCATTCTAGTAGCCTTTGATACATCTGTCATCCATAAATTTATTTAACCCTACTTTAAAGCCATCTAGACTGGTAGCTGCCACCACCTCTTCCGGCAGCAAATGCCATAAACCAATGACCACCTGGGTGAAGAAATACTTCCCCTTGTCGGATCCGACTCTCCTACCCATCAGCTTCACAGATGCCCCCTGGTTCTAGTGTTGTGTGATAAAGAAAAGAAATTTTCTCTATCCACCTTTTCTACACCATGCATGATTTTGTATACTTCAATCAGGTCCCCTCTTAAACACCTTCTCTCCAGACTGAAGAGGCCTAGATGTTAAAGCCTGGTTTCGTAAGGGATTTTGTTCCAGACCCTTAATCATTCTGGTTGCCCTTCTCTGCACCTCCTCTAGTTCCACAATATCCTTTTTCAGGTGTGGTGACCAGAGACGTTTTCGCATTACTCCCGTTCCATTTGGAACGGGAGTAGGACGGGAAGATTAAGACAGCTCCCGGCGCTTTCACCTTTCACACACAGACGCGCCGGAACGCGTGTAAACGCGTTCCGGCGCGTCTGTGTGCGAATGCTCAAAGCATCGTGAGCTGTCTTAGCCGGCAAAGGCCGGCCAGGGGCGCGGAGACAGCCGCGGAGGCAGATCGGCAATCAGCTGATTGTTAAACAGCTGATTGTCGAAGCCGCGCCGGCGTCGGAGGCGAGCCCGCAGCTGTTAGGGAGACAGAAGCAGGCGCGAATGCTTCTCCTCCCGAACGCCTGCGGGCGGCTCGTCCGCGTTCGAACGCATGTAGAGCACTTTAAAGTGCTCTACATTTCGAACGCGAGAAAGACAGCTGCGGACACGTCGGAGCGCAAGCCCCGCTCGGGCAATGCGTATGCCGTGTCCGCAGCTGTCTCCCACGCGTACCGTTCAGCCCCGTGCGAAAACGTCTCAGGATTCTACACAATATTCCAAATGTGGCCTCACCACAGACTTATAAAGAGGCAAAATGACACTTGCTGACTTATCTTCTATTCCCTTCCTAATTATTCCCAGCATTGAATTACAAATCCCACCACATTCAAAGGGGATCTATTCAAATGAACATGAATTTTCTTGCATTCAATTTGAAACGAATCGAATACAAAAAAGAATTATGCACTAATATTTGTAAGATTTGTTATTCATAGCATGCACAGCTAGCATGCAGTTAGTGAACCTCTGGGCAGGCAGAGGGCATTTCTAGCCTGTAAATGCCTCCTGGCAGTGCACTGCCCAGATATTGCCTGATTGCACGCTATGGTCTGAAGGGTGAACTCAGCCCCCATCCCGTAAACATTCTAGGCTAGAAAAGCTGGGTTGGAAACGGGATGAGAATCCAAGGGCCACACATTACCATCTTTTTGCTATGGATGAACACTGAACGCATACAAAGCCGGGAGGCCAATTTGACATCAAGAGGTGGGGAAAAGTTTGCAGGTGACTTTGAAAGAGGTGTACACAAGTGGTTTTTTTTTGGCATTTGATTCATAAGACATTGAATGTTAGAAAATTAGTATTTGTTCAAATAGATCCCCCTCGAATGTGGCAGGATCCTATTAAAAACAAATGTATTTGTACAAATTCGTATGAATATCCAATACGAACGCATCTGGATCCTGCATCTGGATTTTTACAAATGTATCCATATCAGATACATAGCCTATACCAATGCATATCTATCGGATACAAAAATGAGGAAGAAGGAGAAGAAGAGTTGGCTTTTCCACACTGCTTTTCTCACCCATTTAAGGGGACTCAAAGCGGCTGACAAATCTTCTGTTCTTCTCCCCACAACAGAACACCCTGTGAGGTAAGTGGGGCTGTGAGAGCTCAGAAGAGAGCTGTGACTAGCCCAAGGTCACCCCGCTGGCTTTGGGGGGCTGGGAGTGCAGAATCGAACGTGGCATTCCCAGATAAGAGTCCGGCTCCCTAACCACTAGACCAGTGATGGCGAACCTTTTGAGCTTGGTGTGTCAAAATTCGCAAGAAAACCTAGCTTAACTCAGGTGCCGTGTCACATCTAGAAATATCCATAATTTTGTGATATTTGTAGCTCTAGTAAAAAAGTTAAATTTTTGATGTATGTATTTTTTAAAAGCAAAAACAAATCATTCTTTACATTAGTGACTTTTGTTGCTGAATTTCATTTGCTAAATCTTCAATTGAAAGTTGGTATTTCACACACTTCAAGAATAAGCAAGCACTACACGCCCAGGTGTCAGAGTAACCAGATGTGCCAGGGTAACCAGGTGTGTCACCCAAAAGTGCTTGGCGTGTCACCTGTGACACGCGTGTCATAGGTTGGCCATCACCGCACTAGACCAAACCGGCTCACAAAGTGTCCCCAAAGATCTCTTCACTGATCTCTTCATTAAAGCAGCAGAGACATAATGCTTTTGAATTTCTTGAGGATCAGAGGCCTGTCATTCCACTTCTAAGATTTCAGTTCAGAGGCATCTTGGATTTTAAAGCCTGCTGTTCCCCATGTGACGCTCCCTCACCCTGATTTCACCCCGCGATGTTACCTTTGGGAAATATCCGATTCCCATCCAGATGAAACTGACTTGAAACAATCCCTCACTCCCACTGTTTCCCTGGTGCCGATAGTTTTAGAACGAGAACTTTACTGCTCACTAGAAACGTTTCCCCCTGGTTTTGTAGCTGTTATTTTAACTTCCCGCTTCTCATTAATTAGACCATCAGCCTTTCTCTTCTCCTTGCTTTTATAGCCCTCCATATTTGTTTGCTGGTTTCATTGTTAATGTGAGCTTCTTTCCTTTCCCCCCTTTTTATTTCTCCATAGATTACCATCTGTTGGGTGTCTTTAAAATGTTCCCCCGTTGAAAAAAGCTCTGCTAGTTAAAACTGTTATCCTTCTTGCTCACACACAGACCTGTGCAAGACACATTTGCTGACTTTGTGGAAGGAGAAGAAGAAGAAGAAGAAGAAGAAGAAGAAGAAGAAGAAGAAGAAGAAGAAGAAGAAGAAGAAGAAGAGTTGGCTTTTACACCCCATTTTTCTCACCCACTTAAGGGGACTCAAAGTGGCTGACAAAGCTTTTCTATTCTTCTCCCCACACCAGACACCCTGTGAGATAGGTGGGGCTGTGAGAACTTAGAAGAGAGCTGTGACTAGCCCAAGGGCACCCAGTTGGATTCATGGAGGAGGGCGGAATCGAACCCGGTATTCTCAGATAAGAGTGCTCCAGGAGCAGAGATTGTGTGCACACTGCCTGACTTCTCTGTATGCCTTCTGCACACACAACATTTAAAGTTCCTGTTTTATGGGATTTTGGTTTTAGGAACTCCTAGTTTTGTAGAAATCCTACTGAAAAGCCTTTTTGAGTAATATATCTATTGTAGGATCATAGAATCCTAGAATTCTAGAATCATACAGTCATAGAATCATGGAGGTGGAAGGGACCTCCAGGGTCATCGAGTCCAACCACCTGCTGAATGCAGGATTCCCTAAACCATCCCAGACAGATGTAGGTCCAACCTCTGCTTGGAGACCTCCAGTGAAGGAGAACCCACTACCTCCCGTGGCAACCTATTTCATTGACTGATCGCCCTCACTGTCAGGAAGTTTTTCCTAACATCTGATCTGTATTGACTCCCTTGGAGTTTCATCCCATTGTTTCTAGTCTTCCCATCTTATGCAAGTGAGAATAGAGATAATCCCTCTGCACTGTGATGGCCCTTCAGAAACTTGAAGACCTTGATCATGTCTCCTATCTGTTTGTGAGCCAGTTTGGTCTAGTGATTAGGGAGCCAGACTCTTATTTGGGAATCATGGATTGCTTCCCATCTCCACCACAAAGCCAGCTGGTTGACCTTGGGCTAGTCACAGCTCTCTTCTGAGCTCTCACAGCCCCACCCACCGCACAGGGTTTCTGTTGTGGGGAGAAGAATAGAAAAGCTTTGTCAGCCGCTTTGAGTCCTTGAGGGTGAGAAAAGTAGAAAGCCTACTCTTCTCTTCCTCCTCCTCTTCTGTAGGCTAAATATTCCTAGATCCTTCAACCTTTCCTTGTAGGACTTGGTTTTCAGACCACTCACCATTTTGGTAGCCCTCCTTTGGACTTGCTCTAGTTTCTCAATGTCTATTTTGAACTGGGGTGCCCAGAACTGGACACAGGAGTCTAGACGAAGTCTGACCAAGGTAGAGTAAAGAGGAATAATTACTTCTCTATACTCCTCTTGCTGCATCCAAGGGTGTAATGCCAAGTTTACATGGATGAGGTACCAGCTCCTACCATGGTAACGAGAATTTGCGGATATTTGAAATGCTGGGAAATCATGCGTGATTTCCCATGATTCCTAGGAAATTGTGCAAGACTTCCTGGGCATCATGGGAAATCATGCACGATTTTGCACGATTTCTGACTACCCCAGGCATCTGGGAAGCCTCTGGGAGGCCTAATAACATCAGTGAAGCGGAAGGGTCCAATTGACCACAAATAAGTGAAACAGTGGTTACCGGATCAGTGGATATGGGGGCCCAACTGTATTTGCCAAGGGTGTTTATGGGGCATGGAGAATCAATCTGATGGCGCAAGGGCTACCCGTCCGTTTGTACAACCCCCACATCTGTACTTCAGCATCCAAGATGATTTGAAAACTAGATGCATCGTGCTTACTCATGCTTTTTGCTACAAGATCCCTCCATCAAGGAGCCCACCCTCTATATAGCTGCTAAGCTTCGTTTCTTGACCAGGATGCCATAAATGCAGCAAATGCAATGTGGAAAATTCTCTGCATCAATAGATTCCTTTCACTTCTAGGGGTGAATCTCCACAGCAAGCTTATTTTGCTTTCCCTAAACTGAAAAAATAGAACTGGACACAAACACGAATTTGCCTGTTCCCATTACTTTTAACTTAATTGCATTTGATCTGGATTCTGAGGATCGTACGTGGCGTACGTGACTCAAGGTGGGACTCAAGTGGCTACTTTTTAAAAGCTGCTTTTCGGGGCTGCCCTGCCCTCTTCCTCCTGGCTTGGACGCGCCACCCATAAGGGACCCCTTCATGGAGCCTTACTGGGTGGCTGGGTAGCTGCCACTTGCCTGGATGGAGGAAAAATGCCAGCGGGCAGCCAGCCAGCGATTCTTTCCCCTCCTCTCCCCATTGCTCAGGGCACACAGCAGCAGTGGCAACTAAAGCCCCTTTGCTTTAAACATTCACATTCAGCTGCTTTCCTCCCTTCCTTTCCCTTTCTAAAGTCAGAACTTTTGGAATTGCGCAAAATTGCAACATTGTTATCAGGTTGAAGTGGTTCCATCACTACAGTGTAGCGCTGCTGTTAAGGGTGGATTTTTAACACTCAAATCACTGTCTTTGAAAGCAAGCTATTGGGAGAGGGAAACCCTAAACATGGATTCTCATCCCTTAAAACGGTACTGTCCACACAGTAAAAAATGTAAAACGTTTCAAGCGCATGATCCGGAGTGAGACCTGTTGAAATCAGGATTGAGATTCACCACGCTTTGGGGTGGTTTAACACGGGGAAAGCGTGTTAAGCCAAACTGCCGTGCGGACTCCGAGGATTGAAAACGTTTTGAATCCGAGATAAGGCTGCCGTGAAGACACGGCCTAGGCTTCAGTGGTACAGCAGAGCAGCTGGGTTGCATTTGGACAATAAGGTGACAGATACTTCCCACTGGCAAACGTTGTAGCACCATGTTTAAGCATAAAAACGTAAGAACAAATACTGGACTGGGCTACAGCCCATCTAGTCCAACATCCGTCTCACACAGTTGTCCACTAATTGCTTCTGGGGCATCTCAAGCAGAAGACAAAGGCAGAACCTTGCTGCCAGAAGAGGTGGTAGCAGCAACCAGCCTAGATGGCTTCAAGGAATGGTTAGACAAATTTATGGATGATAGATGTAACAATGGCTACTAGATTGGATGCCTAAGTACATCTTTCAGGCTGAGGGGACAACCAGGAGGCCTCTAAGGCCATTTGCTAGGATTCGAGAGCAGGAGAAAGTTTGCCCTTGTCTCTGCTTGAGATGCCCATGGGCAACTGGTGGGCCACTGAGTGAGATAGGATGCTGGACTAGATGGGCTCTGGCCTGATCCAGCAGGGTTCCTCTTATATTCTTATGCAATCTTTGCCTGCTCTCGAATCCCAGCAAATGGGCTTTAGAGATACCCTGCCTATGAATCCCAGTTGTGGAGGTGGTACCTAGGCATCCTTTCTACATAAGAACAGCAGAGGAGCCCTGCTGGATCAGGCCACAGCCGGTCTTCCCCGGCTTCCTGCCTCACACAAAGGGCCACCAACGGCTTCTGGGCATCAGAACAGAAAACAAAGGCAGAACCTTTGTCTGCTCTTGAGTCCCTAAGTTATGGAATCAGGATGAAGAAAACCCCCCAAGGGTCCTGGAGGAAAGTTCTCAACATGCCTAGCTGCTAGCCAGTGCTGGTGGGATCCACTGTCCCTCTGCTACAAGGTCTAGAGTTTCCCCCTTGCCATGATGGTGTGCAACATGCATGCGTCTAGGGTGGCCTCTCCCCACTGCATGCCTTTTGCTTGCCCTATCTCCAGATGCCTGTAGAAGTTCGTAACAAAACCTTGGCGATCCTCTTTCTCTTGGACTTCTTCCTACGAATCTCTAATGGAAGATATTAGATGTCATTCTCTTGTTCCTTAGCAGCATTAATGGACTGTGGCGAGGTAGCTTCTCTGTTGCGCTGGGTAAACGTTTAGCGGTCTCCATCTGCTCCTTTAAAATAATGTAATTTAGCTTAATTTTTGGTGTCAAGGGCTGTTAAGGCTTTTGGGTAAAGGAATTATATCCTGTCACTGAGGTGTCAGCCCAGACTCCGTGTTAATAAATTTATGACACTCAGCACAAGGCGGTAAATGAGTTGTTCCAGCGTCTTCCCACCTCCGTTAACCTGTCTGGCTGGCGTCCCGTTTCTGCGTTGAACCGGAGTAAACACTGGATGACAGTCCTCGTGGGGAGCGGAAGCAGCGTGCGACTCAGACGTCGGTTCCAACTGGGGGGACGCAAGCATGAACTGGCAGCGGCAGCAGGAGTTCTTTGGGTGCGCTTCTGGGTGTGATTGGGGAGTGTTTGGATGGGTTGATAATGGTTGCTAAGCGTTTTTTGTACATCAGAAGTGAAAATATTGTCATTTGCTTTCTTTCTTTCATTCATTTGTTTGTTTGTTTAAAAATACAACCAGAAAGTGCATGAAGAAGAGGGAGAAGGAAAAGGAGAAGGAGAAAAAGGAGAAGAAGAAGAAAAAGGAGAAAGAGGAGGAGGAAAAGTAGAAGAAAGAGGAGGAGGAGGAAGAGAAGAAAAAGAAGAAAGAGGAGGAAAGGGAGGAGGAGGAAAAGGAGAAAGAGGAGAAAGTGAAAAAGAAGAAAAAGGAGGAGAAGAAAAAGGAGAAGAAAGAGGAGGAGGAAGAGAAGAAAAAGAAGAAAGAGGAGGAAAGGGAGGAGGAGGAAAAGGAGGAGAAAGAGGAGAAAGTGAAAGAGAAGAAAAAGGAGAAGAAAAAGAAGAAAGGAGGAGGAGGAAGAGAAGAAAAAGGAGAAGAAAAAGGAGGAGGAGGAAAAGGAGGAGAAAGAGGAGAAAGTGAAAGAGAAGAAAAAGGAGGAGAAGAAAGAGGAGGAGGAGGAAGAGAAGAAAAAGGAGAAGAAGAAAAAGGAGGAGGAGGAAAAGGAGGAGAAAGAGGAGAAAGTGAAAGAGAAGAAAAAGGAGGAGAGGAGGAGAAGGAGAAGAAAGAGGAGGAGGAGGAAGAGAAGAAAAAGGAGAAGAAGAAAAAGGAGGAGGAGGAAAAGGAGGAGAAAGAGGAGAAAGTGAAAGAGCAGAAAAAGGAGGAGAAGAGGAGGAAAAGGAGAAGAAAGAGGAGAAAGAGAAAGAGGAGAAGAAAAAGGAGGAGAAGAAGAAAAAGGAGGAGGAGGAAAAGGAGGAGAAAGAGGAGAAAGTGAAAGAGAAGAAAAAGGAGGAGAAGAGGAGGAAAAGGAGAAGAAAGAGGAGGAGGAGGAAGAGAAGAAAAAGGAGGAGAAGAAGAAAAAGGAGGAGGAGGAAAAGGAGGAGAAAGAGGAGAAAGTGAAAGAGAAGAAAAAGGAGAAGGAGGAGAAGGAGGAGAAGAAAGAGGAGGAGGAGGAGAGTTAGTTTTTACTAACTCTGTTGGAAGTTATTGAGGAAGGCCAGGGGCTTTTTCGCACTTGCACCTGCAGTTACCTTCTAATGTGCTCCCAGATGGATCACCTGCACTTGGAGCATAGAAACATGGAACAATTATGTGTGGATCATGATTAAGTGCTCCACATGTGCACTTACCTTCTCCAGCGGGAGAACCGCTTTGGATGCTGGATTCGCCCTTCTTATGCTGCTGGAGAGCCACCTGATGCACTGCACAAGCTTGCTGGTTCATGTATTGGCGCTGGCAACGGGAGTGAGGATGGCAGTGCCTGGACACGTGTCTGCACCAAAGTAAGTGTCCAGACACATGGCGGGCGCGTGGATTGGAGTGTCCATGCCTGGGGAACTTTGACCTTTGCCACTGAAAGAGCTTTGAGGTTTTCCCTCAAGCTCTTTCTACATGTCAGTGTGAAATGCAGGAATCACCACTGCTCATATGCTCTGTTCACACAGGAGGAAGCATGATCTAGATCAGGAGGTTCCTGCTCTGGGTTGCCAGCAGACCTTGATACTGAGTTCTACTGGCAAGCTATGTCCAGAAGGGATGTGCCTTTGTGTTCCAGTTTACAGCAGGAATCATTTGGGCAGTGCACCTTACTGTGCCAACGAAATTGGTCTCCCAGGGTCTCCAAAGCCAGAACCTTTCCTTCCTAACCCTAGGAGCTCATGGAAGTTGGCTCCAAAGCATGGTGAGCTTCAGGGCTGGGGAGGAAGCCCAGCCTCTGGCTATCATACCCCAGCTGCGTCCAGACCTAACACCGACATGGACGAGTATAGAGTAGTGCGGTATCGTGTATCTGGCTTATGCAATTGATCCGAGGGCTCCAGGAAGGGGGGAGCAACAGCTGATGGCTGCTGCCCCTGAACACCAGCTGTTACGATAGATATTTCCAATTATCTGCCCGGCCCAGATAATTGGGGGTCAAGCACATGTAATGGCTGACCCTGAGCAGGCTAGAAAATGGGGTAGGGGTAAAAGAAGAGACATGAAGACAGGTGTTGCAGCAGGAAAAAGAGAGCGATTTATTTTTCTGCAGAGTTTTAAACAGCCATCCAAAAGGGGGGCGTGGAGGAAGTGACATCAATGCAACATCAGGAGAGGTGATTGGAGGAAAAGCTGTTGTCTTCCGGGTCAGAGGTCCTTCTGATGTCACATCCTGTGGCCGGAGGTAGAGAAAATCCTCAAACAGGAAAAGAAGCATTGTCCTTTTAAAACATGTGCTTGCAGACACCATAATGCCCAAAGGCAACTGCATGGGGTGGAAAGAGTCCAGCACCCTGGTGGTGCTGAGTGTGTACTACAAGCTCATGGGACAGGAAAATAGTTGCTCTTGAGGCTTGAGAAATGGAAGGCTGGAGAAAAGGAAGTCAGGGGGAAAGCTGTGCAGCTTTTGTGGTTACTACAGTGCAGAATCAAATGTACTATTCCCAGATAAGAGTCCAGCTTTCTAACCACTAGACCAAACTGGATATGCACTGGTGTGGCGTATCCGGCTTACGCCACGAAATGCGAGGACTCCGGGAAATGGGGAGAAACAGAGGATTGCTGCAGCTCCTGGACGCCGGCTGTTACGGAAGTTTTCCAGTTATCTGACCGGCCCAGATAACCAGGGATCAGGCCCATGTCTGGCCTGACCCTGAGTGCTAGAAAATGGGGGAGGGGGAGAGAAGAGGCATGAGGCAGAGATCAGCTGGAAGAGAGAGATTTATTTCTGTGCAGAGCTTTAAATAGCCCACCACAAGAAGGTGGGGAAGGAAGTGACCTCAGGATAAAATCCAGGGAGGTGATAGGTGGAGTGCATCAGCTGGACAGGTCAGAAGTCCTTCTGATGTCATATCCTGTGGCCAGAGGAAGCGAGAAAGTTGTTGCCTGCATAGACCATGCGGCTGGGCAGCCATTCTGCCCCCAGGCTAAGAGTCCAGCCCCTGCTGGTGTCGAGTGTGCACTGCAAGCTTGTGGAATTAGGAAGATTCTGCAGCTTGAGAATTGATAACCCTGTGCAAACCTTTACAATTGCTACACACTGGTCCATCCGATCGTCCGTCCGTCCATTCATTCATAGCATTTCCTTGATCTGGATTAACAAGTAAGTGCAGAAAGAGCCTAATGTGGATCTAGCTAATCCGGATTAACTGAGGTAAGTTCAGAAAGGGCTGGAGATTTTTAAAAAGTTGTAAAAAAATAAATAAACCAGCAATTATTTATACCATCTTTTTGTTGTTGTTGTTTATTAAGTTGTACATTGTGGAACTTCACCCATCCTTCTGGATCTTGGAAGGTTTGTTAAAGTGCAAATTTATTTAAATTTAATCAGTCACTTAAAAGGGAGGTGATTAATCAACAGAAATATCTAATTGACAGCCCTAATACATTATTTCTGTCTTTCCTTGAAAACACTGAAAGAGAGAAGAGGAAATTGGCCCAAGGATGTCTCTCCAGCTCTTTTCCCTCCTCCTTCCCTCTTTTCTCTATGTCTATTTTGACTATGACTCAGAATCACATCAATATTTAAATGTGTGTCTCCTGGGGGGGAAAATAGGCAGCAGCATTTCTCCATGACAGGGGTCTGCTGTGCTTCTGGGTGTTTAGATCTGCTCAATTAGGTGGAAAATTTGAAATACCCTTGCAGTTTTGTCATGGAGAATTGGAACAAGAGAAGGAGAGAGATCCAATAATCGCCAGGAGAGCAGTGCTGGTTTAATATCTGGGTCTAAAATAAAACTGGTAAACAAACAGTGACTACTCTTACACGAGGAAAATATTTATGAGAGATAGAAGCTCTTCCAGAGCAAATATTGGATTAAAAAATGCCAGTTTTTGTTTCTCTTTCTTTTAAACTCCCATCAAGAAGGAAAGACGGCTACTGTAGTCAAGTTCTGGAGACGTTCTAGCACGGCCTTCAATATAAATCAGGCATGTGCCAAGCCATGCTGGATGGAAGTGTGCCACCATCAGAAGGAACGTAAGAGGAATCCTGCTGGATCTGGCCACAGCTTAGCTAGTCAAGCGTCTTGTTTCACACAGTGGCCCACCGGGTGCTTCTGGGCATCTCAAGCAGAAGATGAAGGCAAAGTGGCCATTTGACTAATCTTGCCCGTCTCTTGAAACATTGGCTGCTTCCGCACAGGGGCAAAGAAATCCAGATCTACTGCCCCTGGATTTAGTAAAACCGGTTCCCAGAAGAACCGGTTTTACCAAATCCAGATCCTCAGGAGGTCCGGATTTACGGGGTAGATCCGCATCTAAGAGATGTGGATCTACCCCTCGCCCCGTGCCTCCGCACACGCGGCGTGGATCCGGAAAGGAGGCGGGTGCTGTGCGGATGCACAGCACCCGCCTCCCATCCGTGACCCAGGGCCCTCCCCCGGCCCGCCATGATTGGCTCCCGGGGCCAAGCATGGCGAGCCGGGGGACCTTGCTGCCACGGCTCGCCCTCACCCCAAAAGTGGCGGATCGCTGGTTCTGGAGCCAGGGCGAGCTTCCCTAAAGCCCACCCTAGCCCACCCTGGGAGGAGCGCGGTGAATCTCCTCCTTACCTTGTCAGCGTCGCCCCAATTCTGAGGGTTGGCGCCCAGGATGCAGCGCGCCTGTGTCCTGCGCGTCTCCTGAGTGGCCAGGGCTGCCCTCAGGAGGCGTTCTGTGCAGGCGTGTTGCCCTGACTAGACGGCGTGCCTGCGCAGAACGCTTCCTGAGGGCAAGGGCTGCCAGTAGCAGTCCTGGCCACTCAGGAGACGCGCAGGACGCAGGCACACTACATCCTGGGTGCCGACCCTCAGAATCAGGGCGACGTTGACAAAGTAAGGAGGGGATTCAGCGCACTCCTCCCAGGGTGGGCTAGGGTGGGCTTTAGGCAAGCTTGCCCTGGCTCCAGAAGTGGTGGTCCGCCGCTTGTGGGGTGAGGGCAAGGCGCAGCAGTGAGGTCCCCCGGCTCACCATGCTTGGCTTCGGGTAGCCAATCATGGCGGGCCGGGGGAGGGCCCTGGCTAGGCACACTTGCGCCATACGGACGCATCCTAAGTGGATGCGTTTTCATGGCACAAGACCACTTGAAATGTGGTGTGTTATTAACACCCATTAGGCACACTTTAGTCACGGATAGGTGCGGATGCACCTACCGGAAGTGTGCCTAATAGACCCCGCAAATGCGGACGCGCCGCCAAAAACCGGTTTGGAAACGGGGTTGCTGTGCAGACACACCTCACCGGAAGTGTGCCAAACAGCAACGCGTGTGCGGTCGCGCGCTTCCAAAAGTGTGCCTAATGGGTGTTAAAGGGCCTGTGCGGAAGCACCCCTCGAGGCAGTATATAAGCATCCATTTTAGTAGCCACCGAGACACCTGAACTGTATTTGTTCATAAGAACCCAAGAGAAGTCTTGCTGGATCAGACTACATCCCATTTAGTAGTAGTAGTAGTAGTAGTAGTAGTAGTAGTAGTAGTAGTAGTAGTAGTAGTAGTAGTAGTAGTAGTAGTAGTAGTAGTAGTAGTAGGAGGAGGAGGAGGAGGAGGAGGAGGAGGAGGAGAAGAGTTGGCTTTTCTACTCCACTTTTCTCACCCATTTAAGTGGACTCAAAGTGGCTGACAAAGCTTTCTATTCTTGTCCCCACAACAGACACCCTGTGAGAGGTCAGCAGAGAGCTGTGACTAGCCCAAGGTCACCCAGCTGGCTTCATGGAGGAAGGTGGAATCAAACCCAGTATTCCCAGATAAGAATCCGGCTTCTTAACCGCTAGACCAAACTGGATCACATTTAGTCAACCATTCTGTCTCACACTGTGGCCCACCAATTCCTTCTGGGCAATTTCAAGTAGGTAGCAAAGGCAGAACCTTTGCCTACCCTTGACTCTCTGCAAATGGCTTTTTATTTATTTATTTTATTTATTTACATTTCTATCCCATCCCTTAGCTGAAGGTCTTTGGGCAGGTAAGAAATAAAACAATAGATTTTAGAGGCATCTTGCCTATCTCTCCAGCTGAGTAGCAGTCCCTGGCATTCATTCTAGTAGCCATTGACACACCTGTCTTCCATGAATTAGTCTAATCCTATAAAGAAGCTAGCAGAAGCCTTGCTGGATCAGGCCACAGCCTATCTAGTCCAGCATCCTCTCTCACACAGTGGTCCAGGAATTGCTTCTGGGAATCTCAAGGAGAAGACCAAGGCAGAACCTTCACCTACTCTCAGGTCCTTGCAAAATATCTTTAGAGGCATTCTATTGTCTCTCCAGCCCGGAGGAACTACCTAGATGCCCATTCTAGTAGCCATTTATACATCTGTCTTCCACGAGTTTGTCCAAGTCCGTAAGGGGTCCTTCCTGCTGGGTGAGGCCACAGCCCATCTAGCATCCTTTCTCACACTGAGGCCCACCAGCTGATTCTGGGCATCTCAGGCAGAACATAAAGGGAGAAGATAAAGTGTGAGCATTGCAGCTGCCTGGAGCACTCCTTTTGACATCTACATGTCAGATTTGATGAGTTAAAAACAAAAAACCAATAAAAGACCTCCACACCTGATTTCAAAACCTATCATTTTCACATCACATGGCTTCATTCTGATGGTTGAGAAAGAGCTTGCCTGAGGGACTGGTCATACAACAGGAGGGGCAGATTATTGTTCAATGCCACCTGTCCAATTGGTCGTCATGCCAAAGAGGGCCAATTCACAGCGCCATCTCTGCTCCAGGTTTAAATGAGCATGGGCAGACTTTGGAGCTCCTTTCAATGGTGGAACAAAGGTTCCACCGCTGTGAGATTTCTCCTGGTGCAGAAATGGTCCTGGAAGCTGGCCATTTTTGGTTTGACAGTCAATTGGGACAGGGGGCCTATTTGCACTACAGCCCATAGTGCATGATTAGGGCCATCTGCTGGGACTCGAGAGCAGGAGAAGGTTTGTCCTTGTCTCTGCTTGAGATGCCCATGAGCATTTGGTGGGCCACTGTGTGCGACAGGATGCTGGACTAGATGGGCTGTGGCCTGATCCAGCAGGTCTTCTCTTATGTTCTTATGTTCTTATGAATGTCTGGGGAAGAACTTCTGCATCTTGAGGAGGTTGTTACAGCCTGCAGGTGACCCCTGCCTTCCCAGACGTTCCCTAATCATGGACTAGGTGTGGAGCATGAAATCGCAATGTGCACCTTCACAAACCTTAACTAATCACTAATCTGGCATGTCTAACACTGAGCACCTGCACCTTTTCTGGTGCTCCGGGGCTGGCAAGTCCGATGGCCATAGATGCAATTGAGCGTGTACAGAACATCAGCTTCATCATAGCAATGGCACTGCTGCACACACAGTTGCGGAGGGTGCTGCAAACAAATTGGTGGTGCCCTGAAGAGGACTGGCCCAGAGATCGGTTACAGGTGAGTGACTGATCGCGCAGGGAGTGAGTTGCAGTTACCTAGCGCTAACAAGTGTGAGGGAAGTGCAAAATTGCCCAAGATAATGTGCCACCTTCCTCCACATCATTCTATGTGGTGGTGAACAAGTCAGAGTGGGCCATGTCCTATGGGGAACAGTTGAAGGATCTAGGGATGTTTAGCCTGCAGAAGAGAAGACTGAGAGGAGACATGATGGTGGTCTTCAAGTCTCTGAAGGGCCATCACAGTGCAGAGGGATCATCCCTGTTCTCACTTGCACAAGATGGGAGGACTAGAAACAACGGGATGAAACTCCAAGGGAGTCAATACAGATTAGATGTTAGGAAAAACTTCCTGACAGTGGGGGCAATCAGTCCATGGAATAGGTTGCCACGGGAGGTGGTGGGTTCTCCATCGCTGGAGGTCTTCAAGCAGATGCTGGACCTACATCTGGCTGCGATGGTTTAGGGAATCCTGCATTAAGTAGGGGGTTGGACTCGATGACCCTGGAGGTCCCTTCCAACTCTTGAATTCTATCATATGGTTTCCTGTGTACAATCACGCTGCAGGATTTGCTCCTGGAGTTAAGCTGACCTTTTTCTTAGGACCTATGAGTTCCCATAACAAAACTGGACATCGTTTCCCCTGCCATACAGCTAGGCTAGCTTTATGATCCTCTGGGCCATCCTCTCGGCCAATTATGTTCAGGTCTGTTTGCCTGCAGAATGCCAACGGCATCCAAGTAGCCCCTTCTATTGGCCATGTGGAGGTAGCCATATGTTGCCTTTCAGAGGCTGGTTGAAATCAAATTCCTTGAGCATATATCACACAACACATTTTAGAATTGGCCATGTTTTTTAAATAAGTCTCCAGCATCAATACTGTCATACAAATAAAGGTTAAATCCCTCAAGCCATTAATACACAACTTTTTTTTTTTTTTTTAAAGATGCTGGAAACACATTTTCCCAACAAGTCATCCTTGAAATAAGAGCACAAAGTGACCCCAATTTCTGTCACTGTTTTGTCCATTATAAGCAATTGCCTTACTTTGTCAAAGCACAATTTACAGGCGATACCTGGAGGTATTTCCATCATGAAACCAGTTAAAATTTGGCTGCTGCTAACAGAAGGCTTATTAATGCACATTGCACACAAAGGATAATGTGTCTCTCCAAATCACTCAATAAAAGCCTAAGTGGGTTCAATTGGCTTTAGTTAGCTAGCTAAAAATGTTGTGAACCTCCTGATTACCATTGGACACAACTGCCTAGTATGTAAATTTGTTCCTCAATTTTTTTGGGGGGGGAAATCATGTGAATTTTTATTTTTTAATGGTGCCATTCTATGCTTAACATGTGTGATCCAAACCAGTACATCTGGACCAGTGAGGGCTGCTGGCTGGGAACATGGGATGCTGTGGCTTGGAACGGAATTGTTTGCCCAGTGGTGGAATCCAGACCAAACTCTGCATTGGGCCTGAAGCTTGAATGACTTCCACGGGCACATAGGAAGAAGAAGAAGAGGAGGAGGAGGAAGAGGAGGAGGAGGAGGAGGAGGAGGAGGAGGAAGAGAGTTGGCTTTTCTACTCCACTTTTCTCACCCATTTAAGGGGACTCAAAGTAGCTGACAAACCTTCTGTTTTCAACCTTATGAGGACACAAAGCTGCTGAAAAACCTTCTGTTCTTCTCCCCATCACAGACACCCTGTGCGGTGGGGTGGGGGGGCTGTGAGAGCTCAGAGCTGTGACTAGCCTAAGGTCACCCAGCTGGCTTCATGTAGGAAAGCGGAATCAAACCCAGTGACTATGAGATCTGAGTCTGGCACTCTAACTCCAAGACCAAACTGGCTCACAGACTGAAGGGATAGGGACAAAAACCAGGGATGTGCACAAATATTCGTAATATTTGTTATTCGTGGAAATTTGTACGAATTCAGACATTCGTGCACAGATCAAATGTTACAACATTTGTACATGAACATTCGTACGAATATGAATATTTCAGAACATTTGTGCGAATAGTTCATACATTCATTAAACTGGAGATACGCATCAGTTATGTACTGATACGTATGCATTTGTATAGGATACATATCCAATATGTATGCCTTTGTATAGGATCTGTATGCAGGATCTGTATGAATTCGTATTGGATATTGGTATGAATTTGTACAAATTCATTCATATTGAATAGAATCCTACCGCATTTGAAGGAGATCTATTTGAACTAGGGATGGGCATGAATATTCATAACATTCAAAATTTGGCCAAATTTGGACATTCAAACTCGAATGGAATGTTACGATATTGGTATGCTAACTTTCAAATGAATATGAATGTTTCCAGACATTTGTACAAATAGTTCGGACATTTGTTAAGCTGGGGAAGCGTATCAGATAGGCATCTATTTGTATCAGATACGTATCTGTTCATGTGCAGATATGTATCTGTGAGTATCAGATATGTATCTGTTCATGTGCAGATATGTGTGAGTATCAGATATGTATCTGTTCATGTGCAGATATGTATCTGTGAGTATCAGATATGTATCTGTTCATGTGCAGATATGTATCTGTGAGTATCAGATATGTATCTGTTCATGTGCAGATATGTATCAGTGAGTATCAGATATGTATCTGTTCATAGCAGATATGTATCTGTGAGTATCAGATTTGTATCTGTTCATGTGCAGATATGTATCGGTGAGTATCAGATATGTATCTGTTCATAGCAGATATGTATCTGTATCAGATATGTATCTGTTCTTGTGCAGATATGTATCGGTGAGTATCAGATATGTATCTGTTCATAGCAGATATATATCTGTATCAGATATGTATCTGTTCATGTGCAGATATGTATCTGTGAGTATCAGATATGTATCTGTTCATAGCAGATATGTATCTGTTCATGTGCAGATATGTATCTGTGAGTATCAGATATGTATCTGTTCATAGCAGATATGTATCTGTGAGTATCAGATTTGTATCTGTTCATGTGCAGATATGTATCGGTGAGTATCAGATATGTATCTGTTCATAGCAGATATGTATCTGTATCAGATATGTATCTGTTCTTGTGCAGATATGTATCGGTGAGTATCAGATATGTATCTGTTCATAGCAGATATATATCTGTATCAGATATGTATCTGTTCATGCGCAGATATGTATCTGTGAGTATCAGATATGTATCTGTTCATAGCAGATATGTATCTGTTCATAGCAGATATGTATCTGTTCATGTGCAGATATGTATCTGTGAGTATTAGATATGTATCTGTTCATAGCAGATATGTATCTGTTCATAGCAGATATGTATCTGTTCATGTGCAGATATGTATCGGTGAGTATCAGATATTTATCTGTTCATGTGCAGTTATGTATCTGTAAATATCAGATATGTATCTGTTCATATGCAGATATGTATCTGTGAGTATCAGATATGTATCTGTTCATAGCAGATATGTATCTGTTCATGTGCAGATATGTATCTGTTCATAGCAGATACGTATCTATTCGCACCAGATAGATATCTGTTTGTAGCAGGTATGTATCCAATATTTATATGAATATATATATGAATAGATTTGTACCAAATAAAATTTCAACACATTTTAATGTGTTCTATTCATACATATGCCCCCCAAAAATTCATGCACATCCCTACTTCAAATGAATATGAATTTTCTAATAATCGATTTGTTACCAATCAAATGCCAAAAAAAAAATAAAAAATTCGTGCACATCCCTAGAAAACCCCCTAGCCTTGGAACCCCAGGTGAATCCATTTTGGACCAATGATCTTGACTGCAGTAAGGCATAGTCTGGATTAGTCCCATCCATGCCTATGGCACAGGCTTTTAGAATGTAAGAGGTGTCCTGCTGGATTGGGCCATAGCCCATCTAGCCCAGCATCCTATTTCAGACTGTGGCCCACCAATCGCTTTTGGGCATCTCAGCAGAAGACAAGGGCAAAATCTTCACCCGCTCTTGACTCCCTGCAAGTGGCCATTAGAGGCATCCCATCTGTCTCCCCAGCTGGAGGATGTACCTGGGCATCCATCCTTGGATCCTTTGATACACCTGTCCTCCGTGAATTTATTTAATCCTTTCTTAAATCCACTCAGACTGGTTGCTAGTAGGGAACACCAGCAAGTGCAGAAAGACCCAAAAGTATGTCATGTGCTTCAATGTTATCTCAGTGCCATGTTGACAGCCATGCCAACTATGCCATTCTAGCCCCCCTCCTCTATTTCAAGAGTAAAAATAACTTCAAAAGAACCCATCAAAAACAATAAGAGTGCCTGCTCTCATACCATTTAAATGCCTAGGCTGTGGGCTGACTAGCATTGTATGCCAGTATGGAAGCAGCCATAGATTGACATGCTACTTAGATTTTATTTCTACAAAGGCAATATTTCACCTCCCTGTAGAGTTCTAGCAAAATTAGTTTGCTACCAGAAAAAGTGATGACAACAAGTAACTTGGACGGCTTTAAGAAAGGTTTAGCAAATTCATGGAGGTCATGTGTATCGGGGGCTACTAGAATAGATGCCTAGCTACATCCTCCGGGGAGAGTCAAATCCAACAAGGAGAAGTATTTCTTAACCCAGAGGGTCATCGGTTTACGGAATGTGCTGCCGGAAGAGGTGGTGACAGCTACCAATCTAGATGGCTTTAAGGAAGGGTTAGACAAATTTATGGATGACAGATGTATCAATGGCTACTAGAACGAATGTCTAGGTGCATCTTTCAGGCTGGGGGGAACCAGGGCGCTTCTAAGGCCATTTGCTGGGACTCGAGAGCAGGAATAGGTTTGCCCTTGTCTCTGCTTGAGATGCCCATAAGCATTGGGTGGGCCACTGTGTGCGATGGGACGCTGGACTAGGTGGGCTGTGGCCTGATCCAGCAGGACTTCTCTTATGTTCTTATGAGGGACAGGCAGGACGCTTCTAAAGACCATTTGCAGCAAATTCAGAGCAGGTGAAGATTTTGCCTTTTGCCTTCTGCTTCAAAATGCCCAGAAGCAACTGGTGGGCCACTGTGTGCAACAGGATGCTGGGCTAGAAGGGCAGTAGCTTGATCCAGCAGGCCACTTATAGACAAATTCCTGGAGCACAGTGTATCAATGCCGGTTAGAATGGATACTTAGGTACCACCTCCAGGTTGGAAAGACAGGCTGGGTGCCTCTAAAGGCCATATTGCAGGGAGTTGAGAGCAGATGAAAGTTTTGCCCTGGTCTTCTGCTTGAGATGCCCAGAAGTGACTGGTGAGCTACAAATATTCATAGGCGTTCAAAATCTGATCAAATCTGCCAAATGTTGACATTCAAACTCAAATAGAATGTCCTGAAATTTGAATGTAAACATTCAAATCGAATGCCAAATTTTGGATCTATTCGTTCAAATTATCTAGACATTTGTACACAATGCATCCTTGAAGATCTGCGTCTTTCCTGCATCCGTATGCATTGGTTCGGACCCGCACAGGATGAAAACGGGTTGCATATGGGATGACTGCAGGATGTGTATGGATGCCTACAGATGAGTAAGGATGTGGGGAAGATGTGTACGCGCACATAGGAATGTTGTTGACATTAGTATGTGCAGATCCGGATCAAAAATTCAAACGAATAGATTTGAATTTGGTAAATTCAATGGAATCTTGTTAAAATCGGATTTAAAAGGTTCAAATCGAATCGGATTTTTGGGTATTCGGTTTGATTTGAATAGAATGTCAAAAACAAACAAACATTCATGCACATCTCTAGTGTGAGACAGGATGCTGGAGTAGATGAGCTGTGGCCTGATCCAGCAATGTGCCTCTTATATTCTTCTGTTCAGTTCTATGAGAGAAATGAAGTCCAAACAAAGGACAATTTGTATATTTAAAATAAGAACATAAGAACATAAGAGAAGCCCTGCTGGATCAGGCCACAGCCCACCTAGTCCAGCATCCTGTCGCACACAGTGGCCCACCAAATGCTCATGGGCATCTCAAGCAGAGACAAGGACAAACCTTCTCCTGCTCTCGAGTCCCAGCAGATGGCCTTAGAAGCGCCCTGGTTCCTCCCCCCCCCCCAATTAGCTAATACCACAGTCATGAGAAGTAGTGTGCCACAATTTTCCAAGGTTGAACCTCATCATACTTTTAAAGATTTTGTTGTAAATCTGTTCTCTCTCACACACATATGCGTTTCCCATGCTCACACCTCAGCGTTTATTGGCAAGACTGAGGGGTTGGATGTTTTTCCTTCTGAGCCATAACGTTATACTCACTGCCACCTCAAATCGGGGAGAAAGGAGTGCTGAAATTCATTTCCCTCTCTGGGAAATTTTATGAAACCAGCCCAAAACAGGGCACCTCTGCAAAATCATTGCTAATTCTGCAGCATGTGCTCCTGGCTGCCGGAATAATCAGCAACTTCTGGAAAGAAGTTTACTAGTTAATCAGTCCCAATGGTTATGTTTATCTCCTGGGTGCACATTTGCCCATGCGTTTGAGCTGAATACCCTTTTTAAACGGAGGCTCTGTGGACCTACACTGATAACAGATGGAAACAAGCTCAGCGTTGGAACAAAAGATGATAACGGATATGCAAGCTTTAGGAAGATGTGACCGGTTTAGGAGGCAGGCCAGAACTCTGGTTGCACCTTTCTACTGCTCGGTCCCCTCATTTTTTTTATTTCTCCTTTTGCACAAAGGTTTTCCGCTCTGGATTATACTTGTACACAGAGTTTGGAAACTGCTCACACTTTCCTTAGCAGGGAGGTTGCAGATGCTTTGGAGGAGGTCTGTCCGCATGTTGCAACACCACTCGCGTCCCAGAGGGTCTAGGAATAGTGACGTAGCATGAATGTTTGGGGTTTTTTTGTATTTGATTCATATCCAATTGAATGTAAGAAAATCCATATTTGTTTGATAAGATCCCCTTCAAATGTGGTAGGATTCTTTTCGACATAAATGTTTTGTATGAATTCGTATGAATATCCAATAGAAACACGTACATATCCCATACTAGGGATGTGCATGAATATTTGCAACATTCGTTATCCATACGAATAAGACCGAATTTGGATATTTGTACAAGAGTTAAATATTATGACATTTGTACATTAACATCGTACAAAAATGAATGTTTCAGAACATTATGGGTGTTTTTCCACTGTCACTAGAAGTACCCATTAAGTACCCATTAGTGGGTACAAAAATGCCATTATGTACCCATTAATGGGTACTTAATGGGTACTTTTAGTGACAGTGGAAAAACACCCTCATACAAATATTTTGGAAATTTGTGAACTGGGGAGGCAGGAAAGTGGCAGCGCCGGTCACATCTGCAACGGATCCAGATTGCATTTGATTTTGACCGAGAGTGGATTCAAACTGGATTCAGGTCGGATTTGATGCTTCCAGAGCGGATTTGTTACAGGATACATATCGTATACATATCAGATATGTATTTGTTCATATCGGATATATGTACGAATTTGAACAAATACCATTGTATTGAATAGAATCCTATCACATTTGAAGGATTATAAAATGTATATTCTGTTTTAATCTGTTGTTTTAAGGTTGTAACCCTCAATTCATTACGAATCGAATACCAAAAAACCCCATTTGCGCCCATCCCTTTCCCATGCGTGTCTGATATGTATCCAATATATATCAATAATAATATTTATTTTAATAATAATAATATTTATTTGTATACCGCCCTGTGGTGAACCAATCCAGGCGGTTAACAACAATAAATATAATAAGAACATCATATAAGAATAAAACATTATAGTCCCTCCCCCCCTTAAAAAGTATTAAACAATATGACAAATTAAAATACAGTATCAAGAGTATAACATCCTGTAACATCCGCTCTGAAAACATCAAATCCGCCCTGAATCCACTTTGAATCCACTCTCAAATTAAAACAGATGCCAATTAACATGAAATGCAGATTAAAACAAAATGCACATTTTAAAAACACCTTAACAATCCAACAAATTTAAAACCATGCTCTCCCTAGTGCATTAATAGTGGTGTCATTGTAAGTGGAGAGGGAGAATAAAACCTTGGTGGGTAACTGTGTGAAACAGGATGTAGGACTAAGTAGCCTGCGTCCTCATCCTACAGGCGTTCTCTTAGGGTCTTTCCGCACTGGCCACTTAATACCCAGTAAGCACAGATATTAATTCCCGTCCACAGAATTCCCATCCACACTGCAGCAGCCATTAAAAACACATCGGGGAGTCTGCTTCCACACTGACTCCCGCAAGATATGTCTCTAATGTGTGCTAAGAGGCCCTTAAACCGGTTTCCCGGAAGACCTGTTTGGAGGTAGCCCTAATGGGTGCTTAATCTGTCCTTGTGTGGTAAATCCGCTTTCACGTAGGATGCTTCCGCACAAGGATGGGGGAACTAAATGGGCCCTCCACCCAGCCTCCATGATTGGCTTCTCTGGAGGCAGCCATGAAAAACTGGGGGCCTCCGTTCTCAGGGTTCCCCCTTGCCCCAGAAGCCAGAATCATGGCTCCTGGAGCCGGGGGGGGGGCTTCACCCGACACCCCCAGTATCTACCCTGGGTTGTGCACACAATCCCCTCCTTACCTGCAGGCAGCCAGGCCGATTCTGGCTGCTGGGACCCGGCATGCTTTGCGCATGCGCACAGCGAGCCTCCCCACTGGCCAGCCATGTACGACTGTGCAGAGGTCCTGCTGAAGCCAGGTACATGGCTGGCCAATGGGGAGATGTGCTGTGCACACGCGCAAAGCATGCTGGGCCCCGGCAGCCAGAATTGGCCCGGCTGCCTGCAGGTAAGGAGGGGATTTCGTGCACAACCCAGGGTGGGTGGTGGGGTTGTAGGGTGAAGCCCCCCCCCCTGGCTCCAGGAGCTGCAATTCCAGCTTCTGGGGTGAGGGGGAGCCCAGAGAACGGAGACCCCATTCTCCTTGGCTGGTTCCAGAGGAGCCAATCATGGAGGCCAGGAGGAGGGCCTTGGGAGGACGGATTGAGGTGGGTGCTGTGCAGACGCAAGGGGTCCGGTAGATCAGTCACAAATAGTGACGGATCTACCGGCAAGGACGGATTGCCGAAAAATGGATGCAGAAAGACCCTTAGGTTCTTACGAGCCACACTTTGCTGCTCCAAGGTGGATTTGCATCACTTTTGCCTATACAGTTGCAAGGCCCCGTAGTCATTGAAAAACAGTCCTGTTCCCCCTATTTAGCACATGCAAGTTCTGATTTTGTAAAAATGCATTTATGCACGCAGGTTTCCCCTTGAGCTTTGCCATAGGAACAGAACTTGAATTAATTGCAGGGCTGGTCAGCGAGAGCGGTCACAATGGAAGTACATCCTGCTGTTGTGCAAAAGTATTTGAGCTCTGTTTTATGTCTACATGGTAATTTGCTGGCAATAAAACCAGGACTTGAAACGAAGCCTGCAAAACTGGGGAGGACCTTCACTTTGTTCCTATTCCTGTGAGCTGTCCCTAAATAATTTATTTATGTATTCGTATTTTAGGCAGCCCTGTGTCTCTTTCGGAGTGGATCTTTGCCAAGTGGCTTGCATGAAATAATTAAAGAGGAACAGAAGTTTGGTAATTATGCAAAAAAAGAAAAAAGGAACCAGACGGACCAAATAAAACAATCACTTTAAAAACAACAACAACCATGAGTTAAAGAAACTTTCAAAAACAAGGCTGTAAATTCAGCACCTTTTGGTCTACTCAGGGAGTAAGTTCCACTGAAATCAATATGGATACAATTAAATAAATATATACTGTATTTTTTTTTTGTTCATATGACACTCAGCTTGGTCTAGTGGTTAAGGAGCCAGACTCTTATCTGGGAATATGGGGTTTGATTCTGCTCTCCTCCACAAAGCCAGCTGGGTGACCTTGGGTTAGTCACAGCTCTATTCTGAGCTCTCACGGCCCCACCTACCTCACAGGGTGTTCTGTTGTGGGGAGAAGAACAGAAGCTTTGTCAGCCGCTTTGAGTCCCCTTAAAAGGGTGAGAAAAGTGGGGTAGAAAAGCCAACTCTTCTTCTTCCTCCTCCAGGAAGCCAGCTGGGTGACCTTGGGCTAGTCACATCTCTCTTCTGAGCTCTCACAGCCCCACCTACCTCAAAAGGTTTCTGTTGTGGGGAGAACAGGTTTGTCAGCCGCTTGGAGTCCCCTTACATGGGTGAGAAAAATGGGATACAAAAGCCAACTCTTCTTCTTCTAAAATTTCCTGAAAATATATTCTCCCCAAACCACTCTACATCCTATTTTGAATTGTTCCCTAAATGGTTACATTCCCATTACAAGCTTAATATGGTTTCCCTAAACCGAAATAATAGAACCGGATGCAAACGTGAATTTGCCTCATCCCATTACTTTCAACTTAAATCGCGTTTGATCCAGATTCTGAGGATCATACGTGGCATACGTGACTCAAGGGGGGGGACTCAAGTGGCTACTTTCTAAAAGCCACTTTTCGGGGCTACCCTGCCCTCTTCCTCCTGGTGTGAAAGCGCCACCCATAAGGGACCCCTTCTCGGAGCCTAGCTGGGTGGCTGGGTGGCTGCCGCTTGCCTGGATGGATGAAAAACAGCACCGGGCAGCCAGCGATTCTTTCCCCTCCTATCTCCATTGCCCAGGGCACACAGCAGCAGCAGCAACTCAAGCCCCTTGCGCCCACTCACTGCCACAGCCTTAAAAACATTCACACATCTCCCAGAACCTGCAGCTGCTTTCCTTTCTTTTCCCTTTCTAAAGGTCAGAACTTCCAGAATTGCACAGAATTGCAACATTGTTATCAGATGTGAAGTGGGTGGATTGCTACAGTGTAGCAGCTGCTGTAAGGGGTGGATTTTTACAGTAAAATCACTATCTTTGGAAGCAAGCTATCGGGGGAGGGAAACCCTAAACATGCATTCTCATCCCACTAAAATGGTATGGTTCCCACAATAAGAAATGTAAAATGTTTCAAATGCACGAACCAGAGGGAGACCTGTTGAAATGAGTGTTAACATTTACAACTCTTTGGGGCGATTTAACATGTGGAAAACGTATTAAGCCAGCCTGACGTGGGGACTGCGAGGATCGAAACCGTTTTGAAACCATTTTAAGCTTGTAATAGGAATTCACCCAATGTCTTTTTCCTATTTGTTTAATCGAGAACTTATTTTATTGTGTGTTACAATGGAACAGTATAAAACAACAATATACTGTTTTGTATTGTTTTATTCTCTTGTGCAAGAAAATAAAACTAAATAGGTCTGCAATCTGTATTAAACATGCAAGAGTTTCTGTGAAAAAGTGCATCGTATCACCTATAGGATTTTTCACATTTCATTTCCCTGAGAAGTGAAGGGGCGATTTTGCACTTTCCTTCCCATCTGCTGGACAGGAAAGGAGCACAGTCACCCAATGTTGATTAGTGCTTGCACTTGAGAGCGCTACTGACATACACCCCACGGCCCACGCGACTAGTCATTCACCTGTGACCAATCCTGGGGCATGGTGACTGCGCATACGTCAGGGACATTGCCATGACAGTTCTGACACTCTGGACATGTGCAGTCAAATCTTTGGTCATCTTAGGTGCCAGTGCACTTGCGCGGCACCTCAGATGACCCTGGAGCATTGGAAGAGGTGTGAACAGCTGCTGATGCCGTGCCAGGTAAGCAATTAGTTAAGGCTGCTGCCCACTCTGGACATGAAATGAACATAATCTAAGAGGAGTCCTGCCAGAAGCAGTACCCAGGCATTCATTCCAGTAGTCATTGATTCACCTCTTCTACGTGGATTTCCCCTATAAGGACATCAGAGGGGCTTTGCGGCATCAGGCCACAGCCCATCTAGTCCATAAGAACCTAAGAGGAGCCCTGCTGGATCAGGCCACAGCCCATCTAGTCCATAAGAAACTAAGAGGAGCCCTGCTGGATCAGGCCACAGCCCATCTAGTCCATAAGAACCTAAGAGGAGCACTGCTGGATCAGGCCAGAGCCCATCTAGTCCATAAGAACCTAAGAGGAGCCCTGCTGGATCAGGCCACAGCCCATCTAGTCCATAAGAACCTAAGAGGAGCCCTGCTGGATCAGGCCACAGCCCATCTAGTCCATAAGAACCTAAGAAGAGCCCTGCTGGATCAGACCACAGCCCATCTAGTCCATAAAAAACTAAGAGGAGCCCAACTGGATCAGGCCACAGCTCATCTGGTTCATAAGAACCTAAGAGGAGCCCTGCTGGATCAGACCACAGCCCATCTAGTCCATAAGAACCTAAGAGGAGCCCTGCTGGATCAGGCCACAGCCCATCTAGTCCATAAGAACCTAAGAAGAGCCCTGCTGGATCAGACCACAGCCCATCTAGTCCATAAAAAACTAAGAGGAGCCCAACTGGATCAGGCCACAGTCCATCTGGTCCGTAAGAACCTAAGAGAAGCCCTGCTGGATCAGGCCACAGCCCATCTAGTCCATAAGAACCTAAGAGGAGTCCTGCTGGATCAGGCCCCAGCCCATCTGGTTCCTAAGAACCCAAAAGGAGCCCTCCTGGACCAGGCCACACCCCATGTAGTTTAGCAGAACCTAAGAGGAGTCCTGCTGGATCAGGCCACAGCCCATCTGGTCCATAAGAGCCTCAGAGGAGCCCTGCTGGATCAGGGCACAGCTCATCTAGTCCAGCACCTCATCTCACACAGTGGACAACCTGATATTTCTGGCCATTCTCAAGCAGAAGACAAAGGCAAACACCTTCTCTTGACTCCTTGCAAATGGCCTTTAGAGGCATCCTGCCTGTCTCCTCAACCAGGAAGCATCCATTCTAGTAGCCACTGATACACCTGTCCACCATGACTTTTTCTATCAGAACCTAAGAGGAGCCCCGCTGGATCAGGCCACAGCCTATCTAGTCCAGCTTCCTCACACACACAGTGACCCACTGTGGCCACAGAGAAGCAAGGTAGGGAAAAACGAGGACAAATATTTCACCTGGGAGGGGCTCAGAGGTGAGGTCTCTACCCAAGTCACAGATAGAAAAGCACATGCACTGCCACGACCTCAGTTTATATCCCTATTTGGCAGCTCTCTGCCATACATTTAAAAACTCAATATACCTAAGGTCCTGGGACTGGAAGAATTTGGAAGAATTTGGACGTTCGTATACGAATGGAACATTACGACGTTCATACATTGACATTCATATTTCTATGAATGCTTTGGAACATTCGTGAACTGGGGAGCTGGGAAAGTGGCTGCCCCAATCACATGTGCAATGGATCCAGAGTGTAGATTCAAAGTGGATTCAGGGTGGATTTGGTGCTTCCAGCGTGGATAATGTCGCGGGATATGTATCAGATACGTATGGATAGGTATTGGGTACATATTGGATACGTATTGGATGCCTATGGGACACGTATGCATTTGTATCGGATATTCATTCGAATAGATTCGTACCAAATAGGTACATTCAAAGGGGATCGATTCAAACCAATATGAATTTTCTTACATTCAATTTGATATGAATTGAACTCAAAAAACAGCCCCATTCACGCACATTTGGGACATGTCAACGTAATCTCCCCGGGCTTTACAAACACCGAGTGTTTTCTCCTATCTCACCCTTTGATGTTATTGAAAGAAACCATTCCAAGCCCTGTTGCCGTCAGAGAGTATTAATTGTTATTTTCTCTGGAACGCTTCTGTGTCCTGCCCTTTTCAGCCGCTGCCTTTCCCCACGACACGGTGTTTATTTTAGAACAGTTTCATTTGCACTCTTCAGAAACGCCTTTCGCTGCCAGAAGGGCTCAGCTTCAATATCCCAAGACCTTTCTTCTCTGCTGTTCCACGAGAATTGAACAGGGTGGTTTTAATTACATAGCTCAGCAATGCTTGGCTGGTAGTCTGCAACCTAAAGCTGTGTGGGAACTCAGAACGGAGCGTGTTTTAGGCCGGTGTTCAGCAAAGCCTCCTCTGAAGAGAGGGAGCTGCGTAGAATATTGCGCAAAACTGCCCAATGGTGTCTCGATGCAACGTTTAGCCAGTAAGTTCTTAGAGATCTCCATTAGCCGTGCGTTTTTCCTTGGTCACATCCATTACTCAACTGTTTTGAGCTCTCCTTTGAGTACTTCTGCATAGCTTCATTGTGACTATGGTTTTGTTTTTGTCTTCGGCTTGAGATGCCCAAAAGCAATTGGTGGGCCACTATCGCCTATCCGGATTAAGCGACTGATTCGAGGGCTCCGCCTGTTGTGAAAGATATTTCCAGGATCCCACCGGCCAAGTTCTGGGAGTCAGTCACATGTAGTGGCTGACCCTGAGAAGGGTAGAAAATGGAGGATTGGGAGGAATAAGGGGCGTGGAGACAGCTGGTGCAGAAAGGTAGAAAAAGACCCCTTTATTTGCTCTGCAGTTCTTTAAATAGCCAGCTCCAAAAGGGGGCGTGGAGGAAGTGATGTCACTGTGAATCCAGGCAGGGGATTGGCTGGAGCAAGGTCTGGAATCCCCTGATGTCATTTCCTGCCTGATGTGATTTCCTGCCAGGAGTCCTTTGATCCCACATGGATGGAGAACTCCATGTGCTCATGGTGGCAGCACGGTGTTGCTGCTGGCTTCTGCTGGAGGCTGTGAGGTGAGAGAGAGGGGCAGCCCCTGAGCAGGGCAGGGGGTTCCAGGACAGGCCGGCTGGTGAGGTTGGTGGGTGAAGGCAGCGTTCACTACAGGCCACTGAGTGGGACAGGATGCCGGACTAAGTCTACTGGTCTACTGGTGTCCCAATCAGGGTGGCCATTTTGGTGCGCTGAATGCAGATGTGGTGGTCTGCCAGAAGGCTGGGCCTCTAGTTCACATCAGAAGTAGGTCTAAGACGTTTTCGCACGGGGCTGTTTGGAACACGTGGGAGACAGCCTGGAACGCGGCAAACGCATTGCCGCCGCGGGGCTTGCGATCCGACGTATCCGGAGCTGTCTCTCTCGCATACCAAATGTAGAGCACTTTGAAGTGCTCTACATGCGTTCGGGCGCGGACGAACTGCCCGCAGGCGTTCGGGAGGAGAAGGATTCGCGCTTGCTTCTCGCTCCCGAACAGCCGCGGGCCCGCCTCCCCCGCCGGCGCAGGTTTGGCAATCAGCTGTTTGACAATCAGCTGATTGCCGATCTGCCTCCGCAGCTGTCTCCGCGCCCCTGGCCGGCCTTTGCCGGCCAAGACAGCTCCCGGCGCTTTCACCTTTCGCACACAGGCGCGCCGGAACGCGTTCTGGCGCGTCTGTGTGTGAACGGTGAAAGCGCCCGGAGCTGTCTTAAGCTTCCCGCCTGAACGCGTTCCGTTTGGAACGCGTTGCATTGCGGAAATCCCTCTAGTCTTGCACTTGACCATTCCTAAGGAAAGTAATGTACACATTTTAAAGCTGCATTAAGTAGCTCCATTTTGGCCTTAGAGGGTAAACATCAGAAGTAAAAATTTCTTAGGGGAAAAACCAGCTTGTTATGTTTTGAAGAAGAAAGGCGTTCATGGCCTTGGAGCAGTACCAACCAAAAACAGTTGCACCTGGGAGCTTACTCCCAAATTGATAAGCCCAATTGACTGCAAAGATGGAATGTGCAACTATTTGTGTTACGTGATGGGATGGGGCATTAAGTCACCTTCTAGGAAGACCCGCGTTTGTGGGCATTTTATTGGCTATTGTGTAACATGTGATGTATTCATGATTTCAGCTTCAGTTTTGACTTGGGTCCTGATTCTGAGTCATTCTATTTTATTTCTGACCTTTGATGCTCTTGTCTTTGAACTGTTATGAACTATGATGCCGAACCCCATGTTCTGCATGGAGAAATCTTTTTATTTGCTTGAACTATGTTGAATTTGTATCTTTTTTTTTTTGCTATTTTATGTATCTGCTCAATTTTTGTTTTTTTTTTAATTTTAATAAAACAAAATTATTCTACAATTTTCCTCTGGTTCTTTGTGCAACTAGAAACCATTTAATGTATTTTGGCAAGCCTTTACCCAATGGGCTCATCAAATGCTTGATAGTTTGCAATGAACTGAGGTGTTTGTATGGTTCACGCAGGAAACAAACCACCCTGTTGTTAAAAAAAAAAGGTTCAAATTGAACCTTAACTAAGGGTATATGGGTTTGTTCAAACCTAACCACTCAGTTTCAGTTCAAGTTAGGGATGTGGACAAATGGGGATTTTTTGCATTTGATTTGTATCCAATTGAATGTAAGAAAATTTGTATTCGAATAGATCCCCTTTCAATGAGGTAGGATTCTATTAGATGCAAATGTATTTGCATGAATTCATATGAATAGCTGATACGAATGCATATGTATCTGATATGTATCCAATATGTTTCTGATAAGTATCCAATATGTATCCCATAAGATATCTGCTCTGAAAGCATCAAATCTGCCCTGAATACACTTTGAATCCACTCTCAATCCATACTGGATACAGAATGGGACCTTTTCTTTCTGTTTTTAAAGCTGAGATGTTCAGCCACAGATGAAATCCAACTTGTTGGCTTGGCTTATCGCTACGGCTTTCTATTTCACGTCTCTGCTTGGCTTGATTGACTTTGGGCAAAAGGTTGTTGAATAGCTTGCTGATTGTCCCCGGGGGCTTGGTCAAGCCCAATTCCTGTCTTATAAACGGCTTCCAGAGTCACAGACGTGCACAGAACAGAGGATTTCAAAAGATGATGGCCATCACGTGATGGTGCATCTGTATGTAATGGTAGCAATTCCACAGGCTGTGATGCCAGAGCCTTAAATCTATTATGCATCATATGAAGACCGGAGACAAGAAGGACCTGGGGGCTTCCAACGTTTCCTTTTATGGCAAGCTGCCAGTATTCTCGTTTCTCAGCTAAGGCATGAGAAATTCAACAACATCCCCCAAGCCAATGCAATGGACAGAAGAGGGTTGGCTGGATTCTTTCTTCCCTGCAAAGATCAAAATGCTCCTTCCCACAATCTGATGGGGGCAGGCGTGCCAGGAGCAGAGCAGAGCCAAGCCAAGCCACATGGTTTCTGCACTTCTCTCTCCTATGTCGCGTTTAGCAATCCAAAACATACGATTGAACTTGTGCCTCGCAATTTGCCTGAATAAACAGATGGCTGGATGGAAAGGAAGGGGATGCTCTGGTTTTGGACTCCGCATAACTCATTGTTTTGGGCCCTGTAACTGTTCAGGAGACTCAGCTCCCGTATTTGAGATTGCCCGGCTGCCGGAGAGATCATTCCCTCTCTGCTTCCAGTGGGGAAAATGAGGATCAGACGCCGCCGAGTCCTGAGACTCCTTCCAAAGCAAAAGCAGGCTTCTCATCTCATCTATCATGCGTGGCTCCTCTTGGCCTCTGTGATTCTCATTCCAATATTGCTTCGCTTTCATTGTCTTTCCTAAAGCAAAGTTGTCTGAAGGATGTCACGTTTGACTCTTCTGTCATTTGTCACGGTGCCCCGGCTTTCTGTATTTCTTATCTGCAGTAATTTTGCTGCCATTACATTCATGAGAAGCTATTTGGAACTTCCCACCTTTCCGCTTCCGATTGTTATCTCGGATACGTCTTCAGCAAGTGTTTGCACACAGTAATATATCGTCAGCATAATGCAGATTTGACCTGCCACGTTGCCGTGCCTGTTGTTTTGTGTTGTTTTCTTTTTCTTTTCTTTTTTAAAGCTCTCTTGTATTCAGGGAGCATCCATAATTTTCTTGCATAGAATTAGACTTTTTTAGACTTCAGAAAACAATTCAGTTGGCATGAGCAGAATAAAGGCTCACCACCCCCATTCTGTTCCCAAGGAAGGTTCTCATGTTTCATGCTAGGGGTGTGCACAAATGTGGGCTTTTTGCATTTGAATTTGAGTCGATTCGATTTGAATGTTTAAAATCTGAATGCAATAAAAACCAGTTCGAATCCATTACGCTCAAATCTATTCATTTGAATGTTGGATAGAAATCTGAAGATACAAACGTTGACAACATTCGTATTTAAAGATATGAATGTCGTCAACATTCGTATGTTAATACATATCTGTTTACATTTTGTACACATCCAGTTTTATCCAGTATGCATCCAGTTTTCATTCCATATTATAAGTGCAAATGTGCACAGATACGCATAGTATAGTATAGTATAGTATAGTATAGTATAGTATAGTATAGTATAGTATAGTGTAGTGTAGTGTAGTGTAGTGTAGTGTAGTGTAGTGTAGTGTAGTATAGTATAGTGTAGTGTAGTGTAGTGTAGTGTAATGTAGTGTAATGTAGTATAGTATAGTATAGTATAGTATAGTATAGTATAGTATAGTATAGTATAGTATAGTATAGTGTAGTGTAGTGTAGTGTAGTGTAGTGTAGTGTAGTGTAATGTAGTATAGTATAGTATAGTATAGTATAGTATAGTATAGTATAGTATAGTATAGTATAGTATAGTATAGTGTAGTGTAGTGTAGTGTAATGTAGTGTAGTGTAATGTAGTGTAGTGTAGTATAGTATAGTATAGTATAGTATAGTATAGTATAGTATAGTATAGTATAGTGTAGTGTAGTGTAGTGTAGTGTAGTGTAGTGTAGTGTAATGTAGTATAGTATAGTATAGTATAGTATAGTATAGTATAGTATAGTATAGTATAGTGTAGTGTAGTGTAGTATAGTATAGTGTAGTGTAGTGTAGTGTAGTGTAGTGTAATGTAGTATAGTATAGTATAGTATAGTATAGTGTAGTGTAGTGTAGTGTAGTGTAGTGTAGTGTAGTGTAATGTAGTGTAGTATAGTATAGTATAGTATAGTATAGTATAGTATAGTATAGTATAGTATAGTATAGTATAGTATAGTATAGTGTAGTGTAGTGTAGTGTAGTGTAGTGTAGTATAGTATAGTATAGTATAGTATAGTATAGTATAGTATAGTATAGTATAGTATAGTATAGTATAGTATAGTATAGTATAGTGTAATGTAGTATAGTATAGTATAGTATAGTATAGTATAGTGTAGTATAGTGTAATGTAGTATAGTATAGTATAGTATAGTATAGTATAGTATAGTATAGTATAGTATAGTATAGTATAGTATAGTATAGTATAGTATAGTATAGTATAGTATAGTATAGTGTAGTGTAGTGTAGTGTAGTGTAGTGTAGTGTAGTGTAGTGTAGTATTCAAATGATTCGAATCATTCAAATGAATGTTTCACAACATTCAAAACCTGTTTCAAATTTGAATGTCCACATTGAAATAAATTCAATCAGATTTCAAATGTTTAAGATATTTATTTATTATTTATTATTATTTTATATTTCTATCCCACCCCATACCTGAAGGTCTCTTAGGGTGCTTCCACATTGACCGTTTAACACCCATTAAGCACACATTTTAAACACTTGGGGAAACTGCGTCCGCACAGCAGCACCCATTAGAAACACATCGGGGAAACCGCGTCCGCAGTGAGTCCCGCCAGATGTCTCTCTAATGGGTGTTAAGCGGCCCTTAAATCGGTTTCCTGGAAGACCACATTGAAGGTAGTCTTAATGGGTACTTGTGCTCTAAATCCACATTAACGCTTCCACACACAGACGGGAGAGAGAATACATGGGGCGGGACAGGAAGTCTCCATGTTGAGAGAGGCGGTGGCAGGAAGCTGCCATGTTGAATGAGGCAGGAGAAGCACAATCCAGCCAGAAAGTCCGTCTCACACAGGCTTCGCATCAGGCAGGCTCCCAGCTACGGCGGCAGAGGGACAGCAAGACAGCATAGCGATTCCATGCACAAAAAGAAGGCTTCGGTGCCAGTTGAGCGCTGGATCTCAGACACACCGCTGATTGGTCCATGCATGGTGGGAAAGAAGTGGTGACTGACGGCTGAAGGCTCCAATCACACGGCTCCTGGGGCAGCCATCTTGAAATCTGTGCTACTGTGTCTGCACTGCAAAGGCAGAATCTGTTCCTCACAATCCGTCCTTCCCATGCATGTGCGGAAGCATGGGGCCTTATTAGATCCGTATCTATTTGAGATAGATCTTGCTAGAGACACATTCATAATAACGGATCTACTTAATCCGGATTTCGAGTGGTAAGTGCGGAAGCACCCTTAGGGGACATCCCTATTTCATGCATTCCTGATGGCCAGTAAAGTAACTGCATGTTTGGGTCAGTGGCTACTAGAATGGATGCCTATTGAATCAAATGCAAGAAAATTCATATTTGTTCAAATAGATCCCCTTCAAATGTAGTGGGGTTCAAATTCAATATGAATGTTCAATCCCACAGGAATCCCATATAAATCCCATATGGATCCTGTACGAAGCTTCATATTAATGTATCGAAACATTCCATTTGAATTTGAATGTTAACCTTCAAACCTGCCAATGTTTGGTTCAAATACGAATGTCTGAATTTGGCCAAATTCGTATGAATTTCAAATGTTACGAATATTCATGCACATCCCTGCTAGGTACCACCTGCAGGTTGGTGATATATTGTCAGGCTGGCAAAGAAAGACCATGTGACTCTTTTCTTTAAAAAGATGGACAGTGATTTATTTCAGCTCAGGGGGAGTCAACTGTCACTTCCAATACAACAGGCAGCTACTATATACATAGATACAGAATCACATAGGTGGCAGAAATCTTACATTCAAATATTATGGCAGGCAGCTAGTCCTGCCTGACATATAGGTAGGATGTGTCTCAAGGCCATTTGTAGGGAGTTGAGAAGAGGTGAGGGTTTTGCCTTTGTCTTCTGCTCGAGATACCCAGAAGCCATTGGTGGGCCACTTTCCGAGAAAAGGATGCTGTTGTAGATGAGTTGGGCCTGATCCAGTAGGGTTCCTGTTAATTCATGGAGGACAGGTGTATCAAGGGGTACCAGAATGGATGCCTAGGCACGTCCTCCAGGTTGGAGAGACAGACAGGATGCCCCTAGATGCCATTTGCAGTGAGTCAGGGCCACTTGAAAGTTTGCCTTTGTCTTCTGATTGGGTTGCCCCGAAGCAATTGGTGGGCCACTGTGTGAGGCAGGATGCTGGACTAGGTGGTTTGTAGCCTGATCCAGCTTCTGGTTAAATATGATCCAAATCCAAGGCCTATTTGCACTTGGCTGTATTCTGGGATATCTCTCAGCATAGGGACCTGTGCTCTGGATGTTACTGCAGACTCTGGCAGACCTCCCTTAGGGCCTGCTGTAGCCTACACTAGCATGTGGACAGCAGGCCCCTATTCCAGGATATATTCTGGAATAAAGCCAAGTGCGAATAGGCCCCCAATTGAATCTGACGTGAATCCAATCAGAATCTGACCTCGAGTGGGAAGCCACTTTGAATGCAACAAAGCTTCAAACGAAGGCACAAAGGATTTCTATTTATTAGCAGAGATTCGGCCTATCTATTTGCTCTGAATGCATCAAATCTGTCCTGAATCCACTTTGAATCCACTCTGGATCCATTGCAGCTGTGACTGGGGCAGCTGCTCCTCACTTTCCCAGGTTCACAAACAAAACAAAGTTTCTTATCAATGTTCTGAAGCATTTGATTAGAATTCAAATGTCAATCTCCGAATGCGCCAACATTCAATTCAAATTCAAATGTCCAAATATGGATGAATTTTGATTGTTACGAATATTTGTGCACATCCCTATTCCGGATTATTCTGGAATACAATTCTGTAAGTAAATCAGTGTTAACCCCCCCCTGCTCCCCCCCTCCACCCCAAGGAGAAAGGATTTATGTTCTGGCACCAGCTGCCAGAGAATACGAGTTTTGTTGTTATTTCATTTAGGGAGATAAAGTTGGAAGACATGTGGGCTGAACAAACAGTGAAATATTTGCGCTTATTAATTTGAAGTATTATAGCTTAATGTATTTGCTTACTGCCTGTCCTGCTTTGTGAGACAGCGGAGGATAGGAAATTGCTGTAAAAGAGCACAGAGTTTAAACCCTGCCAAACCGGGCCCTTTCTACAGTGGAGCTTATTCTGGATTATATCCTGGAATGGGGACCTGCCATCCGCATGCTAGTGCAGACTACGGCAGGCCCCAGAGTCCACACCAGCATAAAGCAACAGGGTGCAGTTCTGAGATATAATCCAGAATAAGGCGTAGTGCAGAAATGGTCATTAATTATGTGCATGAATATTCGTAGGCATTCAAAATCTGATCAAATGTGCCAAATTTCGACACTCAAACTTGAATAGAATGTCCTGAAATTCAAATGCAAACATTTAAATGAAATTTCAAATTTTGGATCTATTCGTTTGAATTATCCGGACATTTGTATGCGTACAAAAGTACACGATGCATACTTGAAGATCCGCATCTTTCCCACATCCGTACGCATTTGTACGGATCGGTACGGGACGAAAACGGGTTGCATACGGGATAACTACGGGATGCATACTTACGTGTACGGAAGTGTACGGAGGTGGGGGAGATGTGTACATGCACAAAGGAATGTTGTGCAGATTCATACATGCAAATATGTATGTGAGCATACGTAGGTGCATGAATGAAATGTGCAAGTGTGAGTACTAGTCAACATTGGTTAATTGCACTCCTTTCTTGTACAGTTGATGGGAAGAAGGGAAGTGCAAAAATGTCCTTGCTCTTGCCTCCCTGCAAATGGCCTTTAGAGGCTTCCTGCCTGACTCCCTACCCTGGAGGACGTACCTAGGCATCCATTCTAGTAGCCTTTGATACATTTATTTATTTATTTATTTATTTATTTATATTTACTTTTATATGCCGCCCCATGCTCGAGGGTCTCTGGGCGGCTCACAGCATTTAAAACAAATGTATAAAAACAGTATCAAAATAAAACAAATTTAAAAATACAGTTTAAAATACAAGAAAAGTTAAAAACATCAGTGATTTTCAGTGAGGGGAAGTGTGGGGAACATTTAACCAAAGGCCTGTGTGAATAGGAACATTTTCACCGCCTTCCTGAATAGGAACAAGGAAGGGGCCTGACGCACCTCGAGGGGGAGACCATTCCACAGCCTAGGGGCCACCACCAAGAAGGCCCTCTCCCGGGTACCCACCCGCCTAACTAATGAAGGCGGAGGGATCACCAGAAGGGCCTCCCTTCCAGATCTTAAAACATGGGAGAAGTTACGATACGGGAGAAGGCGCTCCTTTAGATATCTGGGGCCCAATTCATTTAGGGCCACAACTCATCTAGTCCAACATCCTGATTCATACTGTGGCCCACTAATTATCTAGCAGACATTTAAGGCAAAATATTCATGTGCTCTCAACCTCCTGGAAGAAGAAGAGTTAGCTTATCTACCCCACTTTTCTCACCCATTTAAGGGGACTCAAAGTAGCTGACAAACCTTCTGCTCTTCTCCCCGCAACAGACACCCTGTGAGGTAGGTGGGGCTGTGAGAGCTCAGAAGAGAGCTGTGACTAGCCCAAGGTCGCCCAGCTGGCTTCGTGCAGGAGGGTGGAATTGAACCCGGTATTCCCAGATATGAGTCCAGCTCCCGAACCACTAGGCCAAACTGGCACACTGGAAGTGGCCTTTAGAGGCATCTCACTTGTCCTTCCAAACCAGGAATAGTATCTAGGCATCCATTGATACTGAAGTGCATTACAATCAGCAGGAGATGCCGTTCTGGCCATAAAACCACTCTGAGAATTTAAATCAGTGGAGACTCATGAAGAAGGACTTCTCAGGCTATGAGATGGCTTTGCTGAGAGTCATGATGTCTATTCGGGGACTTAATGAAGATGTCCCCACCTCTCCTCCAGGTACGTTTCTGTTTTTAATTACTTTTAATTGCTTTTTTGTATAATAATTGGAAACCACAGGGTATAGGGTAAGAAATGCATGAAAACAACAAACAAACACGTTGCATTTATCATCTGCCTTTCGCCAGATGGGCCAGGCTGAGTAATTAAACAGAAAATATGTAGCACTCAGTAAAACTTAGCATCAACACCCACATGATATTTGGTGCAAGCAAAGATGCTTCTGCCTCACTCTATGAGTTGATGCGCGTCTACTCTGGGAAAGAATAAAACATTCATTAGAGTGAAGCTTCAGAGGTCCCCCCCACACACACACCAGGACATTATTCAATATTCATACGAATTTGTACGAATTTGGACATTTGTATATGAATTGAACATTACAACATTCATATATTGGCATTTGTATTCATATAAGAACATAAGAACATAAGAGAAGCCCTGCTGGATCAGGCCACAACCCATCTAGTCCAGCATCCTGTCGCACACAGTGGCCCACCAAATGCTCATGGGCATCTCAAGCAGAGACAAGGACAAACCTTTTCCTGCTCTCGAATCCCAGCAAATGGCCTTAGAAGCGCCCCAGTTCCTCCCCCCGTCAGCCTGAAGGATGCACCTAAGCATTCATTCTAGTAGTCATTGATACATCTGTTGTCCATAAATTTGTCTAACATTAAACCCGTCTAGACACCGCTGCCGGTGTCCTGATGCTGGTAGATGGAAGAGGGGACCCACGATTCGGTGGCTCCCCTCTGCCATCTACCAGCCTCGGCGACCCAGGTAGATGGGAGAGGGGACCCACGAATTGGTGTGTCCCCTCTGCCATCTACCAGCCCCAGCTGGAAAACTGAGTAATAATAACGTGAGTAACATGACCCGAAGACGACTTGAAGTCATCTGAAACTCAAGGTGTGACCAGGGCCACGGAGTACCACCTCTCGCTACCACGAATGGCTTTGTTGAGTAAGTGGTAGGAAAAAACAGCCTCATTCTCCCAGCTTCTGCCTTTATAGGTGCGCTGCATACAATTGTAGAGAAATTCACACGGGCATCTGTGACAGGCCTCACTTCCAGAGATGTGCAAAGATCTGTTCATGTTCAAAATGTCAATTGAGTCGTTTGCATTTAGAAGCAATTTGCACTGAGCTGAACACGCAGTTGTTTGAATACCTGAAAATTTGATTGCACAGAAACAGCCCCCCTCACATGAACACAAACAATTCAGCTGAACGATTAAAAGTTCACCGTGTTTTTGTCCTTGAAAAGTGTTTTTTTTTTAAATGGAAAAATTGCCCTTTTTTCCTGTTTTTGAACATGTTTGAAATCAAAGGAACATAAGAACATAAGAACATAAGAGAAGCCTTGCTGGATCAGGCCACAGCCCATCTAGTCCAGCATCCTGTCGCACACAGTGGCCCACCAAATGCTCATGGGCATCTCAAGCAGAGACAAGGACAAACCTTCTCCTGCTCTCGAGTCCCAGCAGATGGCCCTAGAAGCGCCCCAGTTCCTCCCCCCCCCCCCACAGCCTGGAAGAGGCATCTAGGCATTCGTTCTAGTAGCCATTGATACATCTGTCATCCATAAATTTGTCTAACCCTACCTTAAAGCCATCCAGACTGGTAGCTGTCACCACCTCTTCCGGCAGCACATTCCATAAGCCGATGACCCTCTGCGTGAAGAAATACTTCCCCCTGTCAGACCTTACGCTCCTACCCATCAGCTTCATAGAGTGCCCCCTGGTTCTAGTGTTGTGTGATAGAGAAAAGAAATTTTCTCTATCCACCCTTTCTATACCGTGCATAATTTTATATACTTCAGTCAGGTCCCCTCTCAAACGCCGTCTCTCCAGACTGAAGAGGCCTAGACGTTGCAGCCTGGTTTCGTAAGGGAGGTGTTCCAGACCCTTAATCATTCTGGTTGCCCTTCTCTGCACCTTCTCTAGTTCCACAATATCCTTTTTGAGGTGTGGTGACCAGAATTGTACACAGTATTCCAAATGTGGCCTCACTATAGATTTATAAAGGGGAACAACCGTTCTGTTTGATTAAACGGTTTGCTGTCAAGTTGAACAAAGGGGTGTTTGGTTTGGTTTGGACCAGCCACACAATTTTCATTCATGCACATCCCAGGCATTTTCACATTAGCGATTCTAGTGCATCATGCACCAAGCCCGGTATATCCAGGTACAGGACGACCATATGCATTTCTGGCCAGTGAGAATGCTCCTCACCAGCCAGAAATGCAAATGGTCCTCCTGTACCCGGAGTGTATTGGCCCGCACTGCTGCCTAGTACGCTGGGAGTCCCACCCCCTGGCTGGCATGATTGGCCACTGCTGCCCACGTCACACGTTCTGTGACACGCTAGCTGGCAGGTGGCCGATCCAGGGGGAGATCTATCTCGCCTGGAGGCGTGCCTCGCCACCCCTGGATCACATACCCCCAGGCTGTCCTGGGAATTGGGGTGCCTGGGGGAGGTGCCTGGGTCACCCCTGCAACCCTCCCTACCCCCTCTTGGCATTCGTGGGGGCTTTACCAAGCGAGGAGGAAGGAATTTTTGTTTCAAGCTCCTGGCAGATTCAAAGATTGGCATTCGTATTCAAATGGAATCCTTTGATACATTCAAATAAAGCATCATATGAAGCTTTGTATCAAATGCCGTATAGGATTCATATGCTATTCGTATTTATTTATTTATTTATTTATTTATTTATTTATTTATTTATTTATTTATTTATTTATTTATTTATTTATTTACATTTATATCCTGCCCTATACCCTAGGGTCTCAGGGCGGGTAACAGCATATTTAAAAGACAAAAAATACTTAAAATAAAACCATATATAAAAACAGTATAAGACAATAGTATGTGCCACATTTAGCCAAAGGCCAGAGCAAAGAGGTGTGTCTTTACCCCCCTCCTGAACATATACAGTGAGGGGGCCGGACGCACCTCGAGGGGGAGGCTATTCCACAGCCTGGGGGCCATTACTGAGAAGGCCCTCTCTCCAGTGCCTACCCGTCTTGCTATAGAGGGTGGTGGAACAACGAGAAGGGCCTCCCCCCCCCCAGATCTTAGGGCATGGGCAGGTTGGTATGGGAGGAGGCGTTCCTTCAGATATTTGGGGCCCAAGTCATTCTTATAGGATCCATATGGGATTGAACATTCATATCAGATTTGAATCCTACCATATTTGAAGGAGACTTATTCAAACAAATATGAATTTTCTTGCATTCAATTCAATACAAATCAAATACCCCCCCCCAAAAAAAAATTGTGTACATTCCCAGACTGCGCAGCCTCTTTCCGGCCTCCCCAGGTTCACACATATAACAAAGCTTTGAACAGATGTATAGAAGCATTTGCTTCACAATTGAACGTCAATCTCCAAATGTAGCCAACATTCAGTTTGAATTCGAATGTATGAATTTGGACAAATTCAACCAAATTTCCAACGTCATGAATATTCGTGGATGTCCAAACCTTCCTTTATGCTGTACACAAAAGCCTCCAAAGTTGCAACTGTTTCCGTAGGGTAGGAAATTGTTATTCTTAGCTGGTTTGCGAACTGTTGTGTGCTCTCGGAATGACAGGATGAGAGAAGAAATTGGTTCACTTTCTGTTGGAAACATGGACTTAAGAGTACTTGCACTTTCTGAATCAACATGTAAATTGAATTGCAGATGAACTTTGAAATTCACAAATTATCTGAATTTTGCAATTTCCTTCCCCGAAGGAAAGCGAGACGGGGCTGAAAATGCACTCTTTAGTGGAACAACAAAAAGGCAAAGAATGTGTCGTACTGAAAAAAAATTTACATCCCAAAGGGGGCATATTTACCAAATCAATGTAGGAGAAACCATCATGAAAAAAACATAGTAATGCCTCAGGGATACACCTTCTGTTCTTCATGCAGGCGGCGAAGAAGAAGAGTTGCCTTTTCTACCCTGCTTTTCTCACCCATTTTAAGGGGACTCAAAGCAGCTGACAAACCTTCTGTTCTTCTCCCCACAATAAACACCCTGTGAGGTAGGTGGGGCTGTGAGAGCACAGAAGAGAGCTGTGACTTGCCCAAGGCAACCCAGCTGGCTTCATGAGGAGGAAGAAGAAGAGATGGCTTTTTTACCCCACTTATCTCACCCATTTAAGGGGACTCAAAGCAGCTGACAAACCTTCTGTTCTTCTCCCCACAATAGACACTCTGTGAGGTAGGTGGGGCTGTGAGAGCACAGAAGAGAGCTGTGACTTGCCCAAGGCAACCCAGCTGGCTTCATGAGGAGGAAGAAGAAGAGATGGCTTTTTTACCCCACTTATCTCACCCATTTAAGGGGACTCGAAGCGGCTGACAAACCTTCTGTTCTTCTCCCCAAAATAGACACCTTGGTTTTAGAAGGGCTGCAGTGGCTGCCAATTTACTACTGAGCCTAATTCACATGGGCCCCAAATATCTAAAGCAGTGGTTCTCAACCTGGGGGTCGGGACCCCTTTGGGGGTCGAATTACCCTTTCAGAGGGGTCGCAACGAGTCTCCTGTCGCCCTTCCCTCCCACCTCCCAGCTGCTCTGCCCCAGTGGTTGGGGGTCTCCACAACATGAGGAACTCCATTAAGGGGTCACAGCATTAGGAAGGTTGAGAACCACTGATCTAAAGGAACGCCTTCTCCCATACTGACCTGCCCGTGCCTTAAGATTTAATAGTGAGGCTCTCCTGGTTGTCCCACCACCTTCACTAGTGAGGCTGGTGGGCACCCGGGAGAGGGCCTTTTTGGTGATGGCCCCCAGACTATGGAATAGTCTCCCCCTCAAGATGCATCATGCCCCTTCCTTACATATATTTAGGAAGGTGGTGAAGACACACCTTTTTACCCCGGCCTTTGGCTGAGATGATTATATTTCCCCTCCCAGTACAGATACCATCATTTTAAACATGCTGTGTATTGTTTTAGACTCATTGAATTTTTAAAGGGTTTTTAATGTATATTCTGTTGTTAATCTGTTGTTACCCACCCAGAGACCTTCGGCTGTGGGGTGGGATAAAAATGTAAATAATAAATAGAAATGCCAAAGGAGAAACCAAATAGAAATTGGAGCAAAGGAGCAGCAACCAACTCAGGCGTCCCACCGTTCCTCCATCTTCAGCTGGAGCCCACACCTAGAGGAGGCCGCGGCAAGGACTCCAATCTCACACCTGCAGCCGCTGTTTTTATGTCCATCCTAGGGGCAGGTGTGGCACAGGTAGAGCATTCAGCTCGGTTGTTTCTCCTCTCACTACAGCCAGAAGTAGTGCATACCCCTAAAGCCAACTCTTCTTCTTCTTCTGTACGGGTGTTTTTCCACTTAGCACTAGAGTACCCTTTAAGGACCCATTTAGTGCTACGTGGAAAAACACCCTCTGACTGCCAGACAGTAGAGATATGCATGAGTGTATTTTTGACGCTTGAATCTGAGTAGATTCCTATTCGAGTAGACTCCTATTTGAATCGGCTATTTAAGATCCGAATGTCATAAGATCCGATTCGAGTCCGCAACATTCGAATCCATACGTTAGAATGTTAGATTCGTATTTAAAGATACAAATGTCTACAAGATTCGTATCTGTTATATGTATCTGTACGCATTCCGTAAAAATCCGTATGCATCCCGTATTATCCCGTACGCATCCTATTTTAATCCCGTATTTTTAAGCGCAAGATATGGATAATTTTCCCGCAGATTTGTATACGACAGATATGAATCTACACATTCGAATTATTCAAAAATCCGTATTCGAGTTCAAACGTGCAAATTCAGATTTCTGAAAATCCGATTCAAGTTCAAATGTCGATATTTGTCGGATTTGAAAAGAATATTTGAATTTTTGTATATTTGTGCACATCCCTTCCAGACAGTCCGGTACACCGCTCTGCATGTATCCCCTGTGCTGGGGGAAATCTGGACTTCCCATTTTCACCAATGCAAAAAGACCCTACGGCAGACACAGCCATAACTGCAGGGTTCAGGACCTCCTAGATCCACATTAATTTGTGGATCTGGGGCCCTTTCCACACTGGCTCTAAAAACGGATTTAGGGCCAGACTGGAGAGGGATTAAGACGTGGCTTCTGCATAGGGAACCCAATTAGGGACCCTTTGAGGAAGCTGCATCTGCATTTCAGTGTGCAAGACTGATTTCTTAAATCGGTTTTGCCACCGAAATCCTACCCTTAATCTGGCCCTTCCCCTGAAACTGTTTTGGAAGCAGGACGCTTCCACACATGGCAGAGGAAGAGCCAGACTCCCGGCACATGCCCAGCTGTCAAAGAAGGAGAGCGCATGCTCTCCCTCTTTGACAGCTTGGTCCTCCCCCTGGCCTCCCTGATTGGCTCCATTGGGAATCGCACTTTCTTGGGCAAGGGGAACCAGCAGCCTACACACCGGGGTCACGCATGTGTGATCGGCTACTTACCTGATCGCTACCGGGCTGCTTCTGGCACTTCCTGAGGGTGGCTGGCCAATGGGAAGCTGTGGCGCACATGTACACAGGGTGCGCTGGGCCTCCTGCTGCCAGAAGCGGCCCAGCAGCGATCCGGTAAGGAGCTGATTGCGTGTGCGTGATCCCGGGTGGGGTGGGGGGTGTAGGCTGCAGGTTCCCGTCACACAAGAAGGTGCAATTGCGCCTTCTCAAGTGAGGGGGAACCCGGGGAACCCAGCTGACAGCCTCTCCATGCTGGCTTCAATGGAGCCAATTGGGGAGGCTGGGGGGAGGGCCCAGCTGTCAAAGAGGGAGAGCATGCACTCTCTCTTTGACAGCTCACCAATGGGTGAGGCCAGGGTGAGGGCCTTTGGAGGCCGAATTGGGATGGGTGCTGGCATGTCCTCACAGCACCCACCCCAATCTGGCTGCGCAATCTGGCCTTGCTGCCGAGGCCCTGCGCATGTGCGGACACATGGGGCTTCGAGGATATGTCCCTATTTGGGACAGATCCTCGGGAAAAAAGGTTTGCCGAAAAATGGATCTTTTTAGATCCGTTTTTTGGTGGCCTGTGTGGAAAGGGCCTGAAAGCCTAGATGAGTACTACACGGGCCCTTAATCCGAATTAAGAGTCCATACAGAAAGGGCCATGGGTTTAGGCACTGAAGTCATACCATGCCCTGTGTCTGCTGGTCGCTTTTTCCCTCTTACTTGGAAATATGTCAAATCATGTTAATCATGTCAAATCATTCCATGAAGACTGGTGTGGCTTATGCAGGCATAAGACTCTGAGTTTATCCCCCCCCCATTTTTTTAGTGGGGGGGTTGAAATCACAATCCTGTGTGTATGAGTCTCCATTTTGTGCAAATATATTCAAATTCTCTTGATTTGCATAATTATTCTTATCAAACATATCCATACAGGGCTTATACCTTTGGTAGTTTTGCTTGGTTTCCAGCACTGAGTCCCATCTTTGCCATAGCAACCGCGCAACTCTCACACCTACAGTCGCCCCAAATCCCGCCCGCGCACACACAGGAACCTCTAGAAATGTTTATTTCCACACACAAGGACCTGCACTCAAAGCATTTCCAGCCCCCAGGACACCTCCTGTGTGGTACAATTTACCACACAGAGGGAGGGGAAATGCACTGTGGCTGGGAATGTCTTCTTCCTGGTTGGTAGGCCTGTGGTGTCAACCCTGTCATTTTGAGGGCAGGAGGAAGATGTCAACAGCCCCACACAAAGTAAAATGACAAAGGGAGGCCTGACAACTCCAGAGAACAACTTGTCACAGCAAAATGGAGTGGAATGTGAGCCTGGTGAGGAAAAGTTGCAAGGACTTGTATTTTTAGCGTCCCTTCGGCTTCAGAGAAAAAGCGCCTTGTCTCCATGGGAAGGACTATTGTGACAGGAACTCCTTCCCCTCATAAGAACATAAGAGAAGCCCTGCTGGATCAGGCCACAGCCCATCTAGTCCATAGGAACCTAAGAGGAGCCTTGCTGGATCAGGCCACAGCCCATCTAGTCCGTAAGAACCTAAGAGGAGCCCTGCTGGATCAGACCACAGCCCATCTAGTTAATAAGAACCTAAGAGGAGCCTTGCTGGATCAGGCCACAGCCCATCTAGTCCATAGGAACCTAAGAGGAGCCCTGCTGGATCAGGCCACAGCCCATCTAGTCCATAGGAACCTAAGAGGAGCCTTGCTGAATCAGGCCACAGCCCATCTAGTCCATAAGAACCTAAGAGGAGCCTTGCTGGATTAGGCCACAGCCCATCTAGTCTATAGGAACCTAAGAGGAGCCTTGCTGAATCAGGCCACAGCTCATCTAGTCCGTAAGAACCTAAGAGGAGCCCTGCTGGATCAGGCCACAGCTCATCTAGTTCATAAGAACCTAAGAGGAGCCTTGCTGGATCAAACCACAGCCCATCTAGTTAATAACAACCTAAGAGGAGCCTTGCTGGATCAGGCCACAGCCCATCTAGTCCATAGGAACCTAAGAGGAGCCTTGCTGGATCAGGCCACAGCCCATCTAGTCCATAGGAACCTAAGAGGAGCCCTGCTGGATCAGGCCACAGCCCATCTAGTCCATAGGAACCTAAGAGGAGCCTTGCTGAATCAGGCCACAGCCCATCTAGTCCGTAAGAACCTAAGAGGAGCCTTGCTGGATCAAACCACAGCCCATCTAGTTAATAACAACCTAAGAGGAGCCTTGCTGGATCAGGCCACAGCCCATCTAATCCATGGGAACCTAAGAGGAGCCCTGCTGGATCAAACCACAGTCCATCTAGTCCATAAGAACCTAAGAGTAGACTTGCTGGATCAGGCCACAGCCCATCTAGTTCATAAGAACCTAAGAGGAGCCCTGCTGGATCAGGCCACAGCCCATCCAGTCCATAAGAACCTAAGAGGAGGCCTGCTGGATCAGGCCACAGCCCATCTAGTCCATAAGAACCTAAGAGGAGCCCTGCTGGATCAGGCCACAGCCCATCCAGTCCATAAGAACCTCAGAGGAGCCCTGCTGGATCAGGCCACAGCCCATCTAGTTCATAAGAACCTAAGAGGAGCCCTGCTGGACCAGGCCACAGCCCATCTAGTCCATAAGAACCTCAGTGGAGCCCTGCTGGATCAGGCCACAGCCCATCCAGTCCATAAGAACCTCAGAGGAGCCCTGCTGGATCAGGCCACAGCCCATCTAGTTCATAAGAACCTAAGAGGAGCCCTGCTGGATCAGGCCACAGCCCATCCAGTCCATAAGAACCTAAGAGGAGGCCTGCTGGATCAGGCCACAGCCCATCTAGTCCATAAGAACCTAAGAGGAGCCTTACTGGGTCAGTTCACAGCCCATCTAGTCCAGCACCCTGTCGCACACAGTGGCCCACCAACTGCACATGGGCATCTCAAGCAGAGACAAGGGCAAACGTTCACCTGCTCTTGAATCCCAGCAAATGGCCTTAGAAGCATCCTTCTTGCCCCCCCCAGCCTGAAAGATGTACTTAGACATTCATTCTAGTAGCCATTGATACATTTGTTGTCCATAAATTTGTCCAACCCTTCCTTAAAGCCATCTAGGCTGGTAGATGTCACCACCTCTTCCAGCAGCAAATTCCATAAACCGTTGACCCTCTGGGTGAAGAAATCCTTCCCCTTGTCTGATCCGACTCTCCTACCCATCAGCTTCATAGATGCCCCCTGGCTCTAGTGTTGTGTGATAGAAAAAAGAAATTTTCTCTATCCACCTTTTCTATACCATGCATAATTCTATATACTCATGGATTCCAGAGATCCTCTGAGGTTCCAATGAAAAGCAATTTTGACATAAATAAGGGCCACAAATGTTCACGAATGTTTCTTGTTGCGTTTGATTTGTATCGAAATGAATGCAAAATATTTTCTAGTTCCCCTTCAAATGTGGCAGGATTTGAATCTGATACAATTGTTTGATACAAATCCGATTCAAATCCTCACTATGAACCGCTTACAAATCCCCTAGGTACTCCCTCTGACTCCCCTACGAATCCAGTATGCATTTGCTCTGAATGCACCAAGTCCACCCTCAATCCACTTTGAATCCACTCTGAATTTGCTTTGACTTCACTCTAGATCCATCACAGATCTCATTGGGGCAGTGGCTTTCCCAACTCCTCAGGTTCATGAATGTAATGAAACTTAGTGCGAATGTATTGAAGCATTTGATTCGTATTTGAGTGTCAGTCTTTGAATGTGCCAACATTTGATTTGAATTCGAATGTCCAGACTGGAAGAATTTTGAATGTGATGAATATTTGTGCACATCCCTGTGGCAGACTGTGGCAGAAATCCTGAAAGCGATCCTAAGACATTTCTGCACTGGTTCAATGTGGGGCCTAGCCCCCTTCTGGGCCTCTCATTCCATGGATGGAGCGTAATCCACTTTAGGTCATCAAAACCTTTTAACAGGTCTATTGATTATCCAGGGCCGCCTAGAATGAAACAGTTTGCTGTGTAAAAAGGTGTATACCGTCCTCTTCTGGTTTAGCAGAGGATCCATTTTGGAAGTGCACCAAATTGCACCACTGAAATGGGCCCCCCTAGGCCTCCGAGGTCAGGATCTTTAGTTCCTGGCCACTAGATTATTAAATGCAAACTCTAAAGCTTGAGTAAGCTTCAGAGTGATTCTGGGTGTCATGGGCTCTGTCCAGGAACAAGACAGCTTGTTCTGGGATAGCTGGACTGATGTCTGTCCAGCATGAGGCCTAGACCCCTTCTGGACTTCTCTGGAGTGGAAAAGAAGAGGCCCTAACCCCTACTAGGTCAATCTCTCTGCCCTGAACAGAGCATATCTCTGTCTAGGTGGCGAAAATGGCCACCTAAACCAGGATACTGATAGATCTATCAGTGGTCCTGGGGCCTCTGGAATGGAACAGGGTATGCATCGAAGGGTGCACACCTCCATCTTCCGGTTTAGCAGGGGGACCTATTTTGATGGTGCACTAAATTGCACCGTGGAAAGTGTTCTCCAAGGACTCCAATACCAGGAGCTTTCATCCCTGACTATCAGAGACCTCTCAGCAGGCACCTCATAGACCAGATCAGTGTCATCTGCACTGGGAGCACCTATCTGAAGCTTCACAGACTGAGGGCACCTATCTGAAGTTTCACAGCCACCGCCACCCCTCCAGATACTAGGAACAAAAGCTCCGAGCCTCAATAGTTCCAGAATCCAGAGATGGCTCTTCTGTATCCAGAACAAGGAGACCCTGGTCCCTCTGTGAATTTAACCTGATTAAACACATGCACCAGAGATGTGGATTATGGGCCTCTCCATCCAGATCTTGCTTCGTCTAATGTAGATGGAGCCTGAACAGCAGGGTGGGGTGAGTAGGTACATGCAAGAATATTTGAAACATTCAAAATTCCGTTGAACATTCAAATTCAAATTGAATGTCTATAAATTCATTTTTTAACATTCAATTTTTTTTTGAATGTTTTGAATCATTTGTATGAATTATTCAGACACCCGTGTGTGTACAGATACATACGCATTGCATATGTATTTGTACGCATTTGTACGGGTACATATGGGACGAAAATGGGATACAGACGACATACGAATGTTGTCACCATTCATATCTTCATATATGAACTGAATATTTGTATGAATAGACATGAATGTATTCTAATTGAATCCATATTTTAAACATTCAAACTGATTTGAATTTTTGGATAGTCGATTCAAATAAAATCAAATGCCAAAAATTGCATTCACGCACACTCCTAGGGGTGAGGTGTAGCTGGGCTGGGCAGGGCAGGCCTCCTTAGTCCACATTACCACGCAGATGGGAAGCCCAGAATGTGGACTTCGGGTCCCCTTGATCCAGATCAGTTGTGTTAAGGGCCGTGATCTCACGAGCTTCAGTTAAGTATTGTAAAAGCTGTAGATTTCAATGAGAGCTGTTGAAAATGATAACAATTTTCTCCTTGTCGTACCCCACTGAGCGCGGCATTTTAAATGAGCGTCTACTTGAGTCAAGTGGCAGCCACGCTTCCCTACGCTGCACGATGCCCACAAGGATGGAGAGCTCTTGGATGAAGCTGTACAAATTCCTGTACCTAATAAAAGCAAATTCTCTGACCTCTATAAATGATGCAAATTTGCTCGTTTGCTGACTTTGAATAATTCATTGTCCTTCGGCTAATAAAGAGAAAGGGGAGGAAGGAGAGACGCAACCAGGGGTAAAGAAACTCTTCGCTTTGCTCCCAGCCCGTGGCCTGGGCTCAGTTAAGACAAACACACAAACTTGAGACTCTCAGGGCAGTGCTTTCTTCTAGAGTCATTCATTCATTCATTCATTCATTCATTCATTCATTCATTCATTCATTCATTCATTCATTCGGTATGTTTATCTTGCCTATGATCAAAGGTAGCAATGTGCACAAATGTACTTTTGACGTTCAAATCCGAGTAGATTCGAATATCATAAAATCTGATTCGATTCGGATATTTAAGATCTGAATGTCATAAAATCTGATTCGAATCTGTAACATTCGAATCCGTACGTTCGAATGTTAGATTCACATTTAAAGATACAAATGTCAACAACAATCGTATCTGTTATATGTATCTGTGCGCATTCTGTAAAAATCCACATGCATCCCATATTATCCTGTATGCATCCCGTTTTAATCCCATATTTTAAGCGCAAGATACATATCGTTTTCTCGCAGATTCTTATGCGACAGATACAAATCTACACATTTGAATTATCTGAAAATCTGTATTGGATTTTCAGAAATCCGATTTGAGTTCGAACGTCAACATTCAACGAATTCAAATCAGATATTCTAATTTTCGAAGATCAGCGCACATTCCTAGTCAAAGGTCTCAGGATGGTCACGGCAGTGAAAATAAAATTACAATGAGCCCATGGAAGAAAGAACGGTAGCGCTTCAAAGTGCAAAGCTACAAACGACGCGATGAAAACACTATCTGACCCCCGCAAATGTGGGCTGACCTGGCTGCGTTCGTGCAGACGTCCGTGTGATCTTCAGGTCAGATTATATGGCCTTTGGGGATCCCTTCAGGCTAACGCCCAGGTAAGAATTGCAGTTGGTCCATGGGTCTGGTCAAGGGATGTACGTGAATGAGGAGGGGGTTTGCATTGAATTTGTATTGAATCAAATGTGAGAAAATTCATATTCAGTCGAATAGATCACCATTGGATTCTGTTCAGTACAAATGTATTCGTATGGATTTGCACAAATATCCTATAGGAATGCCTATGTATCTCATGCATATCCAATACATATCTGTAGTAATGATCTAGAACTGATGCTGGATGGTTGCGAAGTGAAAGCAAGCAAGCTAGCAAGCAGGCCTGTCAGCAAGCAGGTTCAAGTCCAAAGCAGGTTCATGTTTATTGTTAAGAGTCAGGGCTCTTTATACCCTTTCACACAGCAGACGGTTACACAGTGGAAAAACACTACAAGATGCTCATAACTGTAAGGGAGGGGGAAAATCTGGACACAACCAGACTGAACAACCGAACGCAAGGATGGTGCTACATAGGAAGTGCCATATATGGTGTTATGGTGAGGAAGCTCAGGAACCAATAGAAGCCTGTCTCTGGGCCTTGCTCATGCATATGGACAGCCCATATCCCTATCCTTGGGTGCGGTACGTTGTTTATATGTACTGTAGATGTTATGACTTCTTGAGACCTTCTTTGAGAAAGATATAGCAAAGTTACTGTTCCCTAGGAATTTATCCTTTGGCCTAGTAACTTCAGCTTAGCAACTTTTGCTTTTTACTTTAGCTGAAATGGGTAAATTGCACCCCCACACATATCCATACATATCTAATACGTATCCTGTAACATATCTGCTCTGAAAGCGTCACATCTGCCCTGAATCCACTTTGAATTCACTCTCAATCCACGCCGAATGCACTCGGGATCCATTGCAGTTGTGACTGGCACAGCTGCTTTCCCACCTCCCCAGTTCATGAACGTTCTGAACCATGCGTGTGAATATGAATATCAATGTATGGATGCCAAAACATTTGATTCACATACGAATGTCTGAAATAATCCAAATTCATATAAATTCTGAATCCTATGAATATTCATGCCATCCCTAGTCTGATCCAGTGGGGCATTTCTGATGCTCTTGTATTTTTATATCCCTGAATGGCTATACTACACAACACCCCCCCCAAAAAAATCCAGATTTCAATCCAGAATTTCAACATTTGTGGGAGAATCGAATTCGCCTGCCAATCGAACAGGTCCAGCCTTCATTGAAGCTACACAGAAGGCCAGATCTGCCCACCCCACAGCCCTTTCCCACCAATTGTGCCCCCTTCCACACAATTTGGTCGCACCTGCACCCACATTGCCCAATGCCATTCACGATTCCTGAATACGGGAGCTGCCCGAGCACCTCCAGAAGGCCTGCTTGGGTGTTGGAGGAGGGCATGAATGGCAGTGGAGGCACATACCTGTCGTCCCGCCCCCTGGCCATGCTCCCTTACCTCCTCTGCAGCCTCTGCTGCCAATAGCACAGTTCTCCAGGGCCCAAGTAGGCCTTTCACAGGTGGGTGGGTCAGGGCGCAGTGGGGATGTGATGTGAATAGGGTTGTCCATGAATAGTGGTGGTGGTGGGCGTTTTGCATTTGATCGGTATCAAATCAAATGTAAGGAAATTCCTGTTCATTCAAATAGATCCCCTTCTAATTTGGGATTCTATTTGGTCTGATACAAATAGGCATGTATCTGATATGGATCTGATACATATCTGATATGCATCCTGTAACATATCTCCTCTGAAAATGTCAAATCCACTTTGAATCCGCTCTCAATCTATGCCAAATGCACTCTGGATCCGTTGCAGATGTGACGGGCGCAGCCGCTTTCCCACCTCCCCATTTCATGAATGTTCCGAAGCTTCGTGCGAATGTTCCAAAACATTCGTATTCATACGAATGTCAGTGTATGGATGTCGTAACATTTGATTCGTATACTAATGTCCGAATCCGTACAAACAATGAATGCTATGAATATTCATGCACACCCCTAGATGTGAAGGGCAGGGGGGGTTGTCCCTTTGTGCGCAAACATTCATGGGGGTTTTGAACAGAGCCAGATATTCCCCCATTCAATCCACATTGAATCGAGTGGGGGAAATTGGTTTTGTGCACATCTCTCCAGCTGATATTTCCCTTTTAAAGCTCTGGGCAATGCACCAAAGGCTGCAGCTTAACAGACCTTTACTGTTAGAATACACTTGGTGTCAGAGTCTAGGCAAGAGATGGAGTGAGCAACGACTAACTTGCTTTTGTTCCATTTCCTTACCCTGCCCTGTCACTTCTTTAGCCGAGCAAGGCTCCGCACGCAGTCACTCCTGTTTAACAGCATTAAGATTAATCTTGTATTAGCATTGCCTTATAGAAATCCAATTGATATTCAATAAAATCCTCATTAGGGCTAGCTGAGAGATGGAAGGGTAGTGATTTTAAGGACCATCCACCCAAGGATGAAGTGAAGTACTAATGACTTATCAAGAGAAGGGGACCTTTTGCAAAATTGCAAAACACTTGGCCAATTAACACTTGGCTCCAGAGTTTATGAGAGGTGAACATCTGAGGCTTATTTGCACTATGGCTGCTAGTAAAGAATTAGTGAACCTCTGGTGAAGAGCATCCGCATGTGGGGGAGGCTGTTAACAGCCTCCAAGCATGCCTGGGCTCACCAGAAGTTCACTAATAGTTGATTAGGTGTGGAGCATGAAATTGTGCACCACACATTAACCAATGTTTACCAGAACTTACCTTTAGCATCCGGGCAACGAACATTAGCTTTTTTTCCCCATGCTCCAGGGTCGTTTGTGATGATGTGCAAGTGTGCTGGCACTTGGGATGACCATAGATGTGACTGCGCCAATGTCGTCAGGGTGGTGGCGCTGATGCAGGTGCCATCGCGGAGGGTGGTGCCACCAAAATGGCAGCAATCAGAAGAGGATTGGCCCCAGGATCGGTCACAGGTGATCATGTGGGGTTTGGGCTGCAGTTACCTACCACTCGAAAGTGCAAGCGCTAGTTAACAATGGGTCAGCATGTTCCTTTCCCATCCAGCAGATGGGAAGGGAAGAGCAAAAACACCCCTGGGCAGGTGCATCTGCACTTACGGGAGCCATTTATAGCCTAGAAATGCCTCCACCCAGCCCAGATGTTAACCTATTGTAAACTACAGGTGGTGCACAAAATTGTGCACCCCATGCAAACTAACTTTAACTAACAGCTTACCTGAAGTGTCCAGCCGGTGAGCATTCGCACCATTTCCAGCATGGGGGCTCATCTGAGGTTCCACGCAAGCATGCTGGCACCTCAGATGACCCCAAACATGACTGTGCATGTGCAGAGCATCACCGTTGCTATAGTGCTGGTGCGCCGCAATCAGGTTGGTGGCACAATGTCTGCCATCGGACACACGCCCGGACACCAGTAAGTCTCCGGGTCCATGGGCACGGGTTAGTCTACTGTGTACTAGCATTCCCAAGTGCATACACTAGTACATGTTAGTCTGTTATGCGTTTTTCCCATCCAATAGACGTGAAGCTAAGTGGAGAAACGTCCATTGATTGGTGGGTGCAAACTCAAGCCATTCTTCCCAGCTGGATTATTCTGCAAAGCAAGGGAGGTTACACTGTGCGGTCACTGCATCTTTGCTTTTGAATGGCTGTGTCTTCCTTGCCCCTCTCTCCCCCTCCCTCCCCCCCTCCCCCCCACACTTATTTTTTGTAAAAACGTAGGGATGTGCATGAATATTCATAACAATATCAATACGGATTTGTATGAATTTCGACATTCATATACAAATAGAATGTTACAACACCCATACATTGACATCGGTATTCCATACATTGACAATGGTATTCGTATGAATGCTTCAGAACCCTGGTGAAACAGAGAGTTGGGAAAGTGGCTGCGCCAGTCACATCTGCAATGGTTCCAGAGTGCATTCAACATGGATTGAGAGCGGATTCAAAGTGGATTTGACACTTTCAGAGTGGATATATTACGGGATACCTAAGTGCTAAGTATTGGTTACGTATTAAGGATGTGTACGAATATTCAAAATATTAATTTGTACTAATTTCAGAGGAATTCAGACATTTGTATAGGAATCTTGGATTATTTGTACAAATAATTTGGACATTCATATCTGTATAGCATCTCTCACATACCCTTATGCATCCCTTATGCATCTATACATATCCGTATGGGATAAAAACGGAACGCATATGGGTTGCGTATGGAGGCATACAGTTGCGTATGGGGTCCGTACAGGTACATACGAGATGTGTATGCAAATTATTCTCCAAATTATTCATACAAATACGTACAAATACACTCATTTCGTATCGAACGTCTGGACATTCTTTTTCATTTTTGGGGTACATTCAGATCTTTGAATATTAGATTCATTACAAATCGAATTCAAAAATTGCATTTGCGTATTCGTATGAACACGTTCGTATCAAATAGAATCCAACCACATTCTAATGCAAAAAAAAAACCCATTTGTGCACATCCCTATAAAAGTGAGTTTGAGGTTTGGAACAGAAGTGACTCATTTTTGCGCAAATTTCTGCACCACCGTCTACCTTGCGTGTTCATCCGAAGGCTGGCGAGGTTGGGAACTGGCAAGTGAGCATCTGAAGGCAAAGAAAGGTGGAGATCAATGGATCTCTTGTCTGATTCTTCACACATCACCTGCTTCCTGTGATCACCTCTCTGTTGCTGCTGCTGCTAACCAGCCAGTAGACAGATAAGCTAATTTCCTGGGCGGTGATACATTTGCCCTTTTTAGATGCTCAAGTGGGGCTCTGTTGATTAGCGAGATCAGAGGCACAGCCATGATCGCCTGGAGATGGATGTTTATCATGGCTGAGGGGAGTCGTTGCTGTAAACGGCAATAAAATAAATGTCCCTCCTTCATTTTCTTTAACTATTAACAACCCCAGCTGTGAAGAAATGAAGTTTAATTCCCCATGCTGAATTTTTTATGGGTGTTTCATCCGAATATTATTATTTTTTATTCCTCTTGGAGCATATGTAACGGGCAACGGATTGAATTTCCCTCCAGCGTTTGCATTTTAGAGTTAGGGTTGTTGGTTTTTTGCTGGAATAACAGGAAAGGGTGTAAATGCATGAGACTGTTTGGAGTAATAAGTAAGGGTGCCTCCACATTTGCCGCCGGAAAATGGATCAAAGAGGATCCGTTTTCAGTGACCCGACCTCCCAAGGATCCGTCCCAAATAGGGACGGATGTGAAGGGCCCTCGCGCGTCTGCACACACATGGGGAGGCCGGATCTGGCAGGACAGATGGTCTGGGTGCTGTGTGGAAGCCACAGCACCCATTCCAAAAGTCCGCCAGATTCCCATGCTGACGACACTGCCCCCGGAGCCGCGGGACTGGAGCCGGCCACTGCCAGTCACCGCGTGTTTCTGGTGGCATGTGGTGCATGAGGGAGGAGCTTCTGAGGCAGGCTGACCTGCTTCTGCCCCTCCCAACATGGCGGCCGCACGGATGCAGGCGAAGGGACAGATTGAAGACCTAATTTATTAGGTCTTCATTTTAATCTAGTTTTCGGTGGCGAGAACCGTTTTAGAAATGGATCTCATGTGCCAAAATGCGGAAGCAGATGCCTTCAAGGTTCCGGAAAGAGGTCTCCAGTGTGGAAGTCAAGTAGGTAAGTGTTTTAAATGTGTGTTAGATGTATGTTTAATCCGGTTTTCGCAGCCAGTGTGGAAACACCCTAAGTTTCAATCAGAGGAAGAAACTGCAGAAAGGGGGGATAGAGGGAGACTTGAGGCCTTTTCGCACTTCAGCCCGTAGCGAATAAGTTTGCAATATCTGGGGAAGAGCATCTGCACTTAGAGGAGGCTGCGACAGCTCCCAGCCAACCCTTGCCTTCTCAGAAGTTCCCTAATTATCCACTAGGTGTGGAGCATGAAATTATGCAGCAAACCTTATCAACCTTCTCCAATTACTTACCTGAAGTGTCCGGCCGGTGGCAATTCACTCTTCCGGACAAGGAGGTCAACAAAGCTGCCATGCATGCGCAATAGCAACTCTGCTGCCCTCCTGACGTGAATGCGAATGCACAGAGCATCAGCATTGTCATGGCGACAGCGCTGATACATGTGCAATTGCAGAGGCGCCAGACTCAAGATGGCGGCACACTGAAGAGGACTGGCCCAGGGACCGATTCTGGGTGAGTGACTGATAGCACAGGGTGTGGGCTGTAAGTAATAGGGGTGTGCACAAATGCAATTTTCGGGATTTGACTCAATTCAAATGGAATATCCAAAAATTTGAATTGATTCAAATGTTTAAAATTTGAGTGTATTCACATTCAATTCAGTTTGAATACATTTGAATCTATCTGTACAAATACAAAAGTCAACAACATTCATATGTGCCCGTCCTGTATAAGAACATAAGAGAAGCCTTGCTGGATCAGGCCACAGCCCATCTAGTCCGGCATCCAGTCGCACACAGTGGCCCACCAAATGCTCATGGGCATCTCAAGCAGAGACAAGGACAAACCTTCTCCTGCTCTTGAATCCCAGCAGATGGCCTTAGAAGCGCCCCAGTTCCTCCCCCCCCAGCCTGAAAGTTGCACCTAGGCATTCGTGCTAGTAGCCATTGATACATCTGTCATCCATAAATTTGTCTAACCCTTCCTTAAAGCCATCTAGACTGGTAGCTGTCACCACCTCTTCTGGCAGCCAATTCCATAAACCGATGACCCTTTGGGTGAAGAAATACTTCTCTTTGTCGGATCCGACTCTCCTACCCATCAGCTTCATAGATGCCCCCTGGTTCTAGTACTGTGTGAGAGAGAAAATAAATTTTCTCTATCCACCTTTTCTACACCGTGCATAATTTTATATACTTCAATCAGGTCCCTTCTTAAACGCCGTCTCTCCAGACTGAATCCGTATGGATCCGTACAAATGCGCACAGATGTGGGAAAGATGCGTACAGGCAAGGACACAGCGTGTATGTATCCGTACACATATGAATGTCCAAATAATTCGGACAAATGTTTCAGAAATTCAAAATTCGTTTGAATGCTTAAATTCAAGTTTATAGACATTCAGTTCCAAATTGACTGTCAACATTCAAATGAGTCCAATAGAATTTCAAATGTTTTGAATATTTTTGCACATCCTTAGTAAGTGTGTAACGTTAGGTGATTGTGTTCCTTTCCAGTCCATGGGGAGGGAAGGGAAGTGTGAAATCGTCCTTGGAGATGTAGGACTTGGGGGGGGGGGTTGGACTTGCTGTGCAAGCATGCTGGCACCTCAGACAACCTTAGAGGCAACTGCGCATGCACAGAGCATCAGCGGGTCACAGCGACAGTGCTGACACTCCTGGTTGCAGAGGGTGCGGCAAACAAAATGGTGGCACCCAGAAGAGGACTGGCCCCAGGACCGGCCACAGGTGAGTTACCAAACATGCGGGGTTTAGACTGTAAGTGACTAGCACGTGCAAGCACTAGTCAGCACTGGGTAATTAGGCTCCTTTTATGTTCAGCGGACGGGAAGGGAAGTGCAAAATCACCCCAGGTATCCATTCTAGTATCCGTTGAAACACCTGTCCTCCAGTATTTTCTTATATCTGACCTATCTAAGAGAGTCCCTATGCTGGCTCCGTGTTCTCCAATGGCTAGGAAACATAGTTCCTAGTCTCAGAGCTACTGGGGAACCATATTGGGGGTGGAATTTTGTGCGCCACCAATATGCCCCCCCCCCTGCACCTTTCCACACACCTCCTGCGTTGGTTTAGCATCCATTAGACAATATTGGTAGAGTGTTTTCTAAAGGTCTCCTGTACAGTCGGAACCCGGTAACTGTGGTTTCACTTTCTGGCGGTGACCAGATCAGTACAAAATGGCACACGATTTCCCATAATGCCTTTGAAATCCTGCAGAATCATTTCCCAGCATTAGCTATTATCTACAATTTATCAGTGGTGGGGACTGAAACGTATCCCCCACAGATACAGGGATTCAACTGTAACTTGGTCTAGGCGGCCATATTAGCCACTTAGACCAGACTCCACTCCATCTAGTGTGGCCGGAGCATGCTAGCAGGGGGCTTGACCTCCCCTTATGCCTGTTGACCATGTGGAAGGAAGGCCTAGGGGCCCTTACTGGACTGTCTTAGAGACAAATGCGGAAAGGCCCCTTGGGGGCCCCAGGATGTGTTGCTGCCATTGCCTGTGTTGGTATGTTTCCGGTGCCAGAAACTCCATCCAGCTTTCTATGAGAGACAAAATTCACAGAAAAAGACCTCCAAACTCCAGACACACTCTTGTGGGTGCTGCAGGCTGTCAAGACTAACAGAGTGGCCTTTAACTCACTAAGAGGAAAGGTTTATTTTAGCAGCTTTCTAGTTTGGAAAATGGCCCATAAGGGGCCTGGACGACAGGGGTGCATAAATCGATGCATGGTGTGGAAAAAGGAACAAGCGAGAACTTTTGTTTGCTTCCCCCATTCTGCTCATAGAATTATTCAGGTCCAGTTGGTCAAGAGGCGCATCAGGAGATACACAAGGGGTGTTTTTCCACTGTCACTAGAAGTACCCATTAAGTACCCATTAATGGGTAGAAAAATGCCATTACGTACCCATTAATGGGTACTTAATGGATACTTTTAGTGACCATGGAAAAACACCCAAGAACAACGGAGGGATGGAAGAGAGTGTCAGGCCATAGTTAAATTGTGCTTTAATTGCAGAAACTAATGGGGCCACTGGTTTGGGTGGTTCTGAAGAGGATTGAGAGTTGGAAGGGACCGCTAGGACCACCCAGTCCAACCACCTGCTCAATGCAGGATTCCCTAAACCATCCCAGACAGATGTAGGTCCAGCCTCTGCTTAAAGACCTCCAGCAAAGGAGAACCCAGTACCTCTGGTGGCAACCTATTCCATTGACTGATCGCCCTCACTATCAGGATCTTTCTCCTAATATCTAATCTATATTGACTCCCTTGAAGTTTCATTCCATTGTTTCTAGTCCTCCATCTTGTGCAAGTGAAATTGTGACAACTTTTCAGATACTTGAAGACCCGATCATGTCTCCTCTCAGTCTTCTCTTCTGTAGGCTAAATATTCCTAAATCCTTCAACCCCTCCTCCTAATACATGGGGCCTATTTGCACTATAGCCCATAGTACAGTGATGGTGAACCTTGTGAGCTCAGTGTGTCAAAATTCGCAAGAAAACCTAGCTTAACTCGGGTGCTGTGTCACACCTAGAAATATCCATAATTTGGTGATATTTGTAGCTCTAGTAAAAAAGTTATATTTTTGATATATGTATTTTATTAAAAGCAAAAACAAATAATTTTTTACATTAGTGACTTTTGTTGCTGAATTTCGTTTGCTAAATCTTCAATTGAATGTTGGTATTTCATACACTTCAAGAACAAGCAAGCACTACACGCCCAGGTGCCAGGGTGACCAGGTGTGTCACCCAAAAGGGCTTGGCGTGTCACCTGTGACACATGTGTCATAGGTTGGCCATCACTGCCATAGTACATGATTAAGGAGCTTCTGGAGAAGAGCTTCTACACCCAGAGGAGCCTGTTACAGCCTCCAGGTGCCCGCTGCCTTCCAAGAAATTTTCTAATCATGCACTAGGTGTGGCGCACGAAACTGTTCACGGTTTTCCACACCACTAACCATTTTGGTGGCCTTCCTTTGAACTTGCTCTACTTTCTCAATGTCTTTTTTCAAATTGGGGTGCCCAGAACTGGACACAGGTAGGGATGTGCACAAATGGTTTTTTTCTGCATTCAAATTCAATTCAAATCGAATGTCAAAGCATTCAATTCAATTTGAATGTTTAGAATCTGAATGCAACAAAATCCGATTCGAATAGAATACATTTGAATCTATTCATTCAAATGTTAGATTCGAATCTGAAGATATTAGTGTCGACAACATTCGCATTTGAAGACACGGATGTTGACAACATTCTTATGTGTCGTACATACAGTATCTGTAAGCAAATGCATACAGACGCATATGAGATGCATACATATTCTCTTTACTTTGAAGTTTATCTTCATTGATGACAAACTGGATGATGGTAGAGATGGTCAGCTGGCATCTACTCAGCCGCACCATGCTTGGCCTCAGGACCAGACATTTCCTCAACTGGTGGATCGGCTGCCATAGTCTCTTTGCCATCTTGTGATGGGAGCAGTTGGAGGAGGGAGGGCGCTGCTGGGAGCAAGATGGCAGAGCCCAGCCTGCTGCCTCTTCTCCACTCCTCTCTGGCAAGATGGATCTCAGCCTTCTGATGATGGCAGTTGGAGGAGGGAGGGGCATTGCTGGGAGCAAGATGGCAGAGCCCAGCCTGCTGCCTCTTCTCCACTCCTCTCTGGCAAGATGGTTCTCAGCCTTCTGATGATGGCAGTTGGAGGAGGGAAGGGCACTGCTGGGAGCAAGATGGCAGAGCCTAGCTGCTCCCCTCCTCTCAGGCAAGATGGTTTCAACATTCAAAATTAGTTTGAATGCTTAGATCTGAATGTGTAGGAATTCTGTTCGAGTTGGTATGCCCACATTCGATCGAACTGGATCATATTTCTAATGTTCAGAACATTTGTGCACATCCTTGGACCCAGGACTCTAGACGATCAGATGCTTAGCAGTTATGGCTCATGAAGATTACCATCTACCTCCAACTGCTGGAAGTGGTATGCCTCTAGAGACTGTAATGACACCACCTCTTTGCAACTGTACATCTTGACCAGAACCCTGGGATGTGGCCTGCATGGTACCAGAGACCACCAATAGCAGGTCACAGAAAGTGTGGAGCTGAAGCCACAATGCCGTTGTGATACCTCCATGCCCTTGCTCGGGTCCTCAGTCTCCAACCTCTGAGAATATCTGTGTTCCCTACCTAAAGCCTCTTCTGTTAAAAGCCATAGCTGCAGCACAGCATAATCCTGTCAGGCTGTTGAAGGAAGAAAACACTTAAACTGCTAAGGTTCACGCCTTGGGCGAGAGCAGCTGCAAGGATATGCTAATATGGGCACCTAAACTGAGAGCGGTTTTAATCACTACAGTTCTTCCCTTGATCTGGAAAACCTGAATGTTTTGAAATTTTTCATTTCCTCCTGTTTCCTTCCAAACATCTGTCCCAATTCCCTAAGGATAAGTTTTGAAATATGAGAATAGAGTCTTCTCCTCCATTCAAGGTCTTTTGCTTTTGCTCACTGGACTGTAGGTCCCTAACCCTCAAAGCCCACTCTGCACTAGAATGCAATTTTTGACGTTCAATTTGTAATTAATCGAATATTAAAAAATCCAAAATTTGTACGAATAAAGAAAAATGAATGCCTGGACATTTGAACCGATACAAATACATTTGTTATCTATTTGTTCAAATATTCAATACATATTCAATGATACGAATCTCATACGCTTCCGTACACATCCTGTTTTTATCCCATACACCTCTCATTTTCATCCTGTAGTATCCATGTGGATGGTTACGGATACACACAAGATGCCAATGGATACATATGCAATGTTTACATATCCGTACGCATACAAATGTCCGAATTATCTGTGCAAATAACTCAAAATATTCATATTCATACAAATACTGAAAAACAAATGTCTGGACATTCATATATGAATGTCCAAATTCATCCAGATAACAAATATTTCAAATATTCATGCACATCCCTAGTTATCAATCAAATCTAACCAGTAATCCTTTAAAAATCCTGTGTGCCTATGGGGACACTAATAACACACATTTCTAAAGCAGTTCTTTTAAGAAGACCAACTAATCATGTCCTGTTGTAGTAGTTCACTACTGGAGTATTAGAGCCATTGGTCCAGTCCTGATGTTTTTAAGTTGGAAGTTGGAAGTGCTGTTGTTACTTACCACTGAGTTGGGGCTGACGCCTGGCTTCCTGTCTGCTGAACAGGAAAAGTGCATTAGCAGCTAACGTGTACTAGTGTTCACACCTAGGAATGCTAGGATGCATTAAACTAAGCCCCATGTATGCAGAGACTTATTGGTTTCCTGGCATGCGTCCAATTGCTGGCAGGGCGCCACTGTCTCGGAATTGGAGATTGGAGCAATGGCATGCCCGCTGTTGCTGTTGATATGGCAACAATGAAGCTCTGCACATACACACACAGTCACAATTGGGGTCATCTGAGGTGTCAGCACACTTACGTAGCACCTCACATGACCCCTCACACTGGAAATGGTGCGAATGGTCATGACGCTAGACGCAACAGGTAAGGAATGGGACAGGAATGCTTAGAGGCAGGATGAGCGGGCTGCACAATTTTTGTGCACCACTGCCAGTATATGATAGGGTAACATTTGGGGAGGCAGGAGCCATTAGGTTGTAAATTACTCCTTTAAGTGCACCTGCACCTGCCCAAATGTTAACCTATTACAAACTATGGGGCCAATCATGAATTGGCCTCAGGTGACTGATTCCATGCACATTTGGTACCACCTAAAAAAAAAAAAAAAAGCTTATCATTCCTCCTTCTTCCAGGAAACGCTGGGGAGGCTTGGACTTGCAGCATGTTGGTTACTAGGCAGTTGCTCTACCATTGAGCTGTAGTCTCCAGTTGGCATGGTTCTTCTAATCCTTATGATGCCTCACCATAACCATACTTTTCATGTTGCTGCTGGCATAGGTATGGTTGCTTCCATCAGAGCAGGAAACTGAGGCCTTTCTGCACTTACCTGATTAGGCTGCTGTAAACTTCAGGGAAAGGTGAACCATTCACATCCGTGATGAGGAAAGCTTCCCCAAAGCATCCATTACTGGCCAGAAGTGTGAATGGTCCCCCCACTTAACAGTCTGCACTGCCACCTCTGAAGCCAGAAGCCCCGCCTCCTCACTGCTGTGATTGGCCATGTTTGAGCACAGGCTAACCCGTCATCAAATGCCCCTCTTGTGATTCTACAATCAATCGCCACTCCTGGGAATCGGAGGTCCGATCACGGCATGGGTGAGCGATTGATCACAGCTGCCACTGTCATTGCTCCGGCACGGACGCCGCATTCCCCACCCACCAAAGGCAGGAAACTGGACGCGGAGCAGATATTTGTGCCACTGGACGCTTCAGGTAAGTTCCTGGTAAATGTTGGTTAAGTGCTTCACACCTAAACAACAATTAGTGAGCTTCCGGGGAGGCCAGGCATGCTTGTAGGCTCTAGCAGCCTAGATGGTGTGCGTATGCTCTTCACCAGACGCGCACTAATTGTTGACTAGTGCCCAAAGTGTGAATATGCCTCTGGTTAGCCGCTGCATAACGGTTAAACTTACCAATGCAATTTCTCCAATTTTTTTTCTTAATGCAATCATAAAACAATAAAACCTTGCACTTTCTAAGAATTCCATCAAACACCCGTGCAGCATCTTCCACTTTCCAAGGAGATTCAGCCTCTAATGTAACAAAAAAATGCCGCTGCTGGAATCATTTGTGGATTTTTGTTACTCAGTTGAAGTTCCACCTTTTGGGCTTTTGCAATAAATGATTCTGCAGCTTATCCAAGAGCAATCGGCATAATCCTATTCAATCTGGAGACAAGAGGCAAAGTCTGACTATCTTCTATCCCTTTCGCTCACACAGGACTCCGATTACTGGCTTCCTCAAAGGCTTCTGGGAAATATTTCCCACAGTCTTAGTTTGCAGACGTGGCCCGGGATTCTAATATACCTGTTTCTGGTGAACAAATCGGCGGATCATTACTGAATGTCCCAATGTAATCTATGGGTCTTGCTTGCTCTGGAAATTGAAGGGATATATCAATTTCAAATCTTTTGCTTTGATATTTTTTTCTTCCTGCCAGGACGGAAATTGAGATGCCCGCTCCCCTGTTTTTTGTTGCAAGAACGAGGATTGCTTGCATTTCCAATTAAAAGCTTAAGGTTGCATTTCATCTGCCTTCAGATCTTTTGTTAAATCACAGTGTATTTAACCTCTGCCATCAGAAGTAAGTACCGCTCAACTCAAGGAAACTTAATTCCTGACAAGTGAGGATACTTAAGATGAGAGCAAGGCAAAATAGTATTTCTCATTCTTGACATGTTGCTTGTCCTTTTATTTTTGGCCTTAATTTCTTTACACCGCAGTTGCTCAGCTTTCTTTAGTGTGGGGAGGGAAGCAGTTCCCAATAGGGATGCATACAGGATAAAACAGGATGCGTATGAAATGCGAACTCATACAAATGTTCTTGACATTAGTATCTTTGGTAGTGAGGCTGGTGGGCACCCGGGAGAGAGCCTTTTTGGTGGTGGCCCCCAGACTGTGGAATGGTCTCCCCCTCGAGGTGCGCCATGGCCCTTCCTTGTTATCATTTAGGAAGACCATAAAGATATACCTCTTTGCCTTGGCCTTTGGCTAAGGTGATCCATTCTCCCCTCAGTTACAGTTATTATTAATGCACTATTAATAACTATTAATATTAATAATAATAACTATTAATTCTTAATGCTTAAACCTGTTGAATTTTTAAGGAGTTTTTAACTGTGTACCTTATTTAAATTTTGTCCTTAATATTTTGTTCTAGGTTGTTTGATCTGTTGTTACCCCCCCCAGAGACCTTCGGGTATGGGGCGGGATAGAAATGGAAATAAATGAATAATAAATCTTTAAATACAAATGTTGTCGACATTCGTATCTTCAGATTCGAATCTAACATTCAAATGAATAGATTCAAATGTATTCAAATCAAATTGGATTTTGTTGCATTCGGATCCTAAACATTCAAATCAAATCATAAGAACATGGCATGTCTGGCATGTCTTAATAAACTAAATGTTAACAAGTCACCGGGACCAGATGGTATTCATCCAAGAGTCCTTAAGGAACTCAAATGCGAAATTGCCGACCTTCTAGCAAAAATATATAATCTTTCCCTAACATCAGGCTCCGTACCTGAGGACTGGAGGGTAGCAAATGTAACACCAATATTCAAAAAAGGATCCAGGGGTGATCCAGGCAACTACAGACCGGTTAGCTTAACGTCAGTTCCGTGTAAGGTGATGGAAACCATTATTAAAGACAAAATTAGTGTGCATATGGAGCAGCAGGCATTGCTGAACAAAAGCCAGCATGGCTTCTGCAAAGGTAAATCATGCCTCACAAATTTGTTGGAATTCTTTGAGAGTGTCAATAAACACGTGGATAAAGGTGAACCAGTAGACATTGTCTATCTGGACTTTCAGAAGGCTTTTGACAAAGTCCCACATCAAAGGCTACTGAGTAAACTCACCAGCCATGGAATAAAAGGACAGGTTCTGTCCTGGATTTGTGACTGGCTTAAGGGCAGAAAGCAGAGAGTAGTAGTAAACGGCAATTTCTCAGGGTGGAAAGAAGTAAAAAGTGGGGTCCCTCAAGGCTCAGTACTGGGACCAATGCTTTTTAATTTATTCATCAATGATCTAGAAAAAGGGGTACATAGTAAAATAGCAAAGTTTGCTGATGATACTAAATTATTTAGGGTAGTAAAATCTGAAAGAGATTGCCAAGAGCTCCAGAGGGATCTCTTAGCATTGGGTGAGTGGGCAACCAAGTGGCAAATGTGCTTTAATCTTAACAAGTGTAAAGTAATGCACATTGGGGCCAAGAATCCAAATTACGTCTATAAACTGATGGGGTCTGAGCTTTCTGCAACACGCCAGGAAAGGGATCTCGGGGTTTTGGTGGACAGTTCAATGAAGGTGTCAACCCAGTGTGCGGCAGCAGCGAAAAAAGCAAATTCAATGCTGGGAATAATTAGGAAGGGAATAGAAAATAAGTCAGCAAGTGTCATTTTGCCCCTTTATAAATCTATAGTGAGGCCACATTTGGAATACTGTGTACAATTCTGGTCACCACACCTCAAAAAGGATATTGTGGAACTAGAGAAGGTGCAGAGAAGGGCAACCAGAATGATTAAGGGTCTGGAACACCTCCCTTACGAAACCAGGCTGCAACGTCTAGGCCTCTTCAGTCTGGAGAGACGGCGTTTGAGAGGGGACCTGATTGAAGTATATAAAATTATGCACGGCATAGAAAAGGTGGATAGAGAAAATTTCTTTTCTCTATCGCACAACACTAGAACCAGGGGGCACTCTATGAAGCTGATGGGTAGGAGCGTAAGGTCTGACAGGGGGAAGTATTTCTTCACACAGAGGGTCATCGGCCTATGGAATGTGCTGCCAGAAGAGGTGGTGACAGCTACCAGTCTGGATGGCTTTAAGGTAGGGTTAGACAAATTTATGGATGACAGATGTATCAATGGCTACTAGAACGAATGCCTAGGTGCATCTTTCAGGCTGAGGGGGGGGGGGAGGAAATGAGGCGCTTCTAGGTGGGACTCGAGAGCAGGAGAAGGTTTGTCCTTGTCTCTGCTTGAGATGCCCATGAGCATTTGGTGGGCCACTGTGTGCGACAGGATGCTGGACTAGATGGGCTGTGGCCTGATCCAGCAAGGCTTCTCTTATGTTCTTATGTTCTTATGTTCTTAACATAAGAGGAGCCCTGCTGGATCAGGCCACAGCCCATCTAGTCCAGCATCCTGTCGCACACAGTGGCCCACCAAATGCTCATGGGCATCTCAAGCAGAGACAAGGACAAACCTTTTCCTGCTCTTGAATCCCAGCAAATGGCATCAGAAGCGTCCTGGTGTTGTCGTCGTCCCCAAACACAATACTAGAACCAGGGGGCACTCTATGAAGCTGATGGGTAAGAGAGTCAGGCCTGACAGGGGGAAGTGTTTCTTCACCCAGAGGGTCATTGGCTTATGGAATGTGCTGCCGGAAGAGGTGGTGACAGCTACCAGTCTAGATGGCTTTAAGGTAAGGTTAGACAAATTTATGGACAACAGATGTATCAATGGCTACTAGAATGAATGCCTAGGTGTATCTTTCAGGGCGGGGGGGGGGGGGAACAGAAGTAGGATGCTGGACTAGATGAGCTATGTCCTGATCCAGCAAGGGCTTCTCTTATGTTCTTACGTTCTTATCTGTTATCCATAAATTTGTCCAACCCTTCCTTAAAGCCATCCAGGCTGCTTGCTGTTACCACCTCTTCTGGCAGGAAACTCCATCGACCAATGTCTTTCAATACAGGAGAGCACCGTTTATAGAGGTGTATCTGGCCACCCAAGTTTGACGTTTGTGGGTCCTGCAGAAAAAGCAGTGACTGAGTGCCTGTACATTTCAGCCAGTTATGCGTGCCCATTCATGGGCGCTGGTAGTTTGGAGCTGCCCCACTAGTGCGTTGAGAGTTCTCCGTGTGCTTTGAAAAGTGGGCATGGGGCTCAGCCAAGCAAACAGTGGGCTGGAAGAATATGCATCTGGTGTCGGTAACTGAGGTTTGGTTCTGCATCATAAAAATCACGCATCTGCTCTTGTAGATAAGAATCCCAAGCATGGAGTGCCAAGTGCTCAGAAAGGTGGAAAATGTCGGTGGGAATAGGGGCATGCATTTCAAAATCCCCCAGACCAGCAAGCAGGGCATGTCTAAAGCAGAATTTTGAAACACAGCAAAAAGTGGAAAGGCTTTTGTTGACTGATCAGCCTCCGCGCATTGAGATTTCAAATATTACAATAACTGTGAGTGTTTTGTAGTCAGCATGAAAGATGCTTGAAGTAAGTGCAAATACGAGAGTATCGTTTATATCCTGCTGTTAATGTGGTTCAGAGGAAGGAGAGGGAAGGGAGCATGATTTACATGGTGGATAATGAACTTCTCATTCACAGAGCTTGCAATATATGGGTTACTAACTTGGAAATAGGGATGGCGAATAATATCCGTCAATTGCGCAATATGTACAAATATGAGCATTCGTATTTGAATAGAATTGGCCTATTTGCACTACAGCCTTTAGTTAAGAATTAGTTAGGGGGTGTGCAAGAATGCAATTTTCAGGATTCGATTCAAACTGAATATCCAAAAAAATTATTTGAGTCGAATCTTTAAAGTGTGAATTTACCCAAATTTGATTCGAATTAAGCAAATTCGAATTTATTCGTTTGAATTTTGTATTCACGTTTGCACTTACACATCAACGTCTAGGCCTCTTCAGCCTGGAAAGACGGCGTTTAAGAGGGGACCTGATTGAAGTATATAAAATTATGCATGGTATAGAAAAGGTGGATAGAGAAAATTTCTTTTCTCTATTGCACAACACTAGAACCAGGGGGCATCTATGAAGCTGAAGGGTAGGAAAGTAAGGTCTGACAGGGGGAAGTATTTCTTCACCCAGAGGGTCATCAGTTATGGAATGTGCTGCCGGAAGAGGTGGTGACAGCTACCAGTCTAGATGGCTTTAAGGAAGGGTTAAACAAATTTATGGATGACAGATGTATCAATGGCTACTAGAATGAATGTCTAGGAGCATCTTTCAGGCTGGGGGGGGGGGAGGAACCGGGGTGCTTCTAAGGCCATCTGCTGGGACTCGAGAGCAGGGGAAGGTTTGTCCTTGTCTCTGCTTGAGATGCCCATGAGCATTTGGTGGGCCACTGCGTGCGACAGGATGCTGGACTAGTTGGGCTGTGGCCTGATCCAGCAGGGCTTCTCTTCTCGTCTTCTGTTCTTATCATTATGTATCCCATACAAAAGGCCTCAGAAGTTCACTAATTAGGTGTTTTTGCACTGAGGCAAAGATGCCCCAGAACGCTTCGCCCAGAACGCATTGAAGCCACTTTCCCATCTGCACTGGCAGGTAAATGACACATTCTGAACACGTCCTTTCCTTGCCTATATGCGGACGGGGAACTGTACTCAATGTGCTTGAGCCAAAGACCCTCCCCCGGCCTCTCCCCATTGGCTGCTTGTACCCAGGGGTGTGGAGGCCAGCTGGGTCCTTTCCCTGGGTTCCCACCACCTGCATCTGCCTGGATCAGGCCCACGCAAGTGGCGTGATCCCCACCCAGCACCACCCACCCCACCCCGGGGTCGCATGTGCGTGTGAACAGCGCTTATCTGCTGCTGCCAGCTTGATACTGGCTAGAATAGGCCGGTGATGTTCTGTGCATGTGTGGGGGGCGGCCCCTCATTGGCTGGGCACCCGCGCCTGCGCAGATGGCTAGTTGAGGCCAGACAGGTGCCCAGCGAATGAGGAGCCACGCCATGGGCATGCGCAGAATGTTGCTGGCCTATTCCAGCCAGAATCGTGCTGGCAGCAGCAGGTAAGCACCGTTCACACATGTGTGCGACCCCAGGATGGGTTGGGGGTGCTGGGTGGGGGTCCCGCCACTTGCATGGGCCTGATCCTGGATGATGCAGGTGGCGGGAACCCAGGGAAGTGACTTGACAACTTCCCCGCCCTCGCCCCAAGGCACCCAATCGGGGGAGGCTGGGGGAGGTTCCCAGCTGTCACAGAGGGAGAGCATGCGAACACTTTCCCTCTGTGGCAGCTGGGGGCATTGCAGAACACTTGGAGCATGCACAGAGCACTTTTTAGTGCTCTGAAAATGGAACACGACTACAACGCACTGGGACGCTTGAGGCAGCCTGGAATGGATCCTGCCACCCCACAAGAGTGAATGCAGTATCCAAAGCGGTGTGCGCAAATGCAATTTTTGACGTTCAGTTTGTAACAAATTGAATATTTGAATATCCAATTTCGTACAAATAAAGAAAAATGAATGTCTGGAGATTTCGACCAACACATTCATATCTATCCATTCGAATTTTCAATACGTATCCAATGGTACTAATCTCCTATGCATCTGTACGCATCCTGCATGTGTCCCAATTCGTGTATGAACGTATGAATTTTTCTGAATTCATACAAATAACAAATTGCTGTGGGCTCTTATTATTTATTTATTTGTATTTCGATCCCACACTATACCCAAAGGTCTCAGGGTGGGTTACAATATTACATTAATCTTTGACAGGTCCCTGCCCTCAGACTTACAATCTAAAGAGTCAAGAAACAAAAGGAAAATGGTGTGGGAGGGAAGCACTTGAGGTCTTCAGTTCCAGTTCTTCTGTTCATTTCCTATTGCTGGAATTTTCATATTCTCTTTACTCTGAATTTTCTTTTCATTGATGACAAACCGGATGATGGTAGAGATGGTCAGCCGGCATCTACTCAGCCCCACCCTGCTCAGCATCAGTACAGATGTTTTCTCAACGGGTGTATTGGCTGCCATAGTCTCTTTGCCATCTTGTGAAGGGAGCAGTTGGAGGAGGGAGGGGCACTGCTGGAAGCAAGATGGCAGAGCCCAGCCTGCTGCCTCTTCTCCACTCCTCTCAGGCAAGATGGTTCCTAGCCTTGTGATGGCAGTTGGAGTAGGGAGGGGCACTGCTGGGCGTAAGATGGCAGAGCAGCCCAGCCTGCTGCCTCTTCTCCACTCCTCCCAGGCAAGATGGTTCCTAGCCTTGTGATGGCAGTTGGAGGAGGGAGGGGCACTGCTGGGAGTAAGATGGCAGAGCAGCCCAGCTTGCTGCCTCTTCTCCACTCCTCTCAGGCAAGATGGTTCTCAGCCTTGTGATGATGGCAGTTGGAGGAGGGAGGGGCACTGCTGGGAGCAAGATGGCAGAGCAGCCCAGCCTGCTTCCTCTTCTCCACTCCATTCAGGCAAGGTGGTTCATAGCCTTGTGATGGCAGTTGGAGGAGGGAGGGGCACTGCTGGGAGCAAGATGGCAGAGCAGCCCAGCCTGCTTCCTCTTCTCCACTCCTCTCAGGCAAGATGGTTCTCAGCCTTGTGATGATGGCAGTTGGAGGAGGGAGGGGCACTAAAAGGGGATGCCGTGCCAAGCAAGGCTCTTGCAAGCAAAGAGCTGTTTAAACTCCACCACTTGCAAGGTCAAGCGGAGGGGACCACCTTTGCTCCAGGGTCCTGTCGCCTTTGCGTTCTGCCAGATTTTTGCTGCCAGGCTCTGGATTCCCCTGCTCAGCTCAGGTACATGCAAGACCCCCTGCTTGGCCGTGGCCTTCTGCAACTGCCACATCCGATTAGGCTCTGCATTCCTGTGAGCTCCTATGGCTTCCCTGACACATCCGTCGCATCACGGAGACGGGAGCTGCTTGCGGTTCCTTCAAGCAAGGAGCTGGCAAGCTTCAGATGTGAAGGCAGGCGTAACCTGGGCAAATGCAGGTGCCTTTCTAGGCTGCCTTTCCAGGGTGTTGATTAACCACTGTCAGAAGGGCTTGTACCAATCTATTGCTTCTGTGTTTTCTCTCTCCCTCTCTCATCATTTGACATTTATCATTCCATGCACTCTTCTAAGGATTTTGACACATTCCCGGGACTAAAACAGCAGGTGCTGGCATTCTGGCATGCTTTATACACAGTTCCACATTCTGTTTCCCCCCTTTCTAGGGTGAATAGCAGGGATGCACACAAATGGTTTTTTGGGTTTGATTTGTATCAAATCGAATGCAAGACGATTTGTATTAGTTCAGCTAGATCCACTTCAAATGTGGTAGGATCTGAATTAGATACAAGTTGCACACGAATCTCGTAAGTATCCCATATGAATCCCATACAAATCCTCTATGTATTCCCTACGTATCCACTCTGAATGCATCAAATCTACCCTGAATCAACCTTGAACCCATTCTCAATCCACTTCAAACCCACTCAGGATCTGTTGTGGATGTGACCGGACCAGCTGCTTTCCCACCTCCCCAGGTTCACAGATGTAACGAAACTTCATAGGAATCTTCCAAAGCAGTTGATTTGAATTCGAATGTCAGTCATTAAATGTGCCAACATTCTGTTTGAATTGGAATGTCTGAAGTTGAAGGAATTCTTAGGAATTTTTGATGTTATGAATATTCTTGCACATTCCCAGCAAATAGGCATTTTTTGGTGTGTGTGTCTCTCTCTCTGTGTGTTTTCAAAGGCTGAATTTCTCTCTATGCTCATCTTTTGAAAAGTGCACACCAAATTCTTTTCTTTACTACACAACACAAGAGCCAGGGGACACTCTGGGAAGATGATAGGTAGGAGAGCTGGATCTTGTGAAATTTCCCACAATTCCTGGATGGGGGCAACTGATGAAGAAGAAGAAGAAGAAGAGTTGGCTTTTCTACTCCACTTTTCTCACCTATTTAAGTGGACTCGAAGTGTCTGACAAACCATCTGACTCCCTGTGGGGCTGTGAGAGCTCAGAAGAGAGTTGTGACTAGCCTAAAGTCACCCAGTTGGCTTCATGGAGGAAGAAGAAGAGTTGGGTTTTTTACCCCACTTTTCTCACCCATTTAAGGGGACTCAAAGTGGCTGACAAATATCTGTTCTTCTCCCCACAACAGATACCCTGTGAGGTAGGTGGGGCTCTGAGAGCTCAAAAGAGAGTTGTGACTAGCCCAAGGTCACCCAGCTGGCTTCATGGAGGAGGAAGAAGAGTTGGGTTTTTTACCCCACTTTTCTCACCCATTTAAGGGGACTCAAAGTGGCTGACAAATAATCTGTTCTCCTCGCCACAACAGATACAGTGTGAGGTAGGTGGGGCTCTGAGAGGGAGCCTGGGGTGGACAGATCCGCCCTTCAATGAAGCTTCTATGAAGCTTTGGCAAAGGCCAGAATCATTCAATTTGTGGACAAAGGGGGCCCAATGAATGTAGACCTCTTTTGATTCACCCGTGAATCAGCAAAGCTTCAAATTCAAACTCAAAGTGGATTAATATTTTTCACCCATCCCTTCATGGCATGCATAAGGGAGGGTGCGACAAATCTAGTGCATGGCGCCTGGACAGAACAAGAAGTATGGATGCATTTCCCCTTCAAGATGAGGAGGGAACACAGAAATGGCTTTTTTGTGAGGCTAAAAGGGAGGAGATTGGAGAATAATGTCATCTGTTTGGCATATTTTGGGGGGAAATAGAATATTCAGCCAAAGAAATACAATTGCTGCCCTGATCCAAACCATGCCTTTTCCTCCCCACATTCAGACACTGCCGTGGTTTTAATATGTTTAATATGTTATTGCTTTTAATATTGAGTATAATATTTTAATAATATTTTAATATTTTAATATTGCTTTTAATATTGAGTATAGGGTGGGATAAAAATACAAACGAAACAAACAAACAAATAAAGGTAGGCAAAGGCAGCAGCTATGCTTCCATTTCCCGGCCACTATCTGTCCCAGGTTATTCGTATCTGAGTTTATCTGACACTCCAGAGCAGGGCTTCACTCTTTCTTCCCTGGGTTCATCAGTTTAGCTTTTCAGAAAAGTCTGGCAGTGTATTAGTCAGTGAGGCTTTCCTGGTAGGGGTCATCTGGGTGGTGGATTTGCACAACCAAGTTCCTTGAATAGATCCTAAGCAGGCTCCATTGGCTATCCTGAAAGAGAGTTTGCAACACGAAGAAAGAGTTGCTATAGATACAGCGCCATGGATCCTATCAAGGGTTGTTACCTTGATAACAAGTCATTATGTAAAGCAAACATCTCTCAATTAATGGCTCTTTAGGAAATTGTCCACTTACCAAGGCAATGACAATGGGGTCGGACGTTCGTTCAAGCACCTACTGGACGCCTGCCTATCTGCCTCCGTTCTCTTACCCTGCGACCTGTTTCCTTCCTTGAAGAAACACTACGGCTCTTTCCACACTTACCCGACAGCCTGGTCCAGCAAGGACAGGCCAAGCAGGAATGGTTCTGGTGTCAGTTCATTTGAATTTATTCGAGTTAGTACAGTTCGAATTCGAACTGAATGTTGGCTGCTTTCCAAGATTGACATGGCATTCGAGTGTGAAGCGAATGCTTTTCTGCCTTTGTTCGAAGCTTCGTTATATTGGTGAATGTGGGGAAGAGGCAAAGAGACTGCCAGTCGCACCTGTAGGGGAGCCAGAACAGATTCAAAGCAGATTCAAAGCGGATCCAGACATGGGTGGGAAAGGTGTGAAATCAACTAAAGTTCACTAGTGCTCACACTTACAAGCGCTAGTCACTAACAGCCCCCCCCCCTTGCACTCGGATACTCACCTCTCTTCGATCACTGGGCCAATCCTCTTCTGGGCGCTGCCATGTTGAGTGCGGTGCCCTCTGTGACTGCGCACACATCACGCCATTACTGTAACATCACTGATGCTCTGCACAATCACTGTCATGTCAGGGGGTCATCGGAGCTGCCAGCGACCTTCCCAGCCAGCAGAGGTGTGAATGCGCAATGGCTGGATGCAACAGGTAAGTTTCTGGTCACCTGTGGACATGTGTTGGGCACCATTTCCTGCTCCCCTGCTAGTGCATGATTAGTAAACATCTGGAGAGGCAGGGGATGCTTGCAGGCTGTGAGTGCCTCATGCGTGCACCTTCCCAGACGTTCACTCCTTATGCACTAAGAGGCCAAGTGTGAATTGGCCCCAGATTCAAAGTGGATTCAGAGCAGCGGATTCGAAGCAATCAGAGCATATTCATAGGGGATTCATAGGCGCGACTGGCCGCAGGGATTCAAAATGGATTCGAACCGGATTCAAAGAGCATTTGTAGTGAATTCAAATCCTACCACGTTCAAAGAGGCTCTATTCATTCGAATGCTAATTTCCTTGCATTCGATTTGATTAGAACTGAACACACAGAAAAACATTCATGCACACACTCTGTTCCAGAGTTTACCATTTCTCTTCCAGCATTTTGTAACTGATTAAAAGCACTTTCCCTCCACCTACTGTGTTGCAGGGCATTCTGTTATCCAAGTATGTGCATTCCTGCTAATTTCATGCAATAAATCTTGCTATTTGAGAGCAGATACATTGTCTTCCACCCCCCCCGGCCAACCTTCCCGGGGTTCAGCCTTCCAAGCTAAATGAGCATTTTGAGAAAAAATAGGTTTAATGACCGAGACAAGCTTTGGGGTATTCTTGTTTGCACGCAGATATGAGCATGATATATGTGCTGTCCTCAAATCAGGGGACAAGTCAATTATTCCCTTGTCCAGTTCTAAATCCTACAACATGCTTACCTGAGCAATGTTCTTATTTACTTTAGCATTTGTGTATTTGGTCTAGTGGTTAGGGAGCCGGACTCTTATCTGGGAATACCGGGTTCGATTCCGTCCTCCCCCATGAAGCCAGCTGGGTGACCTTGGGCTAGTCACAGCTCTCTTCTGAGCTCTCACAGGGTGTCTGTTGTGGGGAGAAGAAGAGAAGCTTTGTCAGCTGCTTTGAGTCCCCTTAAATGGGTGAGAAAAGCAGGGTGGGAAAGCCAACTCTTCTTCTTTAGTTTCATGGTTAGGGAGCCGGACTCTTATCTGGGAATACCAGGTTCGATTCCGCCCTCCCCCATGTCAGCTGCTTTGAGTCCCCTTAAATGGGTGAGAAAAGCGGGGTAGAAAAGCCAACTCTTCTTCTTCGTATGTGTTTGTTTCCCAGCTTTTTCTTGGAAAACCTATTTCATTTTGGAACATTCATACAAATAGTTCGTACATTTGTTAAACTGGGGATATGTATTGGATATGTATACATTGGTATGGGATACGCATCTGATACACATGCGTATTGGATATTCATACGTATTCATATGAATACATTTGTATCAAATACAATCCTACCACATGTGAAGGGGAGCTATTTGAATGAATCCGGATTTTCTTACGTTTGATTCGATACAAACCGAATCCCCCAAAACCCATTTGTGCCCATATTTATTCTGCACCAGCATTCCAGAACACAATCTGTAATAAAGTCCAGTTCAGGAAGGGCTGTTGTTGATGCTGTTTATTTTCATGTGCTCACTGTTATTTCCTTTCAGAGGCCTTTTCACACTACAGCTGCTAGTGCACAATTAGTGCACCCCTGGGGAAGTGTATAAGCATCTGGAGTAGGCTGTTACAGCCTCCGAGCATGCCCTCCCTCCCCAGAAATGCACTAATCATTGATTAGGTGTGGAGCATGAGATGGTGCTCTAACTACTTACCTGAAGCGTCCAGCGGCGTGACCATTCATTCTTGCTGGTGCATCGGCGTCACATGACTTTGGAACGCGCTGGGACCTTGGACGACCATAGACGTGACTGTGCATGCACAGAGTGTCTGTGTGATCAAGGCAACGGCACACACAGATTCACGTAAGGAGCCACTGCCAAAATGGCAGTGCCCAGGGGAGGTCTGATCCCCAGGATCAAATCAGGTGAGTATCCGATCGCGGGCGGATGAAGTGGGTAAAGTTGACTAGTGCTCAGGTGAACGCGCTAGTCAACGTTGGGTCATCACACTCCTTTCCCGTTAACCTATAATGTGGAAAGAATCAATGGTTTGAGATGTACCCAATTTGAAATTAATCTCAGACCTCCATCCTTTCCAAACTTTGAATCTGTTTAGACTTTTCACTTCTCTATTCAAATCCTAAACCTGCATGCTAACTTTAAATATGCCTTTTTTCAGCTTTTTAGGGGATCTGTTCGAAGGAATACAGATTTATTTATTTATTTTTTGCATTCAATTCAATATGAATAAAACAAAAAAAAATTCATGCACATCCTGAGTCACTTACCTTTTCTGCTATATTTGGATATTCTGGAATAAAGCATGGATATTCTGGAATATCAATGCTTCATTCTGGAATACCCATATAGTGTGGAATGAGTAACTGATATCTTGATGCAGCCTCTGAGCGTGCGACCGTGTGTAGTTCCAGAAAACTTTGGTTATTGTGCAGCTACTGTATATAAATTTAGGACATGGATGAATGAGCAAATAAAACTCCATGATGGGCAGCGGTTTATGAACTCTGCAGCGCGTGTTCACTTCCTCACGCATTCGTACACAAATGCTTGCAAAAGGATTCTAGAGCCCTGTGTTTGCATTTGTATCTGTATTTGTCTGAGATCTGAGGCACTGAGGCCAGTACACATGGAGATGGATCCCCCATTCACACTTCAGCTGGTCCCTTACCTTCCAAGGTGCAAATGGGGCATCCGTTCCCACATGTACCAGCTTGAAAAGGCTATTGCAGGGGACAGACACCCTGCCCCAGGCTGCCGCCATTGGGTTGTTACTGACCTGCTGGCTGGCAGCCCCTTTTGGGGGCAGGGCAACATCGAGCTGGGACCGTCCTACTGTCCTGCTGGCTGCTGCCACCCTGATCTGGCTGACAGCAGCCAACAGAGACTTCCTGGTGCCCACCCCCACCCAGGGGTCCATGCCACCTGCCAGCCCCAGGTGCCAGGACCTACCCCATTGGAGGTCTTGCATCGGTCTCCAGCTGTGTGGCCTGCCAGAGTGTGCAGGTGTGCGCAACAAGAGACTGCCCCCGCCCTGAACTGACTTCTCAGAGAGTGTGAGCGCTAGTCAAATTTGGCCGTTCCCTCCTCCCAAGATCAAATACTTACCTTATTGAATCCAGAGCCTGGTCCTCTTCTGGGTGCCGCCATTTTGGCTGCAGTATCCTCCGTGACTCCCGCCTTGATCGTGCGGCTGCTCTGCACACACAGGGTTGAGTCTATGGTTGTCCAAGGTGCCACTGCGCTTACGTGGCACCTCAAACAACCCTGGAGCAGTGGAAGAAGAGTGAATGCTCCTGACCTGGACTCTTCAAGTAAGTCTCTGGATAACGTTGGTCAACCTAATCAACAACTAGTGAACTTCCCATGAAGGCAGGCATGCTTGGAGGCTGTAGCAGCCTACTCCGTGTGTGTACTGTATGCTCTTCACCAGAGGTTCACTAATCATGCACTAGAGGCCATAGTGTGAAGAGGCAGCATGCGCCCTACGAAGGTCAACCACACGGAACTTCGGAACTCAAATAACTGCTTATGTTTCACTTTGGATTTATGGATTTGGCCCAACTTGAGACATGGATTCTTCTTCCTATTTGCTGTTCTGGAAAACTTCCAAGCTCTTTAGCAACTCTCTTTTCTGTCTGCTAAGATAATTCTGTCCTCCAGCTCTTTATATTTGTTCATGAAATTAAGCTGCCCATTCCTTTGTCTTCTGAAACTAGGAGCACAATCGTTTCTAATGCATACTAGTCCATTCTGTTTCTTGATTACATTTGAAATGGCTGTGCAGGTCAGATTAAGTTCTTTCCTGATTAGCTTTTCCCCATTGTCAAAGACAAGGAGTCGATCAATATTAGGGGAATGTATGAATAGAAGGAGGACGATGCAAGTAACAATAGCTAATGAACATAGGAGATCTGGGTTGTCCTATTGTGACAATAAGAAAAGCAAATAATCTATGGCTGTGGCCAGTCTCTAGTTTTGAAACTCAGGTCACTTCTTGCTGGACACCTGGGCAAAGGGCCATGATTGTTGCAACGGATGCTCAAATGAGGGCCCTGGTCAGACGAGTCCAAAACAGGTTGGCCTATCCATGAGTTTGGGTTGAGATCGTAACAGTGCTCGTCAGATGTGGATCAATATCGGCCACCCTGAGGCCATCCCCCAAGGAGTTCTTGGCTCCCCACGCCTTTTGAGACATCAAATTATCTCATTTCCAATTGGATGCTGTTCATGTCACTCAAGGGAGGCATTTTCTATTGGATGCTGTTAAGAACATAAGAGAGGCCCTGCTGGATCAGGCCACAGCCCAACTAGTCCAGCATCCTGTTGTATACAGTGGCCCGCCAAATGCTCATGGGCATCTCAAGCAGAGACAAGGACAAACCTATTCCTGCTCTTGAATCCCAGCAAATGGCATTAGAAGCATCTTGCTTCTGCCCCATCCCCCAGCCTGAAAGATGCACCTAGGCATTCGTTCTAGTATCCATTGATACATCTGTCATCCATAAATTTGTCTAACCCTACCTTGAAGCCATCCAGACTGGTAGCTGTCACCACCTCTTCTGGCAGCACATTCCATAAGCCGACGACCCTCTGGGGGAAGAAATACTCCCCCTTGTCGGATCCAACTCTCCTGCCCATCAGCTTCATAGATGCCCCCTGGTTCTAGTGTTGTGTGATAGAGAAAAGAATTTTCCTATATCCCCCTTTTCTATACTACGCATAATTTTATATACATCAATCAGGTCCCCTCTTAAACGGCGTCTCTCCAGACTGAAGAGGCCTAGACGTTGCAGCCTGGTTTCGTAAGGGATTTTGTTCCAGCCCCTTAATCATCCTGGTTGCCCTTCTCTGCACCTTTTCCAGTTCCACAATATCCTTTTTCAGGTGTGGTGACCAGAATTGTACACAGTATTCCAAATGTGGCCTCACCATAGATTTATAAAGAGGCAAAATGTCACTTGCTGACTTATTTTCTATTCCCTTCCGAATTATTCCCAGCATTAAATTAGCTTTTTTCACTGCTGCTGCACAAGTCACAGCTCTCTTCTGAGCTCTCACAGCTACACTGACTTCACAGGGTGTCTGTGGTGGTGGTGGGGGGGAAGAACAGAAGGTTTGCCAGCCACTTTGAGTCCCCTTAAGGGTGAGAAAAGTCACTCTTACACACTCAACACAATAGTATGAGCTGCCTACACGCTTTTGAAGCACACTGCTAGTAGTTGGGGTCCTCAAACGTCATTTAATGAGAACAGAACGGCAAAGCCTCCCTAGCAACCAACAACCACAGAACAATAATGAGGCAATTGACTAGAAAATGCTGAAGAGGAGATAGCAAGCCTTTGCCACCTGACCCTGGCCCAGGATGATGCAATAACACAATCTGTTTAGCAAAGAAAGAGGGGGGGGGATCAATCTTGAGATACAGAGGTGGAAATATAGATTCAAGGCCAGCTTAGGATTCAAACTGGGAATCATTTAGGAACAGGCATATCCATGAATATTTATAACATTCAAAATTTGGCCGAATTCGGCCAAATTCGGACATTTGAATTCGAATTGAACGTTGGCACATTCGAAGATTGACATTCCAATTCAAATTGAATGTTTTGATACATTCGTATCTGATTCGTATACGCGATCTGTATACTATTTGCAACAGAGATGTGCACGAAAGTTTTTTTGGCATTCGATTCAAAAAGAATTGGATGTTTGAAAATCCATATTCGTACAAATAGATTGCATTTGAATGTGGCAAAATTTTCTTTGATAGAATCTATTTGTACATATTCATATGAACATTCAATATATATGAGGCAGTTTGGTCTAGTGGTTAGGGAGCCGCACTCTTATCTGGGAATACCGGGTTCGATTCTGCTCGCCCCCACGAAGCCAGCTGGGTGACCTTGGGCTAGTCACAGCTTTCTTCTGAGCTCTCACAACCCCACCTACCTCACAGGGTGCTCTGTTGTAGGGAGAAGAACAGAAGGTTTGTCAGCCACTGTGAGTCCCCTTAAATGGGTGAGAAAAGCGAGGTAGAAAAACCAACCCTTCTTCTTCTTCTTCATATCCAATACAAACAGATATGGATCTGATGTGAACACATACATACCTGATATTAACAGATACATATTTGATACAAATAGATACATATCTGATACATTTCCCCAGCTATTCATATGAATGTCTGGAAGCATTTGTATTCGTTTGAATGTTAGCATATGAATATCATAACATTCCATTTGAGTTCAAATGTCCAAATAGACCCAAATTTGGCCAAATTTCAAATATTATGAATATTCATGCACATCCCTAATTTGTATGCATTTGTATGGGATCAATTTGCATTCGCATACAGGATCCATGTGGGATTGAGCATTCATATCAAATACGAATTCCAACACATTTGAAGGGGATCTATTCAAATGAATACAAATTTTCTTGTATTCAATTTAATACAAATCGAATAAAAAAAATTCGTGCACATCCGTACTTAGGAAAGGGTTCTAAAGGCGGGGTGAGTCCATCTTCCTGAGCACACCCCAGTTTAGGGTAAAGGGGGTTGCATTGGGGGGCTAATATTGTCTGCCTCCAATTATGTCAGGGCTGGGAAATTATAAGAACCTAAGAGGAGCCCTGCTGGATCAGGCCACAGCTCATCTGGTCCATAAGAACCTAAGAGGAGCCCCGCTGGATCAGGCCACAGCCCACCTAGTCCATAAGAACCTAAGAGGAGCCCTGCTGGATCAGGCCACAGCCCATCTATTCCATAGGAACCTAAGAGGAGCCCTGCTGGATCAGGCCACAGCCCATCTAGTCCATAAGAACCTAAGAGGAGCCCTGCTGGATCAGGCCACAGCCCATCTAGTCCATAAGAACCTAAGAGGAGCCCCACTGGATCAGGCCACAGCTCATCTGGTCCATAAGAACCTAAGAGGAGCCCCGCTGGATCATGCCACAGCCCATCTTGTCCATAAGAACCTAAGAGGAGCCCCGCTGGATCATGCCACAGCCCATCTTGTCCATAAGAACCTAAGAGGAGCCCCGCTGGATCAGGCCACAGCCCATCTTGTCCATAAGAACCTAAGAGGAGCCCCGCTGGATCAGGCCACAGCCCATCTAGTCCCTAAGAACCTAAGAGGAGCCCTACTGGGTCAGGCCACAGCCCATCTAGTCCCTAAGAACCTAAGAGGAGCCCTGCTGGATCAGGCCACAGCCCATCTTGTCCATAAGAACCTAAGAGGAGCCCCGCTGGATCAGGCCACAGCCCATCTAGTCCCTAAGAACCTAAGAGGAGCCCTACTGGGTCAGGCCACAGCCCATCTAGTCCCTAAGAACCTAAGAAGAGCCCTGCTGGATCAGGCCACAGCCCATCTGATCCACAAGAACCTAAGAGGAGCCCTGCTGGATCAGACCACAGCCCATCTCGAACATAAGAACCTAAGAGGAGCCCTGCTGGATCAGGCCACAGCCCATCTCGAACATAAGAACCTAAGAGGAGCCCTGCTGGATCAGGCCACAGCCTATCTACTCCAGCATTGCATCTCACACATGGGCCCAAAGGGGCACCTTGGCTTCAGTTCTAGGAGACATTGATATACCTGCTCTCTGTGAATTTGCCTATAAGAGGAGCCACAGCCCAGAACCCACCTTGCCCAGCATCCTGTCTCACACAGTGGCCCACTTGCAAACATCTGGTGCCCAGGCCTTTTGTCAGAAACTATTGGTTTTCCTTTAGAGAAGGCTGCCGTATCTGACCCCCAGACCTTGAATACCTGGCTACCTTGACCTCGGACCAGATTGTTGTGTTGCCCTCATAAATCCTGGACTTCGGACTGTTTCCTGACTTCTTCTCTTTGGACTACGTTTGCTGTGTTGCTGGAACTGCCTTGGCAAGTGAGCTGTTTCTTATCAGCTGTGTGTTTGTGCATGTGTTGGCAGCTTTCCCGGAAAATGTGGGCTGGTCCACAGAGGACTATTCTCATTTTTGGCCGGTCAGAACATCTCTCACTGGCCAGGTATGTGAATGGTCCTCCTGTACCTGGCGTGTACCGGCCCTAGCGCATGGCAACCTACAAAGATAAGCGCAGAAAGGCCTCCTGTCTCTTGGCTTTGCATGGATGTAGAGGCTCCAGGCACCATCCGGCTCCGTGTGCCTCACAAACGACAAGGCAACCCATGCAACACACCGCAACAGAAAGAACACACACACCACACATACGGCCCCAAACCCATCTCAACTGAAGTTCCTTTTTTCAGCGCGGCACGGGGGTTGTCTTCTCACTGAATGCAATCTTGACAACTGTTTATTAAGCTTTACCAATAATTAAAAAAGGGCACAGCTGCCAGAGGAGAAGTGAATAGCAAAGAAATAACAGATAAATAAAGAATAAATATTCTCCCACGAGGCATTTAGGAGGCTTAATGGCAGCAGGCAAGACGAATGGGCTTCACCAGTGGGCAAGTTACTGTCTTTAAAAGCGGCTCTGTGCCAAAATCCATTGGTCTCAGCAGGAGTCAGCTTCCAGGCTCTTGAGTCTATCTATTTATCTGTCTAAAGACTATATTAAAAGATAGGCAGCTTACGGCATTTAAAAGCAATAATCACCCAGAGAAATATATATTATAGTCTATGCATATTTCTCTTCTTTCAAACCCTCAAAAGCATTAGGAGAATGAAATGAGGACGGGGGATTAAGTCATCTTTGAGAGGGATCGGCAATTCAGAAATTATTAGCTGCAGCAAAACAGAACGGTTGGGGCTCACGATGCTCTTAGAATTTGGGTGCCGGAAGAGTTGATGGCAAGAAGAACAGAAGGTTTGTCAGCCGCTTTGAGTCCCCTTGAATGGGTGAGGAAAGTGGTGTAGAAGAGCCAACTTCTTCTTCCCCTCCTTCTCTTTCTCCTTCTCTTTCTCCTCCTCCTGCCTTTTACATTATTTAATGATGTAAGGAAGGGGCGTTCTGCATTTGCCACTGAAAAGCGGATCTAAATAGATCTGCTTTTCGGCAACCTGTCCTTCCAAAGATCTGTCACTATTTGTGATGGATCGGAGGAACCCCTGTGCATCTGCACATGTGCAGGGAGGACAGATTCCAGAGGACAGATTGGAGTGGGTGCTGTGTGGATGCCGCCCCCGGAGCCGTGGGACTGGAGCATGGAGCCGGCGGTGACTGGCGCATGGGGGAAGGGCTTCGGAAGCAGGCAGTCCTGCCTCCACCCTTCCCAACATGGCGGGCAGAGGGAATCCATTCCTTCCCCTGGCTATGCGTGGGAGAGTCCTCTTCTGCACCCATCCAGGGGGAAGAGATGGATGTGAGACCTGATTTTTCAAGTCTTACACTAAATTCGGATTTCGGTGGCAAAAACGGTTTTAAAAACCGGTCTTGCATGCCAAAATGCAGATGTGGCCTCCGCAAAGGGTTGCAGAAGAGGACTCCAATGCAGAAGCATCTCAAGGTAAGTGTTCTTAATCTGGCTTAGGCCGTGTCTTCACGGCAACCTTATCTCGGATTCAAAACGTTTTCAATCCTCGGAGTCCGCACGGCAGTTTGGCTTAACACGCTTTCCCCGTGTTAAACCACCCCAAAGCATGGTGAATCTCAATCCTGTTTTCAACAGGTCTCACTCTGGATCGTGAACTTGAAACTTTTCACATTTTTTACATGTGTGGACAGTACTGTTTTAAGGGATGAGAATCCATGTTTAGGGTTTCCCTCTCCCAATAGCTTGCTTCCAAAGACAGTGATTTCAGTGTTAAAAATCCACCCTTAACAGCAGCGCTACACTGTAGCGATGGAACCACTTCAACCTGATAACAATGTTGCAAGTTTGCGCAATTCTAAAAGTTCTGACTTTAGAAAGGGAAAGGAAGGGAGGAAAGCAGCTGAATGTGAATGTTTAAAGCAAAGGGGCTTTAGTTGCCGCTGCTGCTGTGTGCCCTGAGCAATGGGGAGAGGAGGGGAAAGAATCGCTGGCTGGCTGCCCGCTGCCATTTTTCCTCCATCCATGAAAGTGGCAGCCACCCAGCTAGGCTCTGTGAAGGGGTCCCTTATGGGTGGCGCATCTATGCCAGGAGGAAGAGGGCAGGGCAGCCCTGAAAAGCGGCTTTTAAAAAGTAGCCACTTGAGTCCCACCTTGAGTCATGTACACCACGTATGATCCTCAGAATCCAGATCCAACACAATTAAGTTAAAAGTAATGGGAACAGGCAAATTCGCGTTTGCATCCGGTTCTATTATTTTGGTTTAGGGAAAGCGAAATAAGCTTGCTGTGGGGATTTGCCCTTAGGGGGGTGTTAAAACGGTTTCCGTAGCTAGTGCGGAACACCTGAAGCAAGCAAGCAAATAAATAAATAAATAATCAGAAGATCCCATATTAAGACCATGCAAGCAAGCAAGCAAATAAATAAATAAATACATAATCAGAAGGATCTATATTAAGACCATGCAAGCAAGCAAACAAACAAACAAATAAATAATCAGGAGGATCCATATTAAGACCATGCAAGCAAGCAAGCAAATAAATAAATAAATAATCAGGAGGATCCATATTAAGACCATGCAAGCAAGCAAGCAAATAAATAAATAAATAATCAGGAGGATCCATATTAAGACCATGCAAGCAAGCAAACAAACAAATAAATAAATAATCAGGAGGATCCATATTAAGACCATGCAAGCAAGCAAGCAAATAAATAAATAAATAATCAGAAGATCCCATATTAAGACCATGCAAGCAAGCAAGCAAATAAATAAATAAATACATAATCAGAAGGATCTATATTAAGACCATGCAAGCAAGCAAACAAACAAATAAATAAATAATCAGGAGGATCCATATTAAGACCATGCAAGCAAGCAAGCAAGCAAATAAATAAATAATCAGAAGATTCCATATTAAGACCATGCAAGCAAGCAAGCAAATAAATAAATGAATAGAATCCTACCACATTCAAAGGGGATCTATTCGAACAAGTACGGATTTCTTAACATTCAATTCGTTACAAATAAAGAAGTGCGTGACTTTTCATACTATTCATTATTCATACAAATTTGCACAAATTCGGACATTCATAAATGAATCGAATGTTCAGACATTTGTTTAACGGTATACGTGCAGGATGAATACGGGATAAATGCTGGATGCACACAGATGCATATAGATGCGTATGGACAGGCATGGCATGTTTACGGATCCGTATCATTGAATACATATCTGTACGTATTGAGTATTCAAACAAATACATATGAATACAATTCATATTGAATCGAATGTCCGGGCATCCAAAAACGCACATTCCCATAAATACGAATGTTGCGGCATTCTAGTCGTTACAAATCGAACACTGAAAAATCACATTTGTGCACATCCCTAGTTATGAATCAAATGTCAAAAAACCCCTTTGTGCGCTTCCTTAACATAACAACATAAAAGGAGCCCTGCTGAATCAGGCCACAGCCCGTCTAGTCCAGCATCCTGTCGCACACAGTGGCCCACCAAATGCTCATGGGCATCTCAAGCAGAGACAAGGGCAAACCTTCTCCTGCTCTCGAGTCCCAGCAGATGGCCTTAGAAGCGCCCCAGTTCCTCCCCCCCCCCTCAGCCTGAAGGATGCTCCTAGGCATCCATTCTAGTAGCCATTGATACATCTGTCATCCATAAATTTGTCCAACCCTTCCTTGAAGCAATCTAGACTGGTAGCTGTCACCACCTCTTCCGGCAGCACATTCCATAAGCCGATGACCCTCTGGGTGAAGAAATACTTCCCCGTGTCAGACCTTATTCTCCTACCCATCAGCTTCATAGAGTGCCCCCTGGTTCTAGTATTGTGTGATAGAGAAAAGAAATGTTCTCTATCCACCTTTTCTATACCGTGCATAATTTTATATACTTCAATCAGGTCCCCTCTTAAACGCCGTCTCTCCAGACTGAAGAGGACTAGACGTTGCAGCCTTAAAAGTTCCCCTGTGCTTTCACCCACTTGGACACAGATGGAGCGTGTGTGCCTGTGTGCCGGCGTGTGTCTATGTGTGTGTGAGAGGGAGGGAGGGAGGGAGGGAGAGTGAATTGCTCTCCTCCATCTAGAAATGCACTTTTGAAATTCTTTGGTTAAATGTCGATTTCCACCGCAGTCCTTTGGCCAGACCTGTTCCTGGTTGCTTGGATTAACTTAATGAAGCTGATGGACTGAAGCAGGCCAGGGAGACGGAAGGGGCAGGCTGGGATGGAAAGCTTAGAAAAGCTGACTGCTTGCCAGCTAAACATGTTGTTGACAAGCTGAGTGACTTCTTATAGAGGGGGAAGCAAAAGGATGAACCCGCCAGAGACGGGAAATCTGTCACTAAGCCCCGGAGGAGCTGAGGGGGGCGGTGATACCGCTGCAGAAATCCATGTATTACAAGGCAAATTAACACTGCTGTAAATGAAAGGCTTCCCTAAAGTGTCTCCTGCTTGCTGTGGAGGGGATCCATACCGACATATGTGCAGAACACAGATCGATGAACTTGGAAAGGGTGGCTTAGATGACTGTGGCAAAAGCAGCACTGGAATTTTTTCAGATTACAGTCCGGAGCCTATTTGCAAGGATATGCAAGAATATTCAAAACATTCATTATTCAATCAAATTCAGCCGAATTCGGACATTTGAATTCAAATTGAATGTCCAGACATTCATTTTTTAATATTAGAACAAATGCAAATATTTCAAATCATTCATACGAATAATTCAGGCATTCATATATGTATGGATGCATATGCATTATAGACGTATCTGTACGCATCTTATCCGTACCTGTGCACATCTGTACAGATACGTATGGGATGAAAATGGGATGCATTTGTGATGCATTTGAATTTGAGTAGAATTTCAAATATTTTAAAACATTCATTCGAATGATTTGAAACACTCGAAGAGAGCAGAGAAGGAAGGGTTAAGATGATCCAAGAGACTTGCACAGAAACATGCTGATAATCTACAGCTGTGACTGTAGATAAAACACTGGGCAGACGCCCAGGCCTTTTGTTAGAAACTACTGGTTTTCCTTTAGAGAAGGCTGCCGTATCTGACCCCTAGACCTTGAATACTTGGCTGCCTTGACCTCGGACAGGACTGTTTTGTTGCTCTCGTAAACCCTGAACTTCGGACTGTTTGACTTCTTCTCTGTGGACTTCGTTTGGCTGTGCTGCTGGAGGAACTGCCTTGGCAAGTGAGCTGTCTCTTATCAGCTGTGTGTTTGTGTGTGTGCTGGCAGCTTTCCTGGACAATACCCATCGGCCAGCTACAGAAAGCCACTTTACTGGGATCTGCTCATATCATTCGCCAATACATCACTCCATCCTAGGCGCTTGGGAAGGGCCAGGCTACTGATAACAACTACCAAAACCAGCTTAAATATCTTGTTTGCTGTGCGTTACTGTTGTGTTATGTCAATCATCATCATCATCATCATCATCATCATCTTTCCCAAAGAAAGTTTCAAACCAACAGAGGCCCCACTCTCAAAGGCCTGGACATCCATGCAAATCCACGCCTGGCTATAGCAAACACATTAATACAAAACATTTGCAGGGAACATAGAAATGAAAAGGTTATTGGCAAAATTATTGAATCTTCCCTTAATGACATCTTGTGTTGTTATGGAAGCAGGTATATTGACAGGGTCTTTGGAATGGAAGCAAAATTCTATCGATCCCCAAGAAGGAAATTGATATGGAGAATACATTAAATGGCTGCTTCTTTTAGGATTTAAAGACAAATGAAGCCCAATAGTTTCCAGTTTAAGCATGTGGGAGGAAAGAGACAAGCAATTCACCTTTTCGCCCTCTGAGAATAAATTAAGAATGGACTCATCACAGACTTGTACAGGGACTTGCAGGAGAAGATAATTTAAACAGCCTCTGCATGGGTGGAGAATGCATTCGGTGGAGGCTACAGGGGCACAGAGTCCAAACACCGAAGAGAGTATTTGTCCATCCTTCCGATGGACCAGAATCAAGAACTCTTGCAAGGGACTGCGCCAGCATGTGGATGGCAGGTCCCTATTCCAGGAAATGATCAAGAATAAGGAGCCCAGCAAAGAAAGGAGCCAAGTTTCGGGTGATTCATGGGATGCATTCACTCCTAAGGCTTAATCGAGCTTCAGACCACTTTCAGTGAGAGAACATATAAGGCCTATTCACACCTAAATTTTAATCCAGCTTTGGTCCACTTTCAGAGTGAGAGAACAAATAGGGCCCATTCACACCTAAATTATTCTGATGTTGCCCCCTATATTGCCTGTCTCCAAAGGCAGGAGTGGAGAAAGATGCTCCCCCAAAACAAACAAACTAACTAACTAACAAAATGCTTATACACTTGGAAAAATAACGTGTCCCATTCAGCCATAGGATCCTGTGGTATTGTGTTCAATAATACTGGATTTTCACTGCAGCTGCAATCCAATATCTGACAATGTAAGACACAATCAGATCCAAGATAATATCAGATCCAGCAGAATGCCCGTCCCGTTCTACAACCATAAAATAGCTGTTCCCAGTTGGATTTCTATTGATTTCATGTGTAATGAGTTACGCGAAATTGATTTCTGGCTGTGCGAATGTAAAAACTTCCACGTCTTGTGTCTTCTGTTTTACTTTGCAGGACGCACTTTCACGAGGGAAAGAGAGAGGGCTCCGTGGATGGCTGAGGGGTGCAGCGTCTGCACAGGACTGCAGCAACCCCCAGGGCATAGCAATCCTCTAGGGCCCTGGTCACACCGAGATGGAATAGGACATCCTATTCAGAATTCAAACTGAGGTCGTACCCATTCTGTTTACACCTAGATCATTATAGGTCGTCCTCAGGCCATCCTCACTCTGGGCTGCATCGCTCACACCTTTCTCCATGATCGACCTGAGCCTCTTCCACGGAACTCTTGGCTCTCCATCCCTTTAGCTGCCTCAAATCTTCATCCTTTCTTATTAGATGCCATTGTGCCACTTAAGGGAGGCAAGGGGGTATGTTTGTACTTCTTTTTTAAGCCTGCTTCCCCACCTCCACACAGACCCTTCCTTTTTTATGTGCTTTTCTTCTCTGTGCAATTATTATTATTATTATTTTAAAAAACAAATTTGTGGGAAAATGCTAGATAGAGGAATCATACACATAAACTGAGGAGAGGAGAGGAGGTGCCTCATCAACTCCATGTATGGCGCCCTCCCGTAGATGGGGGGGGATGACAGGACCCCATCACCACAGCACAGTTCAGGCTCCTTTAGCCTGCTCTCTCTGCTCACACTGAGGAAGAAAAGATGGCCTGGCATTAGAGGACAGGCTGAGTCCTCTGGAAAAGAGGACTCTGATTAGAACAGTGGTTCTCAACCTGGGGGTCAGGACCCCCTTGGGGGTCGAATTACTGTTTTAGAGGGGTCATGATGAGTCTCCCACCGCCTTTCCCTCTCACCACCCAGCTGCTTCGCCCCTGTGGTTGGGGGTCTCCACAACATGAGGAACTCCATTAAGGGGTCGCGGCATTAGGAAGGTTGAGAACCGCTGGGTTAGAATGATTTAATGGGAGTAGGCTGGCTTGGAAAATGTGGCCAGAAGATGACCTGACATCTTAAACTAAAGGTGTGACCAGGGCCTAGGGGAAAAGGAGGGTCAGCAAAGGACTTTGGAAGCTTCCTTCCCACAGAGCGGGGGAAAGGACCCAGGAGGTGCTTCCTGAGCTCAGTCCCTCATGCTGCAGCTTGCCCGCTACCTGTCCGTCCAGAGGTTTATTCACACTACAGCCTCTGGTCAATATTCTGCACACTTCTGGTGAAGAGCATCTGCAAGCGGAGTAGGCTAGTACATTCTCCAAGCATGCCCTCCCTCCTGAGAAGTGAACTAATCATTGATTAGATGTGGAGCAAAAAATTTATTCATCAGTGATCTAGAAGATGGGGTACATAGTAAAACAGCAAAGTTTGCTGATGATACTAAATTATTTAGGGTAGTAAAATCCGAAAGAGATTGCCAAGAGCTCCAGAGGGATCTCTTAGCATTGGGTAAGTGGGCAACCAAGTGGCCAGTGTTCTTTAATCTTAGCAAGTGCAAATCAGGGCCATAAGTCCAAATTACGTCTATAAACTGATGGGGTCTGAGCTTTCTGCAACACACCAGGAAAGGGATCTCGGGGTTTTGGTGTACAGTTCAATGAAGGTGTTGACCCAGTGCGCAGCAGCAGCGAAAAAAGCTAATTCAGTGCTGGGAATAATTAGGAAGGGAATAGAAAATAAGTCAGCAACTTGCAGCAAGTGTCATTTTGCCTCTTTATAAATCTATGGTGAGGCCACATTTGGAATATTATGTACAATTCTGGTCACCACACCTCAAAAAGGATATTGTGGAACTAGAGAAGGTGCAGAGAAGGGCAACCAGAATGATTAAGGGTCTGGAACACCTCTTTTAGGAAATCAGGCTGCAGCATCTAGGCCTCTTCAGTCTGGAGAGACGGCGTTGAAGAGGGGACCTGACTGAAGTATGCATGGTATAGAAAAGGTGGATAGAGAACATTTCTTTTCACTACCCCACAACACTAGAACCGGGGGCATCTATGAAGATGATGGGTAGGAGAGTCAAACTATTCACACTAGGCTTGTGGGATGCAATTATGCAAGTCCTGGGACAGAGCATTCACTCTGCTGGGGGGGGGGGATTCCATCCAGAACCATCCCAGCCTGTCCCAGGGTGGCCTAATTGCATTCCAGGTGCAGAGCACAAATCATGCTCTACACCTGGCCCAGGCCATTCTTGGCCATCCCAGGCCGTCCCACAACTGCCTGGCAGCCCTGGGTGGGGGGTGGGCACAGGGTGGGCCACCACAAAACACAGCCACCTCAATCCCTTGGAGGCCGAATGCCAGCTTGACCCCAGCTGCTTGCTACTGGGTCGATCGTGACCCAATGGCATCAGTGGGGGGCAGGGACTCTGGCCTGCATGTTGGCCTTTTCGGGCTAGGACATGAGGGGATGGATTCTCCATTCACACCTAGGCAGGTAAGGACACGTTCCTACGTGTCCCTTACCTGCCTAGGTGCAAATGTGGAATCCATCCCCTCGTGTCCAAGCTTCTTTATAAAGGCTTGTAATGCAAAAAGGCCTGGGGAAGTATTTCTTCACCCAGAGGGTCATCAGTCTATGGAATCTGCTGCCTGAAAAGTCAGTAACAGCAACCAGCCTGGATGGCTTTAAGGAAGGGTTAGACAAATTTATGGATGACAGATGTATCAATGGCTACTAGAATGGATGCCTAAGTACATCTTTTGGGCTGGGAGGACAAGCAGGATGCTTCTAAGGCCATTTGCTGGGATCCAAGAGCAGGAGAAGGTTTGCCCTTGTCTCTGCTTGAGATGCCCGTGGTCAATTGGTGGGCTGTGGCCTGATCCAGCAGGACTCCTCTTATCTTCTCATGTTCTCATAGGACATGGTTTGCAGACCACTAACCCTTTTGGTAGCCCTCCTTTGAACAGGAAGGTCAGCAGGATAGGAAGGGATGTGTACTGGGGTATCTGAAAAGGATGAAAAGTGTCTCTAGATAGACAAGATGAGCCCATTCACCAGAAGACACAACAACTTCCATAGTCTTCCTGCCTGATCTCCCACCCTTCCACGTTTGTTAAGGAGAGGGCAAGTCCTGGGAATCATCTCCAGGTCCTGAAAAGTGCTTTATGTTCTGGCCTTCCCAACCACCTCTTGTGCTTTTTTCTTTGCAAATGAAAGGAAACAGGGGAATTTCTTCTCGTAAAGAAAAAGCCTCCCTTCCACACCGCCCGGAGAAAACCATGGTGTGATTGAAATGCAGCTCGGATCCTCTGAAAAGAGCAACATCTGGGCCTAGCAAATACATGGAGGCCTTGTGAACAGAAGCCACCTGGAGCAGCGAAAGGAAACAGCCTCACTCCGGGAGAAATATCCACCCTGCTCTTTTCAAGGATTTAAAGGACATTCAGTCCCCTTCCTGTTAGTCATCAGGACGTTTAAGGATTTGGATCGTAGCACGTTCTTCGTCTAAAATCTCTGGCACTAATGTGTGGGTTAGAGCTTATTTATTCACTGGCTGTTTACACTTACTAAAAATTCTGTTGCAGTTCTGGGCTCAAAAAGGCATCCAAAAATACAGTTCCAAAAGAGTTGGAGAGTGGAGGGAATATTGAGAGAAGACATCCCTTTTTTAAATGCAGTTCTTAGATAAGGGGCCCGGTACAGTCCAGGGACAGGAGGACTATTATGGTCCTCCCATTTACCAGCCCACACCAATGTATCCGGAGCCGGAGGTTCTGCCTCTCCACTGCCACGATTGGCTGCTCAGACGCCATTGTGAGAGAGGCGTGTCCAATCACAGGCTAACCTGTGATCACAAACACCCCTCTCACGATTCTACGATCGATCGCCACTCCCAGGTGTGGGTGTATGCGATTGATCACAGCATGGTTTGTATGTGATCGATCGTCACCGGCAATGCCACCGCAGTTGTGCGAGCACCGTGTTCCCTGCCCACTACACCCAGCTAGTCGGAAATATGATGCATTGTCACACTGATTTTGTGTACCACACCTCAGCTGCAATTGGGACAGCTCTGGTGCAGGGAGGGACACTTCGGCTGCTTCCGCACAGGGGCAAATAAATCTGGGCCTTCGGCACCTGGATTTAGGAAAACCGGATCCCAGAAGACCCGGTTTTACTAAATCCGGATCCCCGGTAGATCCGTATGTATGGGGTAGATCCGCATCTAATAGATGCGGATATACCCCCATCCCCGTGCCTCCGCACACGCGGCAGGAGGGCGGAATAGATCCGGATGGGAGATGGGCGCTGTGCGGGCGCACAGCACCTGCCTCCCATCCGTGCCCCGGGGCCCTCCCCTGGCCCGCCATGATTGGCTCCTCAGAGCCAAGCATGGTGAGCCAGGGGACCTCACTGCCTCAGCTCGCCCTCGCCCCACAAGCGGCAGATCGCCACTTCTGGAGCCAGTGTGAGCCTCCCTAAAGCCCACCCTAGCACACCCAGGGGAGAGCGCGGTGAGTCCCCTCCTTACCTGTTCAGCATTGCGCTGATTCTGAGAGGAGGACCCCAGGATGCAGTGCGCCTGCGTCCTGTGCGCCTCCTGAGTGGCCGGGGCTGCAGCTGGCAGCCCTTGCCCTCAGGAGGCGTTCTGTGCAGGTGTGCTGCCCTGACTAGACGGCGCACCTGCGCAGAATGCCTGTGAGAGCTCAGAAGAGAGCTGTGACTAGCCCAAGGTCACCCAGCTGGCTTCATGGAGGAGGGCAGAATCAAACCCAGTATTCCCAGATAAGAGTCCGGCTTCTTAACCAAACTGGCTCACAAACATTATTCTTAACGTGGAGGTTGTTGTCGGCCTTTGAAACCGATAGCACAGAGAATGGACTGAAGAGTCCTAAGAGCTCTAGTACAGCTGTAGTACAGAGTATCTGGATCAGAAGTGTCCTAATTGCATACTAGAGGACTAAGAAGAAGGAGGAGGAGGAGGAGGAGGAGAGTTGGTTTTTCTCACCCATTTAAGGGGACTCAAAGCGGCTCACAAAGCTTCTGTTCTTCTCCCCACACCAGACACCCTGTGAGGTAGGTGGGACTGTAAGAACTCAGAGGAGAGCCGTGACTAGCCCAAGGTCACCCAGCTGGCTTCATGGAGGAGGGCGGAATCGAACCCGGTATTCCTAGATAAGAGTCTGGTTCCTTAACCACTAGACCAAACTGACTCACTAACTGGCCCAAGAGCACTGCAAAGTTTCAATGCCACCATAGATAGGGCCCAGCTATGATGACACCCAATAACCTCAAGTCTCTACTGTTGGAACTCTAGTCTCTAGATAATATTAGCCAAGATCTGGATAGTGCCCCATTCCTTTCTCACCATCATCAGAAGAAGAGTTGGCTTTTCAACCCCTAATTGCATACCAGAGGCCTAAATGCAAATAGGCACCTTCTCTCTGGTTTCTGTGGGGTGCCCCCATTACCAGACGTAAAGTCCCTGCTGAAGACATTTCTCATTACTCAAGCATCCCTGGTCTGAATGCTGCCTCCTCACTTCAATTTTTAAAATAATGCATTTGTATTTTATTTCAGATTTTCATATATTTGCATGCATTCTGGGCTTTGAGCAGCCATTCTGTTCCATTTTTATTTTATTGTTGTGAACGGCTTTGGAATTTTCAGACGGGAAGCGCTACAAAAATATCCCTTCATTCAAGCTTTTCAATGGCTTGTCTGTCCTCTCCTCTTCGGCACTCTAATTATACTGCTAAATATCATTTTAATTTTATTTTTAAAGCTGCTTTTATGTGTGACAGTAACCAACATTAACCCTGCTTTTGATTTGTTTGTATTGCTTTTATCTCTTGCAACCTATCCTGAGTGTTTTGGTACAGGGGAGGAAATAGATGTCAAACAGCAAACAATGTTTCAAATATTCATGCACGTCCCTGGTCAGGAATGTTCAGGCGTCACATTTTCGCTTGCACATGCCCTCTTAGTTGCGCGGTGTGCAACTGGTATACTGGTGTGCAGTGAAGCCACCTTACTTATTTATTATTTATTTATTTGTTTACATTTCTATCCCGCCCCATACCCGAATGTCTCCGGGCAGGTAACAACAGATAAACAAGAAGATACACATTAAAACAAGATACGGATTAAAAACACTTTAAAAATTCAGCAAATTTAAAACAGTACACTCCATATTCCATTAATAGTGACTGTAACTGGGGGGCGGGTGGAATATAATCAGCTCAGCCAAAGGCCAGGGCAAAGAGGTGTGTCTTTACTGCCTTCCTAAATATATGTAAGAAAGGGGCATGACGCACCTCGAGAGGGAGGCTATTCCATAGTCTGGGGGCCATCACCGAAAAGGCCCTCCCCCGGGTGCCCACTAGCCTCACTACTGAAGGTGGTGGAACAACCTGGAGGAACCTTCTTCCCATAACAAAGACTGGCATGGTCTGAGAGTTAAACTGGCATTATTCTCCCCAGCGAACTTCTCCCCTTGAGCCGGAATAAAGTTATTCACAGTAGCTGTCTTCCTTTTCTTTCTAGGATCATCCCTTGCTGTTATAGTGATTGGGGAAAGTGAGGCAGGTTAAATATTTACGGTTCTCCAGATCAAACCCAAATCCTTACAGTTCCCAACTATTATCTCTCCTTTTTTTTTCTTTTTTTAAAAATGTATTATTTATCCAGTGTTATTTGTTTAGAAAATTTATATCACCTCTCTACTAGGGGTGCGCACGAAGCCATTTTTCACATTTCATTCGGTACAAATTGAATGTGGGAAACTCCAGCGTCGGCTGAATCTTGCCCCCACAAAGGTGGTGGGCTCCATATTTGTACATGAATATTCTAATGAATATTAGTGCACAAAATGAATACAACCTCCCCCCATCCCACCTCCCCCACTTATCTGCCATCCTCACCGCTGTTGCCACACCTTCTAAGGCACTTTCGGGTCTGCGTGCCCACCCAGACCAGAAGTGCCTTTTCCAGGCTCCGGGAAGGTCTATTTCGGCTTCCAGAGACCGTGAAAAGAGACCCAGGACACCACCAGAACATGCCCAAATCTGTAAGGGGATGGGTGGGAGGTGGGTGGGTGGGTGGGACTGCTCCGGGCCTCTTTCCATGCTCTCTGGAGGGCAAAATAGGATTTCAACCCTGCTTTTCTCATGTTTAAGGGGATTCAAAGTGGCTGACAAAAGTTTATATTCTTCTCCCCCAACAAACATCCTGTGAGGTAGGTGGGGCTGTGAGAGCTCAGAAGAGAGCTGTGACTAGCCCAAGGTCACCCAGCTGGCTTCATGGAGGAAGAAGAGCTGGCTTTTCTACCCCACTTTCCTCACCTCTAAGGGGGACTCAAAGCAGCTGACAAAACTTTCCATTCTTCTCCCCACAACAGACATCCTGTGAGGTAGGTAGGGCTGTGAGAGCTCAGAAGAGAGCTGTGACTAGCCCAAGGTCACCCAGCTGACTTCGTGGAGGAAGAAGAGGAAGAAAAATTGGCTTTTCTCCCCTGCTTTTCTCCCCCTTTAGGGGACTCAAAGCGGCTGACAAACCCGTTCTTCTCCCCACAACGGAGGTAGGTGGGGCTGTGAGAGCTCAGAAAGAGAGCTGTGACTAGCCCAATGTCACCCAGCTGGCTTTGTGGAGGAGGAGTATGGAACCAAACCCCGTGGCTGTGAGATATGAGTCCGGCACTCCAACCACAAGACCAAACTGGCAGAGGAGACGACGGTGATGAAAATTTAACCCCCAATACCATGAACGCAAACGCTCAAAGCACCAGCTAAAAATAACTGGCAACGGGAGGCATATATTTTGCAAGCCTCACAAAACGGACATGAAACGAAGCAAGAGGTTTTTGGCCGCGTTTCTTCTCTTTATGTACCCCGGAATTCAAAGCGCAAGCTTTGCATCACATTGTCTTCCTTGCACAGTTGCTGATAATAAAATTATAAAAACAGCAGGGAGACGACAATAGTGGTCTCTTCATATTCATAAAAGTCCGCTGAAGCTTTCAACGTCTTGAAATTATAATTAAAGAAACAGTAAAATTCACGCTGACTTTCCCTAGATCACATTTTTAAAAAAAAAAAAAAAAGGGGGGGGAGAAGGAGAGGGGAGATATCCAGGAGGCCATATTCTGAGGACAGGTAACAGATCTTCTCTGAAAGCATCAAATCTGCCCTGAATCCACTTTGAATCCACTCTGAATCCATGCCGAATTCACTCTGGATCCATTGCAGATGGGGCTGGCGCACCTGCTTTCCCACCTCCCCCGTGCAAAAATGTTCCAAAGCATTTGTATAAATACGAATGTCACTGTATGGATATTGTAACTTTCAATTCGTATAATAATGTCCGAATTCATACAAATTCATACGAATATCAAATATTACGAATATTCATGCACGTCCCTACTTCGTTCTTCCCCATTGAATGGGTCCATGGTGGTGGAGTCACTCCATAGTTATTTTCTGCAATGAGACAAGGATCCTTTCTGCACTTACTTGTTGCAGTCCGGCTCTGCAACCTGAATCCTTGGCTCTGGGAAACCTGTGGGGGAGGCAGCTTATGGCTACCTCGATGGTGGCTGCAGTTCAAAGAACCACAGCGATACTTGGTACCCGTGGTTACTGGTACGATTCACCAGGTGTTGCAAAAGTAAACCCCTTATAAGCCACCGACATGCTTATAAGAGATCACCATGTGCTCCTATGGTGAGTTAAAGGTAGAGAGCACTGGGGAAAGAAGTTAGGCGGGAGACAAGATGAGCTGGAAAGAGAGAGCTTTATTTCTGTGCAGAGCTTTAAATAGCCCGCCACAGGAGGGTGGGGAGGAAATGATGTAAAGCCACAATCCAGAGACTGGATAGGTCGAGCCACATCAGCTGAGCAGGTCAGAAGTCCTTCTGATGTCACATCCTGTGGCAGGCAGGAAGAGGAAGGTTGTTGCCTGTGCGGACCATGTGGCTGGGCAGCCATTCTGCCCCCAGGCTAAGAGTCCAGCCCCTGCTGGTGTCGAGAGTATACTGCAAGCTCATGGAAGCAGGAAGATTCTTTTTACTCCAAGGCTTGAGTAAAACCTGTGCAAACCCTTACGATTGCTACACTTACTTGCTAACTCAGATCAAGGAGTTGTGAAGGACACATTGTCTGCACACCAGTCTGGCTCAAGGAGGTGCTAAGAACAAATCTTCAGGGTGGGAGTAGAGTAGATCTGGATGATAACTGTGCAAAGGGCTCAGTAATCCAGATTATGGGTAGACCAGGTGTGATTTCGCACTTTCCTTCCCATTCATCAGATGAGAAAGGAGTGTAATCATCCAATGTTGACTTAAACCCCACACAGTTCCACGATCCGTCACTCACAAGTGACTGATCCTGTGGTTGGTCCTCTTCAGGGCACCGCCATTTTGTTTGCATCACCCTCCGTGACTGTGTGTGCATCAGCACGGTTGCTATGATGACACTGATGCTCTGTGCATGCGCAGTCGCATCCATGGTCTTTTGAGGTGCTGGCATGCTTGCGCAGCACCCCAGATGATCCTGGAGCACCAGAAAAGGTGCAGACGCTCACCATGGGACATGCCAGGTAAGTAATTAGTTAAGGTTAGTAGAGGTGTGGAGCACAACTTCATTCTCCACACGTAGTGCATGACTAGGGAACTTCTGGGAAGGCGGGGGGTGCCTGGAGGCTGTAACAGCCTCTTCAAGGTGGGATGCTCTTCCCCAGAAGTTCCCTAACCATGTGCTACCTATGAAACACAAAATAATGCTCTACATCCTCCTCAACCTTCCCCAATCACTTACCTGTTGCTTCCAGCTGGGGGGCATTGGCACCTCTGCTAGGTGAGGTCAACACAGCTGTTGCGCAAGGGCGCTCCTGACGCAACTGCGACTACATAGTCATGGTGATGGTGCTCATACGTGCGCAGTCATGAAGGGCACCACAGCTAAAATGGTGGTGTCTTGAAGGGGACTGGCCCCACAATTGAATCAAGTTATGTTTTCAATCGCTGGAGGGGGGGGGAACGTCTAACATTGACTGGCACTACAAGTGCGCACACTAGTCAACATTGGTTCATCATGCTCCTTTCCCGTCCAGCAGACAGGAAGAGAAGTGAGAAATCACCCTAGTTTTTCAACACCCACTAAAATATTCCACAAAAACATGTGCGCTTGTGTGGCCTCCTTTGACAAATGGACCTAGTGGCCCAGGAACAGATATGATGCAATCTCAAAGGAGTGCATGGATGGATCATATAGTAGAATCATAGAGTTGGAAGGGATCTCTAGGGCCATCCAGTCCAACCCCCTGCCTAATGCAGGATTTCCTAAATTATCCCAGACTGATGTAGGTCCAACCTCTGCTTGAAGACCTCCAGTGAAGGAGAGCTAACCACCTACCATGGCAACCCCTTCCATTGATGCTATGATCCTCGATCAGCACAATCATTTCCAGCAAACTTTCTATTATTATGTGTAGTAACCGCAAAGGTTTGCACAGGTTTTCTCCTGGCTTCAGCCTTCCATTTATCAAGCCTCAGAGTAAAAAGAATATTCCTGCTCCCATAGCTTGCAGTACACACCCAGCACCAGCAGGGTGCTGGACGCTTAGCCTTGGGGCAAAATGGCTCCCCGGCCGCATGGCATCCATCTTCTCTTCCTGTTTGAGGATCCTCCCCGCCTCCCTCTACAGGATATGACATCAGAAGGACTTCTACCCTACTCAGCTGACACAGCTCCACCTATCGCCTCCCTGGATCTTCTCCTGAGGTCACTTCCTTCCCCGCCCCTCTGTGGCGGGTTATTTAAAGCCCTGCACAGAAATCAACTCTCTCTTCCAGCTGATCTCTGCATCATGCCTCTTCTCTCCCCCTCCCCCATTTTCTAGCTCTCAGGGTTAGGCCAAACAAATGGGCCTGATCCCAAATTATCTGGGCCAGTCAGGTAATTTGAAGACTTTTGCAACATCTGGCATTCAGGAGCTGCAGCAATCCGCGGCTGCTCCCCATTGCCCGGAGCCCTCGCATTTCGTGGCGTAAGCCGGATACGCCACAATTATGCCTTGTTTGCAGGTTCCTAATCAAGGATTTAGGAACCAGTGAGGTACCTGGGAAGAATCTGACCAGCTCCAAATAGGACAATACAGCTTTTGCATATTGTGGAATTGTTATTTTATCTATTCTGATCCTTCCGAATATTTCTTCAGTCCTTTGGATATTACAGCTAATGTACCAATAACAGCTAGAATTGCTGTAGTCTTTTTCTCCCTAAGGCGATGGATTTCATTTCATAAATCTTGTTCTCCTCTTGTTCTTCCTTCTTTCCCCTTAATTCTCCAATTATCACTTTCTTTTTCTCAATGACTATACTGCAAAGCAAATTGCGATCCAGCTGTTCATCTGTTCAATTTTTTAAATCCTATAGCTGTTCAAACTCGCTGCCTTTGATGGTTTTTTGGAGGTGGGAGGTGGGGTGGGGAAGGGCTATATTCCAAAATGAGGATTTTTCAAGCTGATGAACTATAAATGTTACTGTATGTTCCAATGGATTTTGCTGCTTGTTTCTGGTGGCTTTGCCTCTGTTTATGCTGATTATGCTGTCCCATGACTTGGGCAAATGTGTTTGTCTATGATTTCAGGAAAAGAACAATGATTTAAGTAACCACATAAGAACATAAGACTAAGAAGAAGAAGAAGAGTTGGCTTTTCTACCCCGCTTTTCTCACCCATTTAAGGGGACTCAAAGCGGCTGACAAAGCTTTTCTATTCTTCTCCCCACAACAGAGCACCCTGTGAGGTAGGTGGGGCTGTGAGAGCTCAGGAGAGAGCTGTGACTAGCCCAAGGTCACCCAGCTGGCTTCATGGGGGAGGGCGGAATCAAACCCGATATTCCCAGATAAGAGTCCGTCTCCTTAACCACTAGACCAAACTAGCTCACGAGAGGAGAGTCAGTAGGAGAGTCGGATCCAACAAGGGGAAGTATTTCTTCACCCAGAGGGTCATCAGTTTATGGAATTTGCTGCCGGAAGAGGTGGTAACAGCTACCAGCCTAGATGGCTTTCAGAAAAGGTTAGACAAATTTATGGATGACAGATGTATCAATGGCTACTAGAACGAAAGCCTAGGTGCATCTTTCAGGCTGAGGGGGGGAGGAACTGGGGCACTTCTAAGGCTATTTGCTGGTATTCAAGAGCAGGAGAAGGTTTGTCCTTGTCTCTGCTTGAGATGCCCATGAGCATTTGGTGGGCCACTGTGTGCGACAGGACGTTGGACTAGATGGGCTGTGGCCTGATCCAGCAGGGCTTCTCTTATGTTCTCATGTGTTTGTACCTACATTTTAATCCAGCTTCAGTCCATTTTCAGAGTGAGATAACTTTCAGAGTTGTATTTGGTTTTATCGAAGGCCGCGGATACACCATACCATTTTAATCCGCGTCAGGAAGGCAGCGATATCCAAACTGTTTTTGGCTCGGAACGGCTTGGTTACACCTTCCTGCTGCTGTTGCTGGCAATCCTCAGCTGATGAGTGGGTGGGGGAAATGCTGTGCTTGATGGGGAGGCGTTCTAGGAGCGTAAAGGGAACTGATGTGACAGGTGGGGGCGGGAGGAGGGAGCTCGAGGTGGTGGCAGTGGTGACAGGGAGAGTCAGGGCAAGAGGGAGGGGAGGGAGATTGGGGTGGGTGGAGTGAGGCCTTTGTGATGGCAGCAGCAACAAGGAAAGGAAATCAGGGCAAGAGGGGGGTGGGGGGAGGGAGACTGAAGAAGGAATGGGTACATTTCTTAATCCGGATCTAGTAGATCCGGATTAAGGGAAGCACCCAATGTGTTTCCACGGGAGGTGTAGCACCCATTAGCAATGGGTGCTATCCCCACTGCCATGGAAACACCTTTGCACCCATGTGGGGAATCCGGATCGACCCCCAAGGGGTTGGTCCGTCACCCCAGGTGTCTCTGGGGAGAGGGGGTTGCGATCTCCGAAGTCCCAGCTTCGGAGTGATTTCGGAGTGATTTCGAAATCATTTCAAAATGACTCTGAAGTCCCTCCGAAGAGATCGCCAAGGACTTTGGAGAGGCTCCGGAGCTGTCAGCGCGGTCTGTGTGCTATTAGCGCAGACCGCGTGGACTCCCCTCAGATGTCTCTCTGAAGAGATCGGCAGAGACTTCGAAGCCGCTCCGGAGTCCCTTCAGAGCGCGTTTGGAGAGACTGGCGGTGAGACCCCGAAGTCTCTGCCGATCGCTTCGGAGGGACTTCGGAGTCTCACCGCCAGTCTCTCCAAAGAGATCAGCGCAGACTTTGGAGGGACTCTGAAGGGACTCTGGAGCCACTTCAAAGTCTCTGCTGATCTCTTCTGAGGGACATCAGAGTCACTTCAGAATGATTTCGAAATGACTCCAAAATCACTCCAAAGCTGGGACTTTGAGGCTCCCCCCCCATGGGTGCATCCCCTCCCCCTAGCCTCCTCTAGACCCCATTTAATCCGGATTTTCTGACAGAAGACTCCATTGTAGACCCCATTAATGGGGTCTACAGAAAATCCGGATTAAAAGGCAGAAAGTTCCCATTTGATCTGGATTTCCCCCACGGCAGTGGAAACAATCAGGTCCCAAATGGGTGCCGTGGTGGAAATGGGATCATCCGGCTCACACCCAAATGGGTCCTTAATGGGTGCAAAAATTGGTACTTTTTGACAGTGGAAAAACACCCTCTGACTTATAAGGCCCTAAATGACTTGGGCCCCAGGTATCTAAAGGAGCGCCTTCTCCCATATTGACCTCCCACATCTTAAGATCTGGAGGGGAGGCCCTCCTGGTTATCCCACTGTCATCAGCAGCTAGGTGGGTGGGCACCCGGAGAGGGGCTTCTCGGTAGTGGCCCCCAGGCTGTGGAATGGTTTCCCCCTGGAGGTGCGTCAGGAAGATGTACCTCTTCGCTCAGGCATTTGGTTAAATGCTCCCTCCGCTTCCCTCATTGCAGACTCTACTGTTTTTTAAACTGTTTTTGTATCATTTTTAAAAGATTATTATTACTATGCCGGATTTTTAAACCTTGTACTGGTTTTAGTATTTCTTATACAGTTTTGATATGTGTGTTTTTAAATGTTGTGAGATGCCCAGAGACCCTTGGGTATGGGGCGGGATATAAAAATAAATAAATAAATAAATAAATAAATAAATAAATAAATAAATAAATAAATAAATAAATAAATAGTTACAATTCTCCTGCTCATCAACGTCATACAGTATTCCTTGGTTCTAACATTGGTGAAAGAAAAGATTTTTTCCTCTACATAGCTTTTCCACACAGTGCACGATTTTATATTCTTGAGTCCAGTAATCTCTTAAACGCTATCTTTCAAGGCTGAAGGAGCCTAGATGTTGCAGCCTGATTTTGTAAGGAAAGTGTTCCAGCCGCTTGACCCGTCTGGTTGCCCACTTTTGCAGCTTTTCTTGGCATCAAGCAGAGCAAAGAGAAAAGGTTAATAGGCACATATAAAGAGAAGGCATCTTAAGGATGGATGGGACAGGTGATTGTCACAGAAGGCAAACCATCGAAAACCAGCTGGAAGGCTGGTAAGGAAAATGGCTGGAAATGGCTGCAAAATGCAGCTCTGGGACAGGGGAAAACTGCAAAGTCTATTCTGTGCACTTCAAGAGCTGCTCTTATAAAGGTGCATCAAGAAAGCAAGAAATGGAGGCCCCTTCCAGATGGGGGAAAATATGGGAGCATTATGTCTGTGCTATGGTTGATTGCCACACTTATCTGGGGCTACCACCCTATAGCTTCACTATACCCCCCTAAAATGTGCAATAGTCTATTAAGGGGAAAAACCTGGCTCAGGTGATGGGTTTTCCAGCAATAGTGCTATTACTTACCTTGTGGACTGTTTACTGCACATGTGTTGGAGCTGAATGAGATTATTGCACATGTGTGGTAGCAGTGACACACAAGAGAACCTAAGAACCTAAGAGGAGCCCTGCTGGATGAGGTCAGAGCCCATCTAGTCCAGCATCCTGTCTCACAGAGTGGCCCACCGATTGCCCATGGGCATCTCAAGCAGAGGCAAGTGGTGTGTGACAGAGAAAAGGAATGTTCTCTATCCACCTGTTCTATACCGTGCATGATTTTAAATACTTCAGTCAGGTCCCCTCTTAAACGCCGTCTTTGCAGGCTGAAGAGGCCCAAGCTGAAGAGGCAAATACCTGGATGGATGCACCACCAAAATGTAAAAAGATAGTGCCGTCCCCCCATGGGTGTCTAGCTAGCAAGCCATGATGCTGACGGGTCAATGTTTTGGATTATTGCCTCCCAGAAGGATATCTAGCGGACATCTGGAGCCAGTTTGAGACCCTTTCTGAACCACACAAGGCTATCCTGTGCTATGGTGGGCTGGAATATTCAACTCATCCCAAGGTGGGACAGGTTGACACTGGGCAGCTTCCAGTTCCTGCCAGGGGCTTTTTCAGCTGGAGGGCTGGTGGGTGCCTGGCAAAATGCCACCAGTCTTGGTATACTGGACCATGGCTCACAGACGCTGTGCAGATACCATCTATAGCCCAGTACACCAGGACAGAATGCTTGTAAATACTCAATGGTTGGAGTGGTATATGGTGCCTTTGAGTCATATCCCACTTCAATGCCTCATCCTCTGCAGTTGACCTAGCTTACTAGGGGGCTTGTAGACAAAGTGTTCCATGTACCCCACTGGGCTAGTGGACCAGTCCAGTGCAGATATGGCCAGAAATGCTAAAGACGTACAGCAAGAGGATTGAATACTGGTATTCGATTGACCCAACCCATCAGCTGTTTAGTTGAAGTTAACAGCTGGATCTAATATGTCCTCATCCCCTTTGGGCTAGGGGAGGCTCTATTAATTTTTTTTTTAAATGACCTATTCCTCCCTCCCCCCCTCGCCCTCCCCCCAATTCTTTTGTATATGTCTCCTGCCCATCAGGAAGCCTTAGAGATGCCCATTCCCACCCATGCTAGAGGTCATCTCTGAAGCATTATCAGATGCCGCTGAGGCAAGGACTCATTTGCGGCTTGCTGACAATCCTCCGTCCCCTCCAATTTTAGATAAGGGTGTCCGGCGCTTGCTTCATTCCCCCCTGGCATAATGATGTGGCCATTGTTTTTTTTTAGAAAAGAGGTTTCTTTCTCTTGCATTCTTTTCTCAAGTTGACCTTCAAGTGCAGATTGAATAGCAATGCAAAGAGGCAGTTAAAGTGGGGGGGAAGGAGGGAGGGAGGGAGGGAGAGCCCTCATTTCTGCATTGAAACAGCCAGTACTTAATTTTTGTCAGGATGGATGCTGAAGCATACCCGCCTGCCTGCCAGCCTGGAATCAATGCCCCCTACCTACAAATCCAGACTCTGAATCCTAGATGTTCAGAGGCTAGGTGGTGGAATATTAATGATGGGTAAGGACACTCTGTGCCTTCTCAGAGGCTGTTTCTGTGTCTTTGACCCCACCGGGAGCAGGGTTTTCAAGGATGCTAAAGTCTCTAAAGTTCACAGTATCCTAGAGAACACAAGGAGCATGGTTCCTGTTCAGAAGGACCTACATATATAGACTTTAGGTGCGATTACACAGGGCTTTTTTCAAGGGCTCCTTTTACAAAACACGTCCCTTATGCACCTGACCATATTGACTAGGGATGCGCATGATTTTTTTTTTTTGTATTTGGTTTGTATGAAATTAAATGTGAGAAAAATCATATTCATTTGAATATATCCCCTTTGAATCCAGTAGGATTCATATTTGATACAAATGTTCAATCCCATAGGAATCCCATACAAATGCATACAAATAGCATAGGAATCCCATACAAATCCCACAGAAATGCATATGAATACATACAAATCCCATAAAATGCATACAAATAGCATAGAAATGCATAGGAATCCCATAGGAATCCCATAGAAATGCATACAAATAGCATAGGAATCCCATACAAATCCCATAGAAATCCCATAGAAATGCATATGAATACATAGGAATCCCATAAAAATGCATACAAATAGCATAGGAATGCATATGAATTCATACAAATCCCATAAAAATGCATACAAATAGCATAGGAATCCCATACGAATCCCATAGAAATTCCATAAAAATGCATATGAATGCATACAAATCCCATAAAAATGCATAAAAATGGCATAGGAATGCATAGGAATCCCATACAAATCCCATATAAATGCATATGAATTCATACAAATCCCATAAAAATGCATACAAATAGCATAGGAATCCCACAGAAATCCCACAGAAATGCATACGTAGCATAGGAATCCCATACAAATCCTACAGAAATGCATATGAATTCATACAAATCCCATACAAAGCTCCATACGAAGCTCCATACGAATGTATCAAAACATTCTGTTTGAATTCAATGTCAGTCTTCAAATGTGCCAACATTTGATTTGAATTCAAATGTCCGAATTCAGACAAATTCATACAGAATTTTGAATGTCACGAGTACTGACACAAGTCCTTGCCTGCTGAAATTGCCCCTTGTATGCCATCATTGGCCACCGCCGATATGGATTTCTGGGACCCTGATTGATTGCCCATAGCTAGCAGCTGTTTCCATTGGCTGCAGGAGATTCTGAGGCTTCCTGCCCCATCCAACCCAAACAGTGAGTTTCCCCGAGTCATTATTTCCCATACGGGAAAGGGGCGCAGAAAGGAGTGGCTTGGGATACGATTGGTCCCTTGAGTTTCAAATTTGCCAACCCTTATATTGTGTCTAATTGCACCTTTTGATGAGAGATACGTCCGTACAAAGCTTCATTATGGATTCATATGCGCTTTGAATGCGGTTCATATCTAACATTTGTATTGAATTTGTATGGAATATCTGTACCGAATTCGAATCCTACCACATTTGAAGGGACCTTTTTGAACAAATATGCATTTTCTTGCATCCAGTTTGATACACATCAAAGGGCGCATCCCCATGGGAGCCGGCTGGTTCGCTAGTGATGCGATTAATAAAAATCCGCGTTGTAACTCGCAGTAAAGAGTCCCCATGTGGTTTGGGGCAACATGGATTGAAATTGTACTTCCTGTCGCCATGGAAGCCACTTTTTGTGAGCCCGCATCTTTTTCTCCCCCCCGCCCCCCGGCCGCTGGAGCGATGACAGGCTCCCTTCAGCTGTGAGAGCCAGCTCCCTGCATTCACGTATAGCACACAAACAAACCAGCGGAGGTTGCATTATTAGGAGGGGGAGAGAGATTTCTTCCTGGGTTTCCTCTTCTGTTTCTCTCCGCCCCCCCCCCCGCAAGCTTAACTTATGTGTGCATCTGTCTCTTTGCCTTCCTTGCCTTCCTGACAGCACCCGCCTCACATCCGTGCTCCAGGGCCCCTCCCCCGGCCCACCATGATTGGAGCAGCCCCGGCCAATCAGGAGGTGCGCAGGACGCAGGCGTGCTGCATCCTGGGTTCCCGTGGCCAGAATCAGGGCGACCACGACCAGGTAAGGAGGGGATTTCACTCGGTCTTCCCCGGGTGGGCTAGGGAGGGCTTCTGGGGTGAGGGCGAGCTGTGGCAGTGGGGTTCCAAGGAGCCAATCATGGTGGGCCAGGAGAGGGCCCTGGGTAGGAACCGTTTCGCTGTGCGGACACATCCTAAAAGGATGCGTTTTCACAGCAAAACACCCATTAAGCCCACATCAAATATGGTGTTTATTTAACACCCATTAAGCACACTTTAGGCACGGATAGGTGCGGAAGCTCCTCACCGGAAGTGTGCTTAATATGTCTGCCTGTGCGGACGTGCACGCCCGAAGGTGTGCTTAACGGGTGTTGCTGTGCGGACGCTCCTCACCGGAAGTGTCCTAAACAGCCACGCGTGTGCGGACACACCTTACCGAATGTGTGCTTAATGGGTGTTAAAAGGCCTGTGCGGAAGCACCCTCTAAGGCAAACCAAGCTTAACTTCGGAGTGTTTTTGTCACAGAGACACACCCAAATTAAAAAAAAAAACATGGATGCACATGGATGAACTGATGGGGTCTGAGCTTTCTGCAACTCACCAGGAAAGGGATCTCGGGGTTTTGGTGGACAGTTCAATGAAGGTGTCAACCCAGTGCGTGGCAGCAGCGAAAAAAGCAAATTCAATGCTGGGAATAATTAGGAAGGGAATAGAAAATAAGACAGCAAGTGTCATTTTGCCCCTTTATAAATCTATGGTGAGGCCACATTTGGAGTATTGTGTACAATTCTGGTCACCACACCTCAAAAATGATATTGTGGAACTAGAGAAGGTGCAGAGAAGGGCAACCAGAATGATTAAGGGCCTGGAACACTTCCCTTACGAAACCAGGCTGCAACATCTAGGCCTCTTCAGTCTGGAGAGACGGCGTTTGAGAGGGGACCTGATTGAAGAAGTATATAAAATTATGCACGGTATAGAAAAGGTGGATAGAGAAAATTTCTTTTCTGTGTCGCACAACACTAGAACCAGGGGGCACTCTATGAAGCTGATGGGTAGGAGAGGCTTTTGTTGACTGATCAGCCTCCGCGCATTGAGATTTCAAATATTACAATAACTGTGAGTGTTTTGTAGTCAGCATGAAAGATGCTTGAAGTAAGTGCAAATACGAGAGTATCGTTTATATCCTGCTGTTAATGTGGTTCAGAGGAAGGAGAGGGAAGGGAGCATGATTTACATGGTGGATAATGAACTTCTCATTCACAGAGCTTGCAATATATGAGTTACTAACTTGGAAATAGGGATGGCGAATAATATCCGTCAATTGCGCAATACGTACAAATATGAGCATTCGTATTTGAATAGAATTGGCCTATTTGCACTACAGCCTTTAGTTAAGAATTAGTTAGGGGGTGTGCAAGAATGCAATTTTCAGGATTCGATTCAAACTGAATATCCAAAAAAATTATTTGTTTCGAATCTTAAAAGTATGAATTTACCCAAATTTGATTCGAATTAAGCAAATTCGAATTTATTCGTTTGAATTTTGTATTCACGTTTGCACTTACACATCAACGTCTAGGCCTCTTCAGCCTGGAGAGACGGCGTTTAAGAGGGGACCTGATTGAAGTATATAAAATTATGCATGGTATAGAAAAGGTGGATAGAGAAAATTTCTTTTCTCTGTTGCACAACACTAGAACCAGGGGGCACTCTATGAAGCTGATGGGTAGGAGAGTCGGATCAGAGAAGGGGAAGGATTTCTTCACCCAGAGGGTCATCGGCTTATGGAATGTGCTGCCGGAAGAGGTGGTGACAGCTACCAGTCTGGATGGCTTTAAGGCAGGGTTGGACAAATTTATGGACGACAGATGTATCAATGGCTACTAGAACAAATGCCTAGGTGCATCCTTCAGGCTGAGGGGGGGAGGAACTGGGGCGCTTCTAAGGCCATCTGCTGGGACTCGAGAGCAGGAGAAGGTTTGTCCTTGTCTCTGCTTGAGATGCCCATGAGCATTTGGTGGGCCACTGTGTGCGACAGGATGCTGGACTAGATGGGCTGTGGCCTGATCCAGCAAGGCTTCTCTTATGTTCTTATGTTCACATTCCTACAACACAGTAATTCTAAAATGCCTGTGCGCTAAAAATATGTAAACAAACTCTCAGCATTTTTGCTCTTAGTTCCATTATTTTTATGGTCATCTTCTGTTGGATGAAGACAAAGAAAAAAGGAAAGAAAAAGGCTTATTAGTGACCCAAGGAGTTTCTTTGGTGGCAGCCCTATAAAAATCATTATCTTAATCATAGGGAAGCCTAGAAGAAAGTCCCAGCTGCTGATTAATCAGGGAGTTGCTGTGATTGTATCTCACCAATTCTCTCCAAACTGACCTCCTACACATTTTAGCTTATAAATCCAGTTGCAAAGGTCTTAGAAAATAGTGCATTTAAAAAAGAAAGGAAGGAAGGAAGGCAATTCAAACAGGATGGCTGACCAGCTGGGCACAGCTTGCCAGTTCTCAACAATGCCCATTTAGTACAGCATTCTGTCTTACACAGTGGCCCACAAATTGCTTCTGGGCAAATGGACGTCAGAGACATCCTGCCTGTCTCTCCAACCCAGAGGCAGTATTGACTTTGAGGCATCAGTTCTAGATACGAATGTAAGAGAATGTAAGAGCAGAACAGGAGCCCTGCTGGATCAGGGCATAACCCCTCTAGTCCACCATCTTGTCACACACAGTGGCCCACCAATTGCCCATGGGCGAAGAAATACTTCCCCTTGGGTTTTTCCCACTTACCTCCCTTAATCTGGATCAAAGATGATTCAGATCCAAGAAGTGGGTCCTTCAACTAATCTGGATTTAGTAGATCCGGATCTAAGGAGGTACCCAATGCATCTCCATGGGCAGTCTAGCACCCAATAGCAATAGGTAGTAGGCATGCTCTCAGTGGAAACATTGGAGCACCCATGTGGTGATTCCGACTCTACCCAAGTTGTTATTCCGACTTTACCCACGTTGGGCCTGTCCATCACCCCATGTTTTTTGAGGGGTGACTCGTGGGGGTGGGGCAAACTCCAGAGCTCCTCTGGAGGATCTTCAAAGATTGCAGCAAATCACTCTGGAGATTTTCCAGAGCTTGGCCAAAGCTCTGTAGAAAGATGCCATAGAAATGATCTAAGCTCTGAAGTCTGTGCCATTTTCTGGAGTTTTCTTCAGAGCCATCTTTGGAGATTAGGCACTGGCTTTGAAGCTTTGGATTTTGGAGCACACACACCAAGGGTGCCCCTCCCCGAACCCACCCCTAAACCCCATTGCGGTTTGAACATGCACCGTATAATCCGGATTTCATGGTCGAAAATCAGATTGTAGACCCCAGGGAAATCTGGTTTATACGTCCTGAAGGATCCATTTAATCCAGATTTCCCTAGTCCAGGTGGAAACAAATGTGGCTCTAATGGGGTCTGCAGTGGAAACAGGGTCTCCTTGCTCTGAGCCTAATGGGTCATTATTGGGTCCCTAATGGGTACTTAGTGCTAGTGGGGAAAAAAACCCTTGTCTGATCCGAAACTCCTGCCTATCAGCTTCATAGAAGCCCTGCGGGATCAGGCAACCGCCCATCTCATGTATCATTCTGTCCAAAGCACTGCCAACCAATTGCCTCTGGGCATTCTCAAGCAGAAGACAAAGGCAAACCCCTCAGTTGCTCTCCCATCCCTGCAAATGGTCTTTAGGGGCATCCTACCTGTCTCTCCAACCAGGGGACAATACCTAGGCATCAGTTCTAGGAGCCATTGATATACCTGACCTCCATGAATACATCCAACCCTTTCTTAAAGTCATCCAGGCCAGTGGCTACTCCCAGATCCCCAGGTAATGCATTTCACAATTCAGGGACTCACCTGGTTAATTCAGGGACTCACCTGGTTATATATACTAACTTTGTCTATCTGAACTTTTCTTTCCACCAGCTTCATAGAATGACCTGGTTCTAGTGTTGGGTGATAAAAAACATTTTATTCATTGATTCCAGGATTTATATCCCAGCCTTAACTCAAGGTCCCTGGGGTGGGTCACAGCAATAAAGAGTTAAAATACATACAATTTTCCCCTATCCACTGTCCCCGTAGCATGCACAATTTTATAAACTTCAAGTCAGGTCCCCTCTTAAATGCCCAGAGACCTCACAGACATCTAAAGTAAGGAAGCCATAGGAAGCCATCCCATGGATCTTTTCCTTCCCATCCAAAACAAAGACCGGAATTATAGTTTGCAGTTCAAGTTTCCCACTTTTAAAGATTGGAAACCTGGAGGCTTATTTGTGGCAGTTTGGGAGCTGTTATGTCGTTTGCAGCCAGAATGATTTAGGGGCTGGAACACCTCCCTTACGAAATCAGACTGCAACGTCTGGGCCTCTTCAGCCTGGAAAGACAGCTTTTAAGAGGGGGCCTGATTGAAGTACATAAAATTATGCAAGATATAGAAAAGGTGGACAGAGAACATTGCTTTTCTCTATTGCACAGGAGGCATCTATGAAGCTGACGGACAGGAGAGTCAGACAGGACAAGGGGAAGGATTTCTTCATCCAGAGGGGCATCGGGCTATGGAATTGACTGCCAGAAGAGGTGGTGACAACTACCAGCCTAGATGGCTTTAAGGAAGGATTGGACAGATTTATGGATGACAGATGTATCAATGGCTACTAGGATGGATGCCTAAGTTCATCTTTCAGGCTGGTGGGACAAGCAGGAGGCCTCTAAGGCCATTTGGGATTCAAGAACAGGAAAAGATTTTCCCTTGTCTCTGCTTGAGATGCCCATGGGCTATTGGTGGCCCACTGTGCAAGACAGGATGCTGGACTAGATGGGCTGTGGCCTGATCCAGCAGGGCTCCTCTTAGATTCTTATGCTCCAGATCTCTCCTGAATACTTTACTAGCTGATTTCTTAAACTCTTGCAGGGTGGGCGAGGTGCTCTTTTGGTGTCCCCTGAAGTTCTTATGGTTTTTAAATGCTAGCAAGGAAAGACCTGGTGACCATGCCTGACACCCCTGCCCCCACCACTGCCCACCCTTTTAGGGCAGCAGACCCGTAGTGACCGGAGAGCCACTTCCCTTCTCTCCTTGTCCTCATGTCATTGCAAAAGTTACAAGCCTGACAAGACGCCACGGAGGCTGAGATGGTAGCGCGATCTAGCTCTCCCGCGCCTTTCTTCCAGGTGACCTCCATTTCCATAAAACAGCACTTTGGTGATGCTGCCAGAATGCCAATTGGCCCACGGAGGAGCCTTTGAATCGAGGCAGCGTTTTGCTTGGAATCCTCTCTTAATTACTTCTCTAATGCCTCCCGCTTGTCCAAAATCACTTCATAAGTACAGGATGGAGAGAGGAACGGATGCGGATCCCAGGTTATTCTTTGCCACCTTTCTCCCCGACCGCCTCCTTATCCAGCATTTGCATATTTTTGAATGACACGCGCTCAATATGTATCGGCGAAGCAGGACTCGGCGAGGCGTTTTCATCCTGCATGCATTCCTTGGAAACGCTCTGCGTTTCTTGAAGCCCGGCTAACAGGCGTCTTTTGCTTTGCAGAATGTCAAGGGAACCTTATCTGGCCTTTTTCACAGAGAGACCGAAAACCAGAACCTGGCTGATATACAGCTAGGAAGTCGGCATCTAATGGGGTGGGGTGGGGAATAGAATCATTATTTGCTTGCGGCATCTAATTAAGCATGCAAATTTATGAACAGCTGAAATATTTACAGACAAAAACGCAGTGGGGTGCTGCATTCTGATTTTCAAGTCCTTCCCATTCTCGTCCCCTTGAATTAGGCTTGCAGTTATCTTTGAATCAGAGAAGGACAGGAGATCTGGCACCAGGCGACCGTGGCCCCAAGAGACATCCAAGAGGGTCACCATGAACAGCCCTTTCTGACTTGGTGCAGCCAGAAAACTCCCCGAGTCCTGGGCAAAATGCATTTGCTTTACATGGGATTAAGGTTAGGGTTAGGGTTGTTAGGGTTAAATAACTGGCCCTTTCTGCAATCACCAGTGATCTGGATGAAAGAGCCTCTTAATCCACATTAATGTGGGTCAAGAGACCTGTGATCAAGGAGGCCTTGAATACAGATCTGTGATAGACCCATTGAATCAGAACAGCTGGACCAAGTGCCGTGTTCTAGATCATGGGAGACAGGCGAATGTCTTGCCAGTGATCCAGAGCTATTGGGTTGGAGGGGGCTTTTCAGTGGAACCTCCCCACCAGGCTTTGAAGCTAGAAACTGCGCAGATGGCGCCGGTCCAGCCCACAGCTCCAAATGATTCAGCGGGACCCACTAATCTGGATTACTACACAGTTCATGCAGAAAAGGCCAAAATCTCAGAACAATTTTGCCGTTAGTGTCTCTGATTTTATTTCATAAACTTTACGGTCCTTAATCCAAGAGTGATTCAGTTGGATGACTCACAGGTACAAGCCAATAATTTCAAGTCAGTTACGTATGGATCTATATTTTCTCGTTCTTGCTGCACTCTAGTAAAACAAAAATCTATGCCTTTCATAAGTAACATTGCTCTTTGGTGCGTCATATTGCTTCAGATTCATCAAGCCTGAACTTGTAGCTTTTGTTGCTCTGTTTCCTCATCAAACTTCTTCCTTCCCCACACCATGCAGGAGTTAGGCTGTTTGAAGTTTTTCACTCATTATCAGCTCCACTAACGGCTCAATACAGCCCAAACTGGGGATGTGCATGAATATTTGCAACGTTTGGAAATTTGTCCAAATTCCTCTGAATTCAGATATCCGTATTCAAATCGATTGTTGGTACATTTGAACATTGACATTCAAATTCCAATTGAATGCCCCAGAACATTCACACGAAGCTTCGTTGCATTTGTGAACCTGGGGATGCGGAAAAGCGGCTGCACCAGTCACATCTACAGTGGATCCAGAGTGGATTCGAAGTGGATTCAGGGCAGATTTGATGCCTTCAAAGCAGATACAAAGGGGATAACTATCAGATACGTAGGGGATTTGTAGGGGGTACGTAAGGGATTCATATGCCACTCGTATAGAATTTGTATTGAATATTTGTAACAAATCGAATCCTACCACATTTGAAGAGGATCTGTCTGAATGAATGGGAATTTTCTTGCATTAGATTCAACACGAACTGAATGGGAAAAAAAATTGTGCACATCTATAGCCCAAACCTCAGTTTCCACTTTCTCCAGTTTCATAGAATCATAGAGTTGGAAGGGACCTCTAAGGTCATCAAGTCCAACCCCCTGGTGAATGAAAGATTTCCTAAACCATCCCAGACAGATGTAGGTTTCCTATAACGTTTCCTGATGTAATGAATGAGGTGGATGCGAGAATGGAGGGGAATTGCTTGCTTTTACTAGGCTACACAGTTACTTATATCTCTTTCCACAGGATACATTATTATTGGTAAAACCAGATAGATCATTGGTTAGAAAGGAAACATTCAGACGCTGGCTGAGTTAGCACATGATGTCCTTGTGAACCATTTGCATAAGCGATGCTCTTGGACATAGTATGTGTCTAGCTTAAGAGAGATAAGAGGGGTCAGCATGCTCTAGGAAGCGTCCTTCTGCTGAGGTTTGCCATCTGAGTAGGGAATCATTCCAACAAGCATGCTCTAGGAAACTTCCTTCTGCTGAGGTTTGCCATCCGAACAGGGACAAAGTGTTCCTACAGTTTCCTATAACGTTTTCCTCAACTGCCAACATCTCTGGAGGCTTCCTGTCAAGCTCTGCAAACTCTCCTCACTGCAGAAGAATCTTTCTCATTCCTCCAATATTCCATGAGAATCTCCCTTGTTTTAGCAAGTCCTTTATGCTGCATCCTGTGTTCTCTGGTGATAGAAAAAAGCAATAATTCTATCTCCTCTGATATCATAAGAACAAAAAGATTGGCCGCTGCACCCCCACCTGCGGACTTTCTGTGCTTGCCCCCCCCCCCCCGGTTGTCTTGGACTGCACTCCGAATCTGCACTTGGAAAAGCTGTTTCTGAATCAGAAATGGTTCTGATTCATATGGGATTTGTATGCATTTGTATGGGAATCTGCAGGATACCACGAGGCAATTATGGGTGGAGCCCAATTATTGCAGACAGCATGTACTAGCAGGGGGCAGGATGCCTCCTGGAGAGGGCTAGACCCCGTGCTATACCGGAAGATTAATAAGGCCCTTTCTTGTGCTACGTTCACACCTATGTTTTAATCCAGTTTCAGTCCACTTTCACAGTGGGTGAACATATCAGCAAAGTGACCGGTCATTTTCTTTCTCTTTTGTCTAACCTAAAGTTGGATTTTCGGGGTTAGATAATGCTGAAAGAAAATAGCTTGACCCTTTCCTTAGGTGCAAACTCAGCCTGCGTGGACTCTTAATCCGGATTAAGGCTGCGTATAGTACACATTCTGGGTCTCCATACCTGCCCTGGTTGTAGCACGGGACACTGGCCATCCTTCCCTTACAAACCGGCCACCTCTGACTGCCTTAGGGAAGGCATTGTCCAAAAGCACATCCTATTAATTTCCCACTGCTTTCTGTGAAAGAAACGGCAATTGTTCTCTGTATAAATTTGCCTTTTTCTACCTCAAAGTTATGACATCTCCTGGGATGTTAATTAAAGCCACCCGCAGATATGAGAAGGGTTTTGCAAAGGCTCTGCATTTTACTGTATATATATATTTCAGTCTCTCTCTCTCTCTCTCATTCTCTGGTGCTTTCCCCTTCTTTCCCCATGGCTGCCTTTGCATTTGGCTTTCCATCCACTGGAGGGGAAAAGCACATGGCAGGCTAATGCATACGAGCATTCACACTTGGGAATGCTAGTAGAAGTTATACCAATTCCCATGTGCCCGGAGACTTACCTGTGTCCGGTTGTGTGTCCAGGTGTCCACAGGGTGCGGCCATCTTGCATCCAAAGCCTGGCATGACTGCGTGTGCACTGTTGCCACCACCACAGCGACAATGATGCTCCATGCATGTTCAGTCTTGGGTCATCTAGGGTGCCAGTGCACTTGCGTGGCACCACAAGTGACCTCTTGCGCTGGAAATGGTGCAAATGGTCACAGTGCTGCATGCAACAGGTAAGGAATGGAGCAGTAAAGGTAGGGATCTGCACGAATATTCAGAAACTTGAATATTCAATTCAAATGCAATGAATTGCAACATTTCAACTCGATATGGATTTTCAAATGATTCAGATGTGTAGACCCGAATCTGTTGTATATGAATCTACCTGAAAATTATTCGTATCTTGCACTTAAAGTATGGGATTAAAACGGGATGCATACAGGATAATGTGGGATGCATACAGATTTTTCCGGCATGCACACAGATATGTATAAGAGATACATATCAGATACGCATCCTATACCAGCGCATACGTATCGATAGGTGTCTGTTATGTATCCCCAGTTTTACAAATGTACAAACTATTCATACAAAGGTTCCGAAACATTCGTATTTGTAGGAATGTTAATGTAGGAATGTTGTAAACATCTCAATTTATATGAATAACAAATGTTATAAATATTTGGGCACATCTCTAGTGCAGATGCACCTTCCCAGATGTTACCCAGTCAGGAACTTTGGAGCCAAGTGTGAATTGGCCACATGTTCCAACTTGTTTATCATTCCCTCCTTTTCCTATGAACATCCGATATTAAAGAAACAAAAGGAAGCAAATCAGAATTGTGCATGGTATAGAAAAGGTGGACAGAGAAAACTTCTTTTGTCTATCACACAATACTAGAGCCAGGAGGCACCTATGAAGCTGGTGGACAGGAGAATCGGATCCAACAAGGGGAAGGATTTCTTCACCCAGAGGGTCATCCGTCTATGGAATTGGCTGCCGGAAGAGGCGGCAACAGCTACCAATCTAGATGCCTTTAAGAAAGGGTTGGACAAATTTATGGATGACAGATGTATCAATGGCTACTAGAATGGATGCTTAAGTTCATCTTTCAGGTTGTGGGGGGGAGCGGGGCGCTTCTAAGGCCATTTGCTGGGATTCAAGAGCAGGAAAAAGTTTTCCCTTGTCTCTTCTTGAGATGCCCGTGAGCATTTGGTGGGCCACTCTGTGTGACGGGACGCTGGAGTAGATGGGCTGTGGCCTGATCCAGCAGAACTTCTTTTCTGTTCTTATGTTCTTATGTACCAGTGACTACTAGGGCCCTTTCTGCACTTGGCCTGATTTTGGAATACATCTCTGCATAGCGGTCTGCTAGCCACAGTCTAATGCACACTATGTTAAGGCTCACCTGGGGCTTTCCATAGCCTGCACTAGCACGCAGATAGAAGGTGCCTATACTGGGATACATTCCAGAATAGGATCCAAGTGCAGAAAGGGCCTAGAACTTCTCTTATGTTCTTAAATGCCTTTTAAAATAAATGGACTTCCCTCCATTTTAAATTCCAATTCATAGCAACACAGGAAGGAAATAAGTCGTTTAAAAAATAATCATAAAATGGGCATAGTTCCCCCAGCACCATTTTTTTGGGGGGACGACAACAAAAAAACAAAAAACACCCAAATCAACAGTTCACGGAACCAAAAAGACATCTAAAAAGACACCGGAGCTATTTGCAAACATGAGACTCAGGAGTGTTGAATTTTGCCTGCTTGTATATCCAGCTCCCAAAATAGACGCAAAGAAAACATTGCAGGATATTCTCCTAAGCAAATGGTAAATGCTTGTTATCATCATTGACTCTTCTTTAAGTCCTTTATTTGGCAACCGGAGGATGAGGCTCCACAAACAACCCTCACCAAACATTTGCAGAGAGAAAAACACACACACACACACACACACGTACTCACACCCTCCCATTCGAAAACCTCAAACAAGCCTCTACTCAACAATGCAGAATAGGGAACTATATTTACAAGTCATTTTCCTAATGACACTGGGAAAAGAAAACACAGATTAATTTGGCTCTCAGGCAGTGGATAGCACTGCAGGGAGCCAAGCATAATAACACAGAGATCATAAAACGAAGGGGGAACAGCCACCCTCGGCAGCATTAAATGCTCATAAAGGAACTTGGGACTCTCTACCAAAGCTGCATGTGAAATTGGATAGGACCTGCACCTTGAACAAGATGGGCGAAGGCCATAAAAACATAAGAACATAAGAGAAGCCCTGCTGGATCAGGCCACAACCCATCTAGTCCAGCATCCTGTCGCACACAGTGGCCCACCAAATGCTCATGGGCATCTCAAACAGAGACAAGGACAAAACTTCTCCTGCTCTTGAATCCCAGCAAATGGCCTTAGAAGCATCCTGCCTGTGCCCCCAACCTGAAAGATGCACCTAGGCATTCATTCTAGTGGCCACTGATACATCTGTCGTCCATAAATTTGTCTAACCCTTCCTTAAAGCCATCTAGGCTGGTAGCTGTTACCACCTCTTCCAGCAGCAAATTCCATAGACCAATGACCCTCTGGGTGAAGAAATACACCTTCAGGACCACAAAAGGACCAAGGGCCTTTGTCCAGATTACGAGAGGTGTGTAGATGGCACGCCTCTGTCTTCTGAACCTACTGGGGTCTGTTTTTCAGGTAAGCCATGGTGTGCTACCAAAAAGAACTATCACCCTGGACCCTGAGGCTAGGAATTTTCAGTCCGAGCTTTCAGAGGTATGGGGGTGGCTGCTGTGAAGTTAACATGAGCTTCACAGAAGGTTGCCCCACTTATCCCAGACCCGTTGATCTGGATTAACAGAAGGTAAATGCAGAAAAGTCCCTGGTTTCCCAGGGGGGCAATTCTAGTGCAGATGTGCGGGCAGGAGGACACAGAACAATTAGGTTCCAAGTAGGCTTTTTCTTACAAATTCAAGGGTGCAATGATGAGTGGAATGAAGCAGAAGTATCAATGTCTACTAGAATGGATGCCAAGGTACCTCCTCCAGGTTGAAGAGAAAAGCAGGACGCCTCTAAAAGCCATTGGAAGGGAGTCAAGAGAAGGTGAAGGTTTTGCCCTTGTCTTCTGCTTGGGATGCCCAGAAGCAACTGGTGGACCCCTGGGTGAGACAAGATGCTGGACCAGATGGGCTGTAGCCTGATCCAACAGGGCTCCTCTTACGTCCTTGTGTTCTTTATGCTCATAGGAGTTTGCATTCGTGAAAATCGCACACCATACAGTATAAAGCTAATCTGATCTTCTTTACACCAACTCCTGTTGCAGCTACTTGTGGTTTCCTCTTAGATCTATGACCTAAGATATCATCATGGAACTCTTAAAAACTCCTTAAAAGCTGCTTCAGTCCTGGGTGGCATGAAGAGAAATAACACATCCAGATCACAGCAGGTAATAGTTTCCTTTGCTGTTGGTCCTGTGTGTCCAATTGTGGGCATCAGATCTTTAAAAGCATGTTGAGAAACTGGAGTGGATCCGTTTGAAGGAGGGCTACCAGGATGGTTAGGAGAGCTGGAAAGCATTAGCAACGGTGAAAGAACTGGGCATCTTTACCTTGCAGAAGAGGAGCAGGAGGGAAGATGGGATGTTGGTCCACAAGGACCCAAAGGGGTATATGCAAAATGATAATAAGGTGATATTTAAGACGTAAAATGAAGATCTAGGAATGTAAATAATGGAGAGAGAGAGTGAAAGGACCTGGAGCCTTTTTGCACTTGGCTCTACATCTTTATCAGGGAAGTGCACGGATATTCGAAACATTCAAAATTCGATCGAATTTGTTCACATTTCAGCATTCAAATTTGAATTGAATGTCTACAAATTCAAATTTAAACATTCGAACGGATTTCAAATTTGTGAATCTATTTGTTGGAATTATTCAGACATTCGTATGGGTATGGGTATGTATATGACGCATGCTTGCAGGCGGGCATCTTTCCTGCATCCATACACATTTGTACAGACCTGTAGGAGACAAAAACAGGTTGCATCCAGGCTAAATACGGGATGTGTATGGATGCGTACGGGATGCGTAACGAATATGGTTAAGATTGGAATCTGCTGTGAATGTTCTTGGAATGCTGACTGGTTTGAATCTCTGCCACCAGTCGCACCTCCAAATCCACCTTGAATCCGCTCTGAATCTGCTTTAAATCCACTCTGAAGCTCCAAGCATCCACTTCGCATTCGAATGCCAATCTTTGCATGCAGCCAACACTGGATTCGAATGCAAAGCGCACATGTTTGCATGAATTTCGAATGTGACGGATATCTATGCACACCTCTAGTTGCGATTGGAGCATGATGACTTTGAGGCATCAGGTGAGACTCCACCTAGCAGAAGAAGAGGAGGTGAATGTTCCTCTTCCTGGAAGGAATTGATCAAGGCTGCAAGCCCAACCCTGTTCCGAGTAATGCCGAGACCCCACTCCGACTGCAGGAACGCTGGATGACTAATTTCATTCTCTCATCATTACAGCGGATTGATTTTGCAACAGCTGTCGTGGCATATGTTGCTCCCTGCAATGCGCCCTCCCCTTGCTGATGAGGGGATGAGACTTGAACGGAAGGGAGAGGAGGCCTCTGAACAGAAATTCAGCTCAGGAGGAAGCCGGGTATCTCTCTTCGCCCTCCTGCCATGCCCGTCTCTGCAAAAGGAGACCTGGGTTTTGCATGCCCGGGGAACTTCAAGAACGGCCATGGTGCAACATTGGGTCAGGCAGCATGATGCTCAGAATTAAGACCAAGGAAGTGATCACTTGAGCCAAGCCAGAGTGAGGAGCATAGCTCTGATTGTGCCAGAGAAGATGTTTGTCAGCTGCTGCAATTAGATGGCATTAAAAGAAACATGAAGAAGTAAATACCCATTACTTTATCCATTTTATCTCTTGCTTTGAATGTGAGCAATCAGAGACTCCTTCTAGTGAGCAAGTTTCCTGGCTGACTGTTATCCTCACTGCACAACAAAGGCCAGCACCCATATTTCTGCCCTGGCTACAGCAAGCAAAGATCTGCGTATGGCTGATGGGGTTCCAGCCACTATTGGCCCAGCAGAGTGGTTAAAAACCATTGTACAAGTCGTAGCCCACAGATGGCCAAATTCTGGCTCTCCAGATATTGCTGAAATACAGTTCCCATGGGCCCCAGCCAGGTGGCTAAATGACAAGGGATGATGGGAATTTTCGATCAGCAACGTTCAGCCAGTCTTTGTGGATTGTATCAGTGGCTACTAGCATGGACGCCTAGGTGCTAAGGATATGCATGAATATTTGTAAGAATCAAAATTTGTACAAATTTGGCTGAATTCGGACATTTGCATTCGAATCAAATTTGGCACATTCAACAATTCGAATCTGAATCAAATGTTTCAATACATTCATACAAAGCTTCATATGGGATGCGTAAGGGATTCATATGGGGTATGTATGGGATTTGTATGCGTTCGAATGGGAATCACATGGGATTCGTATGGGATTGAACATTCCTATCAAATTTAAATCCTACCACATTTGAAGGGGGATCTATTTGGATATGAACTTTCGTGCATTTGATTCAATATGAATTAAATACAAAAAAGCAAGAACCATTTGTGGACATCCCTACTAGGTACTGACTCCAGAGGCTTTTCGCTCCAATGGCTGTAGTGCACAAAGGCTGGGACACAAGGGGACGCATTCCCCTTTCACATCTAGGCAGGTAAGGAACATGTGGGGTCCCACCCCCATGCCGGCCTTTTTGGGCTAGGCCACACGGGGGTGGACTCCCCTTTTGCATCCAGGCAGGTAAGGAAGACGTGGGAACGCATTTCTACTTGCCTAGGTGCGAAAGGGGAATCTGCCCCCATGTGGCCTAGCCCGAAAAGGCCAGTGGGGGTGGGGGGTGGGACGCCCCTCCCAGTCCTGTTGCCATTGGGTCGCTATTGACGCAGGGGCAGGCCGGCCAGCTCCATCCCTTCCCAGGTTCCTGCGAGCTTGAGCTCACCTGATCAGGTCGGCTAGAGCATGCAGGACTCCCCCGCTGGGCACCACCCCCTGTTTGATGCCAGACATTCTGAGCAGGCAAGGGTAACTGGCCAATCAGAGCTGGCAGTGACCATCCATGCACAGCACTGCCAGCCGGGCCCGCCACTTTAACCCCAGTGGTGACAAGATAAGTCCCTTGCCGGCACGTGCATCCCCAGGTAGGCCCAGGCCTGGGGTGGGGTGGGGTAGCAGGGGATGTCCATGGGAGCCCAGCCACCTAGATCTAGGTAGCTGAGCCCCTTTGGAGGCTGAAGATCCGACCCGATGGGCTGGCAGATGTGCCACTCCATGCATGGAGCAGCACATTGCCCCGGCCAAAGACATCACCAGTTTGGTCTCACCCCACCCTAAAAGGGATGGGGGGAGACCAAACTGAGACCGAACACAAGTAGGGTACCCTGGGATGCGTTGGGGTGGTTCTGAACAGAACTGCCAGCCCAGCAGAGCAAATGCTCCATCCCAGGGTGTTCTACTCTCGTGCAAATAGGCCTCTGGTTAACGAGACAGGGAAGACCCCTGGACAACCTCTGGACAGTACCTTTTGGCAGTGTGAGACTGCACATTCACTGACACCAGTATCATCACTGGGGCTACCATGATGCACCATGCATGACATGTCACATGATGCATCAGCACACTTGAGTGGCACCCTAGGTGACCAGCTCCAGTACAGATAGAGGTAAGTGCACCCCTGTAGCCATCTCATGCGGTTCCCCTCAAGGAAGGAGCCATTTTTGGTTTGGAAATGGCTCCTTGCAGATGGTCCTTCTTGGAGGACACTGCAAGGTGGCCCTGGAACCAAGTGTGGAAAGTTCCCTTAGTCATTCAAAAAGCATTTCAGAAGGTGATAGGAAAATACCCCCACACACACACACACACGCTGCAACCAAGACAACTTCATAGATATAAGAACATAAGAGAAGCCTTGCTGGATCAGGCCACAGCCCATCTAGTCCAGCATCCTGTCACACACAGTGGCCCACCAAATGCTCATGGGCATCTCAAATAGAGACAAGGACAAACCTTTTCCTGCTCTCAAATCCCCGCAAATGGCATTAGAAGTGCCCTGCTTCTGCCCCCCCCACCTGAAAGATGCACCTAGGCATTCATTCTAGTGGCCATTGATACATCTGTCATCCATAAATTTGTCTAACCCTACCTTGAAGCCATCTAGATTGGTAGCTCTCACCACCTCTTCCGGCAGCACGTTCCATAAACCAATGACCCTTTGGGTGAAGAAATACTTCCCCTTGTCAGATCTAACTCTCATACCCATCAGCTTCATAGAGTGACCCCTGGTTCTAGTGCTGTGCGATAAAGAAATGTTCTCTATCCACCTTTTCTATATGTCCATGGGGTCACCAGGAGCCAAGTCCAACTTGAGGACATCCACTCAAAATACAAAATCTGGATGGTACCAACTGGTGGTTACCCAGAATTTGGCTCAACTTTCTTCCAGGCCTTCTCCCATCAACCCCAGGTGGCCTGGTGGGATAAAATGGGCTAATGCTGCAGAGTCAGGGGGACATATAATTGGTTGTCCATTGATTTGCTTGAAGTCTCCTTGGTCCTAGACCACCCCCTTCATGGCTGCTCCGTACTTGGTTGAAAGATTAATCCCATTAACCCCCAGAGGTTCTAACTGATCTTCAGTAGCTTCTCTCCTATTATCTGGAAGGATGTTTTGTAGCCGGCGCTGCCAATCAGCCGCTATTTCCCTAACCCGTGGCCAGGCCTAAGTGTTTGTGCAACTCGCATCCAGTTCTTGACAAGGTATTTATCTGGCCTCTGTTGCTATAGAAACCAAATTCTGAATCATAAATATGCTCGTACGGTCCCTCTGTCAGGTGTTGGCCCAGTTTTGCAGACAGGGAGTGGGGGGGGGGGAAGCATTAAGAAAAGGACATTGTGCAATCTGAAAAGAAGCGCTAGCAATACCTGACAAAACTCTTCCTAATTTCACATCATCGGCTGTGATTGAAGCAGATGAAGGGCACCGACCAACGAGTTGCATTTTCTGCACGCTCCGAGAGCACCAGTGTACATGCTGCTGTCGAAATGGATGATCCAAGCGGACTCTGGTTATTTTAATCAGACATTGTTTATAAAGTAGGGGTGGGTGGGAGACCGGATAGGAGCCCTCATTGGCTGACTAGGGTCCTTTCTGCACTTACCTTGGTTAATCCGTAGTTAGCTAGCTAGATCCCTATTATCTAGATCTGGGGCCTTTCTGAGCTTACTTTGGTTAATCTCTATTAGCTAGGTGCATATCAGAAGAAGAAGGAGGAGGAGGAGGAGGAGGATTGGCTCTTCTACCCTGCTTTTCTCATCCATTAAGGGGACTCAAAGCGGCTGACAAACCTTCTGTTCTTCTCCCCACACCAGACACCCTGTGAGGTAGGAGGGGCTGTGAGAGCTCAGAAGAGAGCTGTGACTTGCCCAAGGTCACCCAGATGGCTTCTTGGAGGAGGCTGTAAACAAACCTAGTATTCCCAGATAGGAGTCCAGCTCTTTAACCACTAGATCAAACTGGCTCACTATTGGCTAGATCCGTATTATCTACATCTGGGGCCTCTCTGCACTTAGCTGATTAGGCTGTTGTGCACTAGGGCTGGTAAACTTTTGGTAAAGGTGTGCCATTTGCACTTGTCATGAGGAAAGCTTCCACAAAGCGTCCCTTACCAGCGAGAAGTGTGAATGGTCCTCCTGTCTACCAGTCCGGGCCACTGCATCTAAAGTTCACTGCCGCAATTGGCAGCCACCAGCTGCATCATCATGCTACATGATGTGCTCAGACGCTATTGCAGAGGGCCGTGTTCTAGCACAGGGATATGTTGTGGCCGATCACGTCAGCACCCAGGGGGTGTGACTGAACATGACCGTGTTCAAGCACATAGCACCAACTACTCCTTGATCCGAATTAACAAGTAGGTGCAGAAAGAGCCTAGAGCCGTGCTCACACCTTCATGTTAAGCCTTTTTCAGTCCATCTTGACCTCTGATGTGGGTTTCTGCACATACCTCCTGAAAGCTGGATTAAGGGGGAACTTTGTTCTCAAATCTGTCTCTGGGAAGATCTGTCTGAAATAGGGACGGATCCAAATGAGGCCCCAGGCTTCCACGCTCGTGTGGGAAAGCCGGATTCTGGAGAACGGTCACCTGCCAGTCACTCTGTGTTTCTGGCAGCACCTGGTGCACAGGGAAGGGGCTTTGGAAGCAGGCAGTCCTGCTTCCGCCCTTCCCAACATGGTGGCCGGAGGGACATCTGTGCCCTCTCCTGTCTGTGTGCGGAAGCGTCCTCCTTCGATGTGGATTTTCCACGCAAGAACGGATTAAGACCTAATTTTTCAGGTCTTTCCGGGAACCGGTTTTAGCGGCGCCAAGACCACGGTAGAGATGGATCTCACGCAAGCCTGTGCAGAAGCGGCGTCCTTGAAGTGTCCTGGATTTGGTCTCCAGTGCGGGAGGTGAGTTCCAGTGTGTTCTGTACGTGTCTTTAAAGTGTTTCTAAATGCATTCCTATGGCTTGTGCGGAACACCCTGACTGCTCACACCTTTTCATTTCTATCCCTTGGACTTCCTTGAATCGTGCGCCACACTTAGTCAACCAGCAGCGTGCTCCTGTGTGGAAGGTACCACTTCTGGATTGGAAATGCCTCCTTGCTGTGTGGAGGCTCCATCTGAGAGTGCATTGCATGCTGACTATGGGACAAAGGGCAGAAAAGTCCTGCATCAAAACTGTACCAAGGGCTCACTAATCCAGACTAGTGGTAGACCAAATAAATATGGTCCACGCCGTGCTAGAATTCTTTAGCACACATTTGCTGTTCTAAAGCCCACTCAAGGCCTCCGATTCATATTGGGATTTACACCACTTGCCCTCTAGCCATCTTACAAGCTGCGTGGGTCTCCAAGGGAGTTTGGGATCATCCATGTCAATAGCTCTACCCACTTCACCAGGCCAAGTGACACTAGAATTTCCACAGGAGCACCAACCAGGTCAGCAAGAAGGGCCCCTAGGGCCATCATGGAATACATCAGGTTTCACAGCACTAACATGAAGGACTGTAGATGCTATTTCTGTAGTGAGTCTTCCTGCCCTGTGCAGATTAGGGATAGGCACAAATGTGTTTGTGTTCAATTTCAAGAGCTCTGCATTGGTTCGGATAGACTCCCTTGGGAAGTGGTAGAATTTGAATTCCCTTCTTCACGTGCTGTTTGAATCCGATTTGAATCCCTGCTGCTGGTTGTGCCTACGAATCCCCTACGAATCTCCTACGAGTCTGCTCTGAACACATAAAACCCACTCTGCATCCACTTTGAATCCACTCTGCATCCACTTTGAATCCATTCTGCATCCACTTTGAATCTACTCTGGATCCATTCCAGGTGTGACTGGCTTCAGGAATGTTAACAAAGCTTCATACGAATGCACAGGGGCATTTGATTTGAATTCCAATGTAACGATTTAAACACAGCTGCACACATTTTGAATGTGAGGAATATTTGTGCCCATCCGGAAGAGGGGAGGCTCTAATTAACTCCTCGCCCCTCCCTTGACTCCTTGCAAGGGTCCCCAACTATTTCCACCCTGCCTGCAAATCAAAATCTTGCGGCTAGAAGACAACGGTCGTGCTGAAGCGGTTCCCTGTGATGCCAGACTATCATTTGCAGAGCTGCTATTATTATTCTATTTCTATACCAAAGCATTTCCAAAGTGCTTTACAGGGTCGCGCAAGGTCTTGTATCTCAGTGCATAATCATGATGCGCAGAATTGTTAACGGTAAAAATGTGCATACCTTTTAAAATGAGGAGGAAATGTGGATCCAAAGTCAAGGAACTCACAAAAAAGCAAACCGCAATAAAAAGAGGCTTAGAGGTCTCTTTTAAATAGTGATAAAAACCTAATAACGACTGAGAAACGTGAATTTTGAGATAGAGTAAATTCCACGGTTTTAGGGCTGCCTGCAGAAAATGTGGGTTCTGATGGGAAAGGCCAACGTTCCCATTGACAAATAGGTGCATAAGGACCAGGGAGCCATCTGTCTTGTGGATTTCTCCCTAGATCAGTGGTTCTCAACCTGGGGGTCGAGACCCCTTTGGGGGTCGAATTACCCTTTCAGAGGGGTCGCAACGAGTCTCCTGTCGCCCTTCCCTCCCACCTCCCAGCTGCTCTGCCCCAGTGGTTGGGGGTCTCCACAACATGAGGAACTCCATTAAGGGGTCGTGGCATTAGGAAGGTTGAGAACCACTGCCCTAGATGTAAGAGGAGGCAAACTCCATTGAGACAGAAATTCCAATCTCTTTCTTTTTTGTTCCCTGTGCTTTATTCTGGATTACATCTTGGAATAGGAACCTGCTGTCCACATCTGCACGAATGCAATTTTTGACATTTGATTCGAAGCGAATATCCAAATTTGTACGAATAAAGAAAAAGAAACATCTGGACATTCCTATCTAATCGTGCAAATATTCGATACATATCCAATGATATAAATCTCGTATGCATCCGTACACATCCGGTGCTCATCCTGTATGCTTCTGTTTTTTATTCCGTACATATCAGTATGGATATGTACAGATATGTATTCGATGCATACGTATCCGTACGCATACGAATGTCTGAATTATTCATATGATTAACTTGAAATATTCGTATTCGTACAAATACTAAAAAACGAACGTCTGAACATTTGATTCGCATATGAATGTCCGAATTCATCTGAATTCATCCGAATAATGAATATTTCGAATATTCATGCACATCCCTAGTGCAGATGATGGGCCAAGTATATGTCCAGGTATAGATATTTGACCCTTTTAATTAATGCATTGCATCACACTATCTGCACACCCTATTCAAAGACAATAACCAAGCAGGAAAATATTCATATTCCTTCTGAGAAAGTACATTCTATTTAAAATTCACTTGTCCTAAAGGCAGCATTACATGGGACTGGGATATGAACCAAGATGCAGAGAGACTCCCTCCCCCTAGAAATGTTTTGGGAAAATGATGAACTACGGTGCTCCAAGATAATTCCCAGATACCCATTAAGGGGTGCTGGGTCAGTGACACACTGGACCAGTAACCTCAAAACATAGCTGGAATCACTGCTGAGAACCAAGGAGGTCTGTGGACAGTTTGGTTCCTTCAGTGAGGAGGAGGAGGAGGAGGAGGAGGAGGAGAGAGTTGGACTTTATACCCCAGATTTCTCATCCTATAAGGGGACTCAAAGCTGCTGACAAACCTTCTGCTCTTCTCCCCACAATAAATTCCCCATGAGGTAGGTGGGGCTGTGAGAGCTGAGAAAGAGAGCTGTGGCTAGCCCAAGGCCACGCTGCTGGCTTTGTGGGGGAGTGCAGAATCAAATCATGAATGGCGTTCTATCCACAGGACCAAACTGGCCCAGATTGGGGTGACAAGGATGTTCTCAGAGTACATTAAAGAGGCTTACCTGTGTGTCCTCCCCCCGGCGTGTTACTCAGTGCTGCCCCATTCCAAATCGAACTGCAAAAAAAATTTGTGCATATTCCTAGTGGTTTTTTTAAAACTGCTCTTTTGCTGGTTTTTGCTAATCATCTTTGGTATATCTATGGGTGTTTCCGCACAGGCCCTTAAACCACATCTGAACACACATTAGACACACATACAGACAACATATAAACTTGCTTTCTGCACTGGTGGCCACATCCGGGTCCCTTTTCAGCGGCGCTTCTGCACATCGTCAGGCAAGGCCCGTTCTTAATAGGGTTTCGCCTCCAAAAGATCTGGCCTCCAGGAAGACCTGAAAAATTAGGTCTTCATCTGGCCCTTCGCCTCAATCCATTTTGGAAGCAGGACGCTTCCGCACATGGAGAGCCGCCATCTTGCTGGTTTGCCTCCTTCTGCCCTCCTCACACACCGCCAGAAACACGCTTCAGTCCCGCGGCTCTGGGGGTGGTGTCGACAGCGCGGGAATCCAGCTCCTTTCGGTCCTGGGTGCTGCAGCTCCGGCATAGCACCCAGGCGATCCGGCTGCCCGATCCGGCCTCGCCACCACCACCCCGCACGTTTACGGACATGTGAGACCTCTGAGGATCTGTCCCTATTTGGGACAGATCCTTGGAAAGAGCGGTTCACCGAAAAACAGATCTTTTGAGATCCATATTTTGGTGGCAGGTGCGGAAGCACCCTATATCTTTAGCATTTTAGGAGCTTTTGTGGATTTCATCTGTTTTGTTTGTTCACAGGGTTACCTAGGAATGCAAAGTGGCACATGGGCGATTCTTAACCTTCGCCTTTTTCTTTCAACTTCAAAGCACGATAAAACGAAACAGCCGATGCTCTGGAGAGCTCCGAAAAACCCAACTTCTGCCTACTAAAGAGCAATTCATGTGAGACAAAAAAAATTAGTCCATCATTCCTCTGGAACTGATAACCTGTAGGGTAAATGACCCTTGGAAAAATGCAACCACGTTCTCTAGCCTCTTGCCTGTTCTTTTGTGGGCTGTCTCTGTAGGACATTACTCCATAAAAATATATATAAAAAAGTCGCTCTTCCGTACATTTCTCTTTCATAACCCATTCCCCCCACACCTCCCACAAACTCATAATCCTCCCTTTTCGTGGCCGGAGGAGAGACGCTAATCTTACCAAATTGTACGTCTGCGCTTTATCACCGCCGCAGGCTGAAAATCAAAGCAGGCTTGTCATAAATGGCTTAAATCGGCCCATTAGAACTTTGCGTCGCTGTGGCCGGCTGTAAAGTTGGTTTTGGCAGGCAAAGCTGCCGACATATTACCGGCTGATTTAAATACTAATGGCCCGGTAACCACATTTGAGCAGAGTAATACCTATCATAAGGGAAACCATAAAAATATAGCCGTTTCCAGGTCTGACGTAGAAGTGTTTTTGAATGTCCCACACCCCACCTGGAGATTAAGCCTCTATAAGCCTGGCTCTTAAATAAGGGTTAGTCCATTAAAAGTGAAGATGGATTCATAAGTCAGGCCACACAAGTGCCATCCTGACACCTGTGCAAATTGACTGAAAAAGAGATGAGAATATTGACAGAAACCAAAGGCCTACTCACACTTAACCACCCAAATGATATAACTGTATCATTCAAGTGTGGTTACATTCGGGGACGGTGGCCCACGTTTGCACTGCGAGCGCTGGTGCTGTCTCCAGCTTTATTACCAGCGCTCACAGTGTGGATGATCTGGCCTATATTTTCCTAGCCACCATGGCAATGGCCGTAGCAACTTCTGCTGCATACCTGGACATTGCCATGGCAACTGAAGCACACCATGCATTTGTGTAACTGCAGTAGCCAGCCCATGCACATTGTTCACAACAGAAGAAGGTGTGAATGCTGATCTGTGAGCTCACCAGAAACTCCCTAGCAGTTCCTGAAGAAGACATGGAACAGTGGAAACTGCTCCACAGCTTCAGTGCATTGGGCATGCTCACAAAGGCTTGTTGACCCTCTGGCATGGAAATGGTGTCTTGGGGTGTTTTCGTCCTTCCCTTCCCATCAGCTGGATGGGAAAGGAGTGAGATCACGTAACGCTGAGTAGCACTCACACACACACTACTGAGCTGTAGTCACTTACAGACTAAGCTCCACGTGACCGATCACTTACCTGTGACCGATCGTGGGCCTGGTCCTCCTCTGGGTGCCACCATTTTGATTGAAGCGCCTTCCGTGACGGCATGTGCATCAGCACCGTTGCAATGATGATGAAGATGCTCTGCACATGCACAGTCACGTTGCCAATGTGCTTGCCCGAGTTGCCAGCGTGCTTGCACGGCACCTCAGATGATCCTGGAGCATCGAAAGAGGTGTGAATGGTCGCTGCCTCATGATCCAGGTAGGTTTTTGGTTAACGCTGGTAAAGGTGTGGAGCAAGATTTCATGCTCCACACTTAGCACACGACTGGGGAACTTCTGGGAAGGCAGGGGGGCCCTGGAGGTTGTAACGGCCTCCTCAAGGTGTGGATGCTCTTCTCCAGAAGTTCCCTAACCATGCACTACGGGCTGTAGTGTGAACAGGCCTGTGGTGTGTGGACAGAGTGTCCTGGAGCATTCATGATGTCCCCATGGGATAACTGAAAACAGCCCCCAAATGTTAATGGGTGTTCCTGTTGTGTTCTACCAAAGCCAAAACACATACACTTGGGCATCAGCTTTGAATCCATCCATAACAAATGCTTTTCTAGACTTTGTTATTAAAATATTCCAACTCCATAATCATTAATTGGGTATTATAGCAGCTCACCTGCATGCAGATCAGGTGAGCTATCAAAGGCACTTAAAATGGAGCAGGAATTGAACATCTCATGTTTTCCCAATGAGGGGCCAAGATTTTTGTTTTCGGTGAATAGTGGATGAATCTTGGCTTTTTATAGGTTCCAATATCCAACCAGGCTGCCCAAAGAGCAAATAATTTTATGTAAATTGGACAACAAGAACTGCTATTGTTTCCAGATACTATTTTTCAAGCCTGGCAAGAGTTTTCTCTGTCTGTATTTCTCCTACGCAGTTTCAAAACACAGAACCATGAGACATCTTGAAACCTGCAAAGCCTTGAAGAATCAGACTAGAGCGAGTGCAGACAGGGCCTGTGTTTATCTCACTGCTCCCCTACCTCCACTAGGAACAAATAAAAATGTTGCAGACTCTGAGGGTAGCTCAATGGCTGGCCTGCCTCAACCTACCTTCAGCATAAGGCAATTTGTAGTGCATGATTAGGGAATTTCTGGGGAAGAGCATGCACACCTTGAGGAGGCTGTTACAGCCTCCAGGTGCCCCCTGCCTTCCTAGAACTTCCCCATTCATGCACTAGGTGTGGAGCATGAAATTGTGCTCCACACCTTTCCCAACCTGCACTGATTGCTTACTTGGTGCATCCGGCGGCGAGCATGCGCACCTTCTCTGGTGCTCCGGAGTGCTGGCACCTCAGACAACCATAGATGTGACTGCACATGCACAGAGAGCCAACATCATCATAGCGGAGGTGCTGACGCATGCACAGTCACAGAGGGCACCACAAACAAAATGGCGGCACCCTGAAGAGGACCGACCCCAGGATTGGTCATGGGTGAGTGACCGAATGTGCGGAGCGTGGGCTGTAGTTACCCAGCGCTAGTTACCGTTGGGCAATTACCCTCCTCTCCCATCTAGCAGACAGGAAGGGAAGTGCAACATCGCCCCATAATGTGGGACAGAGAGACCCAGAAATGCTCCTAGAACTATGCTGCGCCTCCAACTATACCAGAATATATATATATATAAGTATTGAAAACGCCCTTTCTTTTGTGGGATTTTCCTCCCTTGAACAATCTTATTTTCTGGCCAGGAAACACACGAGGCAACTTTTTTACACCTCCGTGAAAAGCAAGCGAAATATCAGAGGTAGAAGCCAATATATTTCTTATTCTTTATTTTGGTGGGGCTGGGGAAGGTAGAAGATTAAAACAACGGTGGAGAAAAGATGCAAACAGATTCTTCCTTGATCTAGGGGGGATGAAATGGACTCTACATTCACTTAACTAGAGAAATCCATTGGGCGGCGTTACTGACTTATTGATTTGGACAGGCTTAGCTCCGGTGTCTTTGCGATCGTGTCAAGAATAGAGAGTTCCAGTCTGGGGGTCTCAGTGGCTTTGCATCTGAGCTCCAGGACCACCATACATAATTGAGGGGAGGCATTGCTTCCTCGCTTCCTGATTCTCTCTTTAGAGAACTCCATTCCCTGACCCGTTTGCGCTTCTGCTCTGTAGACGGAATGATTAAGTTTCCAGCAATGAAATGGGTCTATGTGCTAAGCATAACAACAACAACAACAACAACAACAACAACTGGAGAAGCTTTGGTACAGCCTCAGAGCAGACAAAATGAGATCAGAGTTGCGCTAGGATTAAGAGTAGGAAGTTCATGTTAAAACAAATTCTTCAAATATATTTGAAGCAAATTCTTGTGGGTCTGAGGCAGGGAGCAATTTTCCACCCTCAATCAAGGTGGTTTTGAATGCCACAGAAAATTATCCCTCCGTGCTTTACAATGGATTTGAGGAGTCTTCATTTTCATAGTGATCGCGGTACCTCCTCCCCACAATTTGGGAAGAGACCACCTCCACTTTAAAGTAGAAGCCTGTCAGGCAGGGCTAGCTGCCTGCCATAATATTTGAATGTAAGATCTCTGCCACCTATGTGATTCTGTATGTATGTATATAGTAGCTGCCTGTTGTTTGGAAGTGACAGTTGACTCTGCCCCTCCCTGCTGGGGTCGAGTGATACATTTTGGCTCCAAGTTTAAACTGAGTTTTGAAAAATAGTTATTGTTGATTGGTTGAAGGCCAAACCCCGCCCAGCTATGAAATATATAAATATGCTGGGCTTCCTGTTCAAAGTTGCTTCCAACAAAGAATGCCTTTATGCTGAGCTGAAATAAATCACTGATCATCTTTTTAAAGAAAGAGTCTCGTGGTTATTCTTAGCCAGCCTGACAAAGCCCAGCTTTGATCACAGATGAGCAAAATTTGACTTCAGGCCCGGTGCAGTCAGTATCTACATCAACCAAAGGACAGGTGACATAAAACTCATCTGAAGGACCCAGAAATTTGTTTAAGATGGAATGGATTAAGATGAAAATATGAGCTAGAAGGCCATGCGCGTGACCGAGGTTGCCTTGGCTGTTACCATGGCAATTCAGATGGTCCAAAACATGGTGTAAATGTGGCAGCACGGCCTGAACTTATGGAGTGGGATCCTCTGGAATTTGCCTTCCAGTGACGTTGATGGGAAGATATATGCTTGAGACCTTTGCACTAGGAACCTCACTTCCACATCATGTTTCAGAAACAGCAAGGCAGAGAGCAGAATCAGAGGCAGCAGGGATGTGCATGAATATTCATTAATTCGTTATTCATCCTAATTCAGACATTCGTACACAGATCAAATGTTAGGACATCCATACGTTAACATTGGTACAAATAGTTTGTATACTTGTACGAATAGTTCAGACATTCATTAAAATGGGAGGTGGGAAAGTGGCTGCACCAGTCACATCTGGAATGGATCCAGATTCCAGTTGAGTTGATTCGAAGTGTCATTTTGCCTCTCTATAAACCTATGGTGAGGCCACATTTGGAATATTGTGTACAATTCTGGTCCCCACACCTCAAAAAGGATATTGTGGAACTGGAAAAGGTGCAGAAAAGGGCAACCAGAATGATTAAGGGGCTGGAACAAAATCTAGGCCTCTTCAGTCTGGAGAGACGGTGTTTAAGAGGGGACCTGATTGAAGTATATAAAATCATGCATGGTGTAGAAAAGATGGATAAAAAACATTTCTTTTCTCTATCGCACAACAGTAGAACCAGGGGGCACTCTATGAAGCTGAAGGGCAGGAGAGTCGGATCCAACAAGGGGAAGTATTTCTTCACCCAGAGGGTCATCAGTCTATGGAATCTGCTGCCGGAAGAGGTGGTAACAGCTACCAGCCTAGATGGCTTTAAGGAAGGGTTAGACAAGTTTATGGATGACAGATGTATCAATGGCTAGTAGAATGAATGCCTAGGTGCATCTTTCAGGCTTGGGGGACAAGCAGGATGCCTCTAAGGCCATTTTCTGGGATTCAAGAGCCGGAGAAGATTTGTCCTTGTCTCTGCTTGAGATGCCCATGAGCATTTGGTGGGTCACCATGTGCGGTGGGATGATGGAGTAGATGGGCTGTGGCCCGATCCAGCAGGGCTCCTCTTAGGTTCTGGTGTTCAATGTGGATTCAGGTTGGATTTGACTCTTTCAGAGCAGATACGTTACATGATCGGTATCAAATATGTATGTCCTCATGTCGGATACATATCTGATACATATCCTATACATATTCATTTGTATTGGATATCTGTACAAATTTGTACGGATATATTAATATCAAATAAAATCCTACCACATTCAAAGGGGATCTATCTGAACGAATACAAATTTTCTAACATTTGTGCATATCCCTAGTAGGTGGTGAAAAGCTTAGCACACCATCCAGCAAGGTGATGTTTGCGGTTGATTTTCCCGCAAAAACAATATTGTAGAATATCAGCCTAAAATCCCAGGTTATGTTGGGGTTGCCACAGACATGGGGTCTTTCTGCACAGGCTCTAAAAATGGATTTAGAGCCTGTTCCGGGAGGGATTAAGACGTGGCTTCCGCATTGGAGGCCACATTGGAGCCCCTTTGAGGACGCCACGTCTGCATTTTGGTGCACAATACCGTTTTCTTAAACCGGTTTTGCTGCCAAAATCCTACCCAGATGTAAGACATAAAAAATTAGGCCTTACACCTGGCTTTTCCCCTGAAACCGGTGCATGCCCAGCTCTCAAAGAGGGAAAGCGCATGCTCTCGCTGTTTGACAGCTGGGTCTGCCCACCCGCCTCTGCCATTGGCTTCATGGCAGCCAGCATGGCGAGGCCGGCAGCCAGCTTTGCCGGGTTCCCTTTTGCCTGAGAAGGCGCGATGGCACCTTCTCGAGCAAGAGGGAAGCCGCAGACACCCCACACACACACCCACACACACCTGGCCCGTGCCCACGAATGCATGATTGTCATCTTACCTCGTCCCTGCCGGGCCGCTTCTGGCAGCGGGAGGCCCGGCGTCCATTACGCGTGTGTTCACCAGGGCCTCCCATAGCATCCCCAATGACAGCAAATGGAACCGCTCCAGCTGGTAACTGCAAACAGGCCCAGAATTCAGGAACAGACATAGGGTGTTTCCGCACTCGTTGCGGAAACCATCTTAACACCCCCTAATCCAGATTAAAAGCACTTACCTTAAGCAGCTTCCACATTGGAGTCCTCTTCTGCGACCCTTTGCCGAGGCTGCTTCTGCATTTCGGCATGCAAGACCAGTTTTTAAAACCGGTTTTGCTGCCGAAATCTGGATTAAACGTAAGACCTGAAAAATCAGGTCTTACATCCGTCTCTTCACCTGGATGTGGGCAGAAGCAGGTCGCTTCCTCACACGGCCAGGCAAAGTGTCGGATTCCCTCCGCCCGCCATGTTGGGAAGGGCGGAAGCAGGACTGCCTACTTCCGAAGCCCTTCCTCCATGCGCCGGGGGCCACCGGAAACACACGATGACTGGCAGCTGCAGGCTCCAGTCCTGCTGCTCCAGAAGCGGCATCACCGGCCTGCGAGCCGTTTTTCGCCGGCCAATGTGGAAGCACCCATAGTGGTTTTTTGTGCAGGATCAGGTTTTTACCACCTCCCTGACCAGTAGGAGTGGGAAGAAAAAGCTCCAATAATTGCATTTTTTTTCTTAAAGAAGGAAATCTTGGTTGCCCCCAGGTTTTTTTCCCCAAATTTCCCCATAATTTAACACGTCTCATTCATTCTAACAGAGAAGGCATACTTGGTAGAGCTCACCTTTTGCATTAATAGAAGAAGATCTTTTCTTTTTCTTTTCTTTTTGCCTCGGAGCTCAGATTTACGGGGCCGAAGCTGGTGAACGGGGAGCTCCCTAGGAGCAGAGGAAGTGTAAAAAGTTTATACAGCACGGCGGCGGAATGAACATCGCTTCATAAACGGCCCATTACTGAGAGCCATAAATAATTAATTAATGGCCCCGCATCGGAAGAAGATCTTTGGCTAAGATCTAATTTTAATATCCCCCCCCTCCCTTATATGTATGTATGTATATATTCTCTTCCATAAAGACCTGAGGGGGATTTTCTTTTTTTAAATTATTTTCCCTCCTTGGTGCTATGAAACCCTGATTATGAGGAAACGGATGGAAATAAAGATTCACTCTCCCAGGCAGCGTGGCTGGTGCCATCGCAGTAAATGAATTTGAAATGAAGTATGCAATGAAATGAATAATTCAGAAAACACACCTCAAACCCTGTGTTGTTTGATCAATTAGCATCAGTGGATTAAAGCCACTAATGCGCAGGCAGGAATGGCGACAGGTAAGGATTTGGAAAGAGAAACCAATTTTGAGGCTAGGCAACTACTGGCAGAAAGAGGAGACAACGGAATGGGAAACTGCAGAGACTCCAGTATGGTGGCCAAAGGGGCAACATCACTTCTTTGTAGGGATGTGGTAGAATATCTGTAACATTTGGCCGAATTTGGACATTTGAACTCAAATGGAATGTTATGATATTTGTATGCTAACATTCAAACAAATACGAATGTTTCCGGACATTTGTATGAATAGTTTGGCCGTTTGTTAAGCTGGGGAAATGTTATCAGATATGTATTTATTTGTATCAGATGCGTATCCATTCGTGTCAGATATGTATCTATTTGTATCAGAAACGTATCAATTTGTTTCAGATACATATTTGTCCGTATCAGATAGATACCTGTCTGTATCAGATATGTATCTATTCGTATCAGAAAGGTATTTGTTCATATCTGTTATGCACCTATTCATATCAGATATGTATCTATTCCTGGGTGTTTTTCCACTTAGCACTAGAGTACCCATTAAGGGTGTTTCAGCACTAGCTGCGGAAACCGTTTTAACCCACCCCCAAGCCAGATTAAGAACACTTACCTTAAGCAGCTTCCGCATTGGAGTCCTCTTCTACGACCCTTTGCAGAGGCCGCTTCCGCATTTTGGCGTGCAAGACCTGTTTTTAAATGTACGGCCTGAAAAATCAGGTCTTATATCCATCTCTTCACCTGGATGTGGGCAGAAGCAGGACGTTTCTGCACACGGCCAGGCGAAGGGACAGATTCCCTCTGCCCACCATGTTGGGAAGGGCAGAAACAGGAACTGCCTGCTTTTGAAGCCCCTCCCCTGCGCACCAGTTGCCACCGGAAGCACGCGGCAACTGGCAGCTCACAGCTCCGGGGCAGCGTCGGTGGCACGGGGGGTGGTATCGGTGGCACAGGAGCCAGCTGCCTTCGGCCATGGATGCTGCAGATTCTGCGCAGCACCCAGGCAATCCAGCCCTGCGGATCTGGCCTCCCCACCCATGCGCAGATGCGTGGGGCCTCCAAGGATCCAGATTGCCAGATTGCCAGGAAACAGATTTTGTTAATGGGTACTCTAGTGCTAGTGGAAAAACCACCCATATCAGATATGTATCTGTTTGTATCAGATACAGATACATATCTATTTGTTTCAGATACATATCTGTCCATATCAGATATGTATCTATTCGTATCAGAAATGTATCTGTTCATATCAGATATGTATCTATTTGTTTCAGATACATATTGGTTCGTATCAGATACATATCTGTCTGTATCTGTATTCATTTCAGATATGTATTTGTTCATATCAGATATGTATCTATTTGAATGAATATGAATTTTCTAACATTCATTATTAATCGAATGCCAAAAACCCATGTGTGCCCATCCCTCCCTTGGATAGCTGCCATCTAGATGTGACTCCAGAATATGGCCAGGATAACACCATATTTTGCTGGCTTGTGCCTCTTTCCAGGAAAGAGACTTCACTCAGAAGTTCCAGCTGCTCAATATGAACTGGGAAATCCTTGGTTTGGGGGGCGACTTTTCACCATTCTACACATAACACCACCACCCCCTTTCTGGCTTGACTCCATCTGCTCTTCTGCACCAAATGTACATTATTTAGGGAGCCAGGCTTACACGGGAAAACGCATGAAGAATCAATGCCACGACAAGCGGGGACAATGAGAACACTGTAGAGCCATGTCATGAGCCCAGGAATGCATTTAAAATTCCCCACTAGAAGGGGGCAAAATGTGTAATGTTATTGTGGCGCACACAATCTCCCAAAGCCCTGAAGACGGACAATATTCAACCGTGGCTAATGTGATTCAGGAGGCATACAGGAGTTGCCTTAAAAAAGCAGCACTAAATTAAGCAAATCTGGGAGCGGTTTGAGGCGGCTGAAACCCAATTGTGTTTCCACAATCTGCTCGTGAAGATCTGTCAACTTCGCTGGCAGGGAAAGGAACAGCGCCTTGCTGAAGCCGCAGTGACGGCTTCCGTGTTATGCTTACTATTAATCACACAAGCACGCAAGCACACACACACACACACACATATATATATATTGCCAAGGTGGTTTGCACAGTTATCAACAGTTGCAAGGAAGCGATGAGTGTCTTAGAATTTCAGAACGTGCTTATCACAAAATAACACACTGTTAAAGTTTAATTTGCCATGGGAAGCTTCTCTTTAAGCTAGTTTCAGTGCAATGATGATAAGTAGATAGAAGGAAGCCATCTCACTTGATGGTGACCTTTTCAGGGGATATGACGGGTGGGGGAGCTGATGTCACAGCTTTCTGCTGACGGGAACGGCAGAAATGTGGGCTCGGCGTTTTCTTGTCTGTCCTTTCCTGTTCTTTTGAATGGGGATCCAGATGCACTCGCGCACAAAGAAGTCTTTTGGAAGGAAGTTGGCCGCTAAGGTGTGCAGGAAATAAAGATGGGCCACCAGGGCTCTTTCTTCACTTGGACTTATTCTGGAATATATCTCAAGGAAAGCACTCTGCTGGCTTCACGATAATACAGACCACGCCAGAGCTCACCTGGGGCCTCCCATAGTCTGAACTAGCATGAGGATAGCAGGTCCCTATTCTGGGATATATTCTGGAAGAAGGCCAAGTGCAGAAAGGGCCCTGGTTTCCGCTGTTGACCAATGTTGGAGGGGAATCCTGCCTCCAGCAGGATTTATCTTCAGGCCAGTTGCAGGGAGTTGAGAGTAGGTGAAGGTTCTGCCTTTGAGATGTCCAGAAATTATTCATGGGGCACTCTGTAGGACAGGATGCTGGACTAGATGGGTCGTGGCTTGATCCTGTAGGGTTCTTGTAGGGTTAGACACATTTATGGATCAGAGGTGTATTAATGGCTGCTGGAATGGATGCCTAGGTTGGAGAGATAGGCAGGTTGCCTCTGAAGGTCATTTTCAGGGAGTGGAAAGCAGGTGAAGGTTTTATTTTTGTCTTCTGTTTCAGATGCCCAGAATGGGAGGAATCTGGCTGAGTAGTAGCACAAGTGAAAAGGATCTTGGTGTACTGGTTGACTACAGGATGAGCATGAGTTAACAATGTGATACAGCTGCAAAAAAGGCAAACACCATCCTAGGATGCATCAAGAGGAGTATACAGTCTAGATCATGGGAAGTAATGATTCCTCTTGACTCTACCTTGGTCAGACCTCATCTAGAGTCCTGTGTCCAGTTCTGGGCACCCAAGTTTAAAAAAGACATTGACAAAGGAGGGCTACCAAAATGGTTAGCGCTCTAGAGACCATGTCCTATGAGGCAAGGTTGAAGGATCTAGGGATGTTTAGCCTTCAGAAGAGAAGACTGAGAGGAGACATGATAGTGGTCTTCAAGTATCTGAAGGGCTGTCACAGTGCAGAGGGATCGTCCCTATTCTCACTTGCACAAGATGGGAGGATTAGAAACAACGGGATGAAACTTCAAGGGAGTCAATGCAGATTAGATATCAGGAAAAACTTCCTGACAGTCAGGAAGATCAGTCAATGGACCTCTGCAGGAGGTCTTCAAGCAGAGGATTTAGGAAATCCTACATTGAGCAGGGGGTTGGACTCGATGACCCTAGAGGTCCCTTCCAACTCTATGATTCTATAATTTAAGCAACTGATGGGCCACTATGTGGGGCAGGATGCTGGACTAGATGTGGCCTCATCCAGCAGAGCTTGACTTAGGTTCTTTTATTATTGCTATGATCCTTAATCCACATTTAAGGTCACTTGGTAATTGTTATTTGAAGACTGTCTCTTGCTGTTTGTTTGAAGGTTATTGGTTTTTTGAAATGGCAGTGGAAGTCAGTACCCATCAAAAAAGGCCCATGGCTGGAAACTTTGAAGGTTTCCATGCTCCGCTTTTCTTTTTAAGAGTTCCTAAAGTGGGACAGGGGAAACAAAAACAAAGTTTAGCGAGCAAAATTAAGACAAGGGGAATTTAAATCAGTTTGTGGTTGCAGTTCAAGTTGACTCACAGGCACAATGCAGAGATATCCTTCTGGAGATCTTCTCACGATTTTGTTTCCTCAGCCAGGCAAAAGTCCTAGGGATGTACACGAATATTCAAAATGTTCAAAATTCAATCAAATTTGATCAAATTCGGACATTCGCATTCGAACTGAATGTCTCTAAATTAGAATTTAACATTCAAACGAACCCTTGAATCTTTCGAATCAACCGTATGAATTACTCAGACATTCATATGTAGCCGTACACATCTTATTTGGATCTGTACGCATTTGTACGAACACGTACGGGATGAAAACGGGATGCACACAGGATAAAAACAGGATGTGTATGGACGCGCACAGATGCATATGGACACATTTGAATGTCGTCAACATTCATATCTTCAAATGAATTGAAAATTCAAACATTCGAATCAATTCAAATCTTCAGGATTTGAATTGAATCCTGAATATTGCTTTCATCCACATCCCTGAAAAGTCCTAATGAGGAACTTTCCTAGACTTTCCCTGCAGAATCAATCATTAGATTAGTCTCTAATAATTCCCATTGCTTGCAGAATAATCATCCCACATTTAAAGCCTGCTCTTGATATCCAGTGATAAGTGCTTTCAGTGTTTTCCTAGCTGGCAAGTGTTAATTATTTTGCCCTTCATTGTAGCATTCTGATCACCAAGCAGCTTGGGTAGATCTTTTTTTTTCCCCTACCATTATGTTAAATGAAAGTATTTTTGCCTGCCTGATTGAAGGCTTAATGGCTCATCCTAGTGTTTTTCTGTTGGTTGTTTATTTCCTGCAGATTTCCAGACTTCTATTCTTGTAACATGCCTTCCTGAATGTTCTTTTCTAAAGGAGAGCATTCCCATATAGATCTACCCACGCTTTGAGATCTCCTAGTTGTGAGATTTCCTGAAAACGGCCTGGAAGCAGTTATCTAGGCATCCATTCTAGTGGTCATTGACATACCAGTCCTCCATGGGATAAGAGAAGCCCCGCTGGATCAGGCCACAGCTTATCTAGTCCAGCATCCTGTCCCACACAGTGACCCACCAGTTGCTTCTGAGCATCTCAAGCAGAAGCCAAAGGCAAAACCTTCACCTGCTCTTGACTCCCTGCAATGGCCTTAGTGGCATCCTTCTTGTCTCCCCAGCCTGAAAGATGTACCTAGGCATCCATTCTAGTAGCCGTTGATACACCTGTCGTTTATAAATTTGTTGGTAAGGATGCAAGAAGAGCCCTGCTGGATCAGGCCACAGCCCATCTAGTCCAGCATCCTGACTCACACAGTGGACCACCAATTGCTTCTGGGCATCTCAAGAAGAAGAAAAAGGGAAAACCTTTACATGCTCTCAGTTCCCTGCAAATAGTCTTCAGGCACACATTCTGGTGGCCATCAATACACCTGCCCTCCATGGACTAAGACACGCCCTACTGGATCAGTCCACAGCCCATCTAGTACAGCATCCCATCTCAAATAGTGCCCCACCAATTGTTTCTGGGTATTCGCCTGCACCCACTGGCCCAAAGCTTATTGAAGGTCTAGCCCAGGGAACCCATTTCAGTGGTGCACTTTGGTTCACCAGGAAAAAAAAAGTGTCCCCTGGTTGTTCATACCTTTTTGGAGCTGAGTCCACTTTTTTGGCCCCACATGGGGACAATACTGGGCTATTTGGGATGGAGGTGTAGCATTTTGGCCAATGGCAGCCAGCTGTGGGTGGTTTTTTACAGGTGTAAAGCTGCCCCCTCCCTTGCCAGCCTCTCAAAAGCTCCACACAGTACGAAAAAGGCAAGAAAGGGAGGGGGGAGAAAGGGCTTTTATTTCTCTTATATTTAAAGGAGGTTTTACAACATTTTCACTATAAGCATGCATCTATTTTCAAAAGGTACATGGGAGAAGCTTAGGAACTCTGAAATATTTGATACATTTTATCTCACACATTTGCCAGTAATCGCAAAAGGGAAAAAGTAATTAAAGCCCCTTCGTGTTTGAAGTCCCTTCGCGTTTGCTTCTTTTATTGCAGGCAGGCTTCGCATTGAGGGAGGGGGGATTTAGAAGCCCTGTTTTTTTACCTTCAAAAATAGTCTCAAAAATTTTATATCGCACTGGGTTCAAAGCCTCGGAGATGTGGATGAGCACTCTTTTGAAGGTAATCTCAAAATTGGGAGGTGTGGAAAAAAAAGTATTTTCAGCTAGAATTGATTTTTAAAACTTCTGTTTTGCTGCCTTTATTGCAGGTAGGGTTTGCAGGGGGGGGGGATTTAAAAGCCCTGTTATTTATGCTTAAAAATAGTCCCAAAACCAGGACTGAAAAGCTGCATGGGGACAGCTATATTCAGAGTAATTCACAAGGACTCAATTTGGAATAAAAATAGTCCCCAAGAATAGTCCAAACAGTACTGAGCTTGCACTAAAGAACTTGCATGAGGAAGGTTTTGCCTTTGTCTTCTGCTTCAGATGCCCAGAAATAATTGTTGGTGCACTGTGTGAAACAGGATGCTGGATAGATAGGCTGTGGCCTCAGCAGGTTCCCCTTTGAGCCAGTGTGGTCTAGTGATTAGGAAGCTTGACTCTTATCTGGAAATAGCGGGTTCGATCCCACCCTCCCCCATGAAGCCAGCTGGGTGACCCTGGGCTGGTCACAGCTCTCTTCTGAGCTCTCACAACCTCACAGGGTGTCTGTTGTGGGGAGAAGAATAGAAAAGCTTTGTCAGCCGCTTTGAGTCCCCTTAAGGGAGAAGAACAGAGGGTTTGTCAGTGGCTTTGAGTGCCCTTAAATGGATGAGAAAAGTGGGGTAGAAAAGCCAACAGTACTTCTTCTTCTTACATTCTTATGCTCCTCTGTTTGAGCCCTTTCTCACTGCTGAAGGCTGCCCAGATCCACGTCATTGGGTTCCCATAACGAGGCACCCATAAAGTTTCCCTTCTTGCTGACAGGAGCCCAGAGCTGGCAACCAAATGGTGCTGAGGATGTGTTTTCCTTTCTCTAATTTTTGTGTACATAACTGCTCATGGAGAAATATTGCCGGCAGAGGACAGGGGAAAAGCTATTTGTGTGGATAATTGCCGTGATTTTCTCCGCTAGACGGTGTGACCAGTTTTCCTTGTTAATGTAAACATGCCTTTAATGACAGCTTGCACGGCTTACTCTATGGCTTGGGAGCGAGGCATGTTGCTCCAACACTTACAGCTGATAATGTTCTGCACAGGCCAGTACATGCCTGGGGTGCACTGCGGCAACCTGGAGACACCTTTGTGATTTCTATGCAATTGTATTTGTTGTTGTTTAGACACCAGCTGCATCTCACGCATCTTACGGTGGAAAAAAATCTGGCTTTGCAACAGTTCTGTATCCTGACCACAGAAGGAATAAAGCCAGAGGGTCTGGGCTTCAATTTTTCTTGCAATCTTTCTGATTCATTTTCAATTGTTTCTTTTTATGAATGTTGATCGATTACAAAATTCTAGATTTTTTTTTTTAAAAAAATAGTGCAAAATAGACCGGTGTGCTATGTGAATGCTGTGATAATGGATAAGAATTGAACAAGCCCAGATATGCGCTTTTGGTGTTCGAAAGCGAGGAAATTCACGTTCGTTCAAATAGAGCTCATTCTAATATGGCAGGATTTGAATTTGAAACGAATGTTCTTTGAATGCTAGTCGAATCCGGTTTGCATCCCACACCTAACAAATCCACTTTGAACGCATCTGATCTGCTCTGAATCCACTTTCAATCAGCTCTGAATCCACTTTGAATTGGCTCTGGATCCGCTGCAGAGGTGACTGGGCAGCCATCTTTCAGGCTCCTCAAAATTCACAAATATAACAAAGCTTCAAATGAAGCACAAAAGCATTTGCTTTGCATTTGAATGCACAAATTTGGACGAATTCAGTCAAATTTTGATTGTGTTGAATATTCACGCACATTCCTAGTCCTAGTTGTGCCTCTAAAACTGAGGACGACGGGTGAAATTAGGTCATCGGTGTGCACCTGTATGCACTTTGCTCATTGGAACGGTATTATTCTACCATTCCAGCAAAACCAAGTTCATGCACTATAGTAATCTCCAGGCTGCATAGCTTTCACCTAGTTTTCCCTTCTTGCAGCCTCCACCTTAATTCTCAAACCTCAGAGGAAAAGGAGCAACAATTTTCCTGTTCCATAAGCTTGTAGTACACATTCAGTGCCACCAGGGTGCTGAATTCTTTCCACTACATACAGCAGCCCTTAGGCATTATGGAGTCCGAGCACATGTTTCTAAAGGACAATTTCCCTTCTCTTCCTGTTTGAGGATTTCCCCCATCTCTGACCACAGGATGTGACATCAGAAGGACCTCTGACCTGGAAGACAGCAGTTTCCCTCCAATCATCTCCCCTGATGTTGCATCGATGCCACTTCCTCCACACCCTTCTTGTGCTGTATAAAAACCCCTTGCACCATTAAACTAGGGGTGTTTTTCCACTGTCACTAAAAGTACCCATTAAGTACCCATTAATGGGTAGGTAATGGCATTTTTGTACTCATTAATGGGTAGTTAATGGGTACTTCTAGTGACAGTGGAAAAACACCCTAGATCTCTTTTTTTCCACTTGTAACCTGGCTCCAGCTTCTTTATTCCACCATCACAGCAGCCTCCAGCTGCTGCCCACACCACAGTGGCTACCCAGCAGCTGCCCACATTGCAATGGCCATTCAGCTATTGCACTCATCGGATCAGCTACCAGCTGCTCCCCCACACTTCCCTGAGCCCTGAGCCCTCAGAGTTCAGTTGCAGAGCCATACACAGAGGGAGCCATGTATACCTCAAGTGCCAGTATAGTTCCCAGCCAGACCACCAGTAGGGATGTGCAAAAATATTTGAAACATTCCCTATTTGTTCAAATTTGCTCATTCAAATATTTGATTTGAATTGAATCCAAAAATTGCATTTCTGCACACCCCTAACCATCAGTGTTTGATATGCAGATGGCCCAGGAAGGTAGAATCTATTTCCCCAGAGCTTCCCTATGTACTGGTGAGATGTGAAGCACCTCCATTATAGAGGTAATCACTCAGCCTTACCAATGGAGCCACTGCGCCACATGCTCCATTTGCCACATGGTCTAGTGGTCAGGGAGCCAGACTCTTATCTGGGAATGCTGTGTTTGATTCCGCATTCCTCCATGAAGCCAGCTGGGTGGCCTTGGGCTAGTCACAGCTCTCTTCTGACGTCTCTGTCACGTCTCAGGAGGGCAAGGCAATAGGCAAACACACGTTCAGCTCACTTAGTTCCAGAGAGGCTCAGGCAGGCTCAGTGTCAGTTCCAGTCCAGGGTCAAGGAGTCCAGAAGATCAGCAAGGTCAGTCGGTACAAAGGGTCAGTAAGTCACAAGGTAGTCCACAGCCAGGGTACAGGCACAGAGTAACATGGGGTTGCATGAAGTTGTCTGCAACACTGAAGCCCGGTGAGCTTGCTCCTTAAGAAGAGGAGTCATTGCCTCGCCCCACAGTGCAGCTGAGCTAATCGCTCTGATCTATGCTTCAGCTGTTTCTGTTGCCTCAGCAGGCAGGAGAGGGCCTTTGATGAGGCTCACTGCTTGCAGTTCCTTCATCAGAGCTATCTGCCTGCTCACCTGGGACCGGCCTTAACCCCTCAATGCCTGCAATGTCATGCTGTGGTTGCTTCTCAGCTTGCGGTGACATTGCAGGCAGACTACCCTCCTCTGAGGAGGCTGGACCTTAAATGGATGAGAAAAGCAGGGTACGAAAGCCAACTCTTCTTCTTCCCACCCAGACGAGGTGGGAGGGTGAGCATGTAGGGGTTTTCTACCTCTGCCACCAGTATAGAGGTTGGATTAAAACTGGTCTACCAATATACACATGGGGGAACACTTGCACATGCTGCTCTGCACCCTGAGGATGTAGCATCTGGGACAGTCCCCAGGGTTCCCCTTGCAGGTAAGTGCGAATTAGCCCTCTAGGGTCCATGCACCTCTCAGTGGCCTTGCACAATATTCCCCACAACCGCAGCCACTTGTGTGGCATGCAGCAAAAAATGATCCGAAGGTAGTCCTGCTGGTTCTTGGAAGTTCTGGGAGTGCCAACAGGAATCAGGCACCATGAGTCCATATCTTTTCCAAGAAAACCAAGCCTCATGGGGGCACCAGGAGTTGAGTACCAATGAGGGTTGTGCAAGGATATTCATAACATTCGAAATCCATACAAATTTGGCCAAATTCGGTCACTGGTGTTCAAATCGAATGTTGGCACATTCGGAGACTAATATTCGAATTCGAACTGAATTTCGTATGGAGCTTCCTATGGGATTTGTATGGGATTCATATGCGATCGAACATTTGTATCTAATTCAAATCCCACTGCATGAGGAGGGGAATCTATTGGAATGCATAAGAATTTTCTTGCATTAGATTCAATACAAATTGAATTTTTTAAAAAATCACCCGCATCTCAAGTATAAACTGAAAGGCTGCCTTTTTCCTTTACCTCACCTTCGCCTCTACCAGCAAACTGTTAACTCCCCTTTTCTTCTGTACTTTTCACTATCTATTTTAAGAAGTATTTTTCTATCTGTAGTCACACTTCTGCCCTCAGTCTTAACCCAAATCATTGAAGATTGCGTATGTCTCTATATTCAAACCAGATCCCATGTATCTTGGCATTTATTTTGTCTTCTCAAAGGACATTCTATGCTTGTCTTACTAAAACTCACACCTGCCTTCACAACTGTTTAAAAGAAGCAAAACAACTGAAAATCCACAGATGGAAAATGAAAACAAGATTTGACAGCTATAGCAAAAACTGAAGGGTGATTCTTTCTGTCTGCACACAGATAATAAACATACAGAGATATATTCCAATAACGCAATGTCTGCATTTCTGTGTCAGGATACACACAGTGCCTTTAAGCATAAGTATATAAGGAGAGTAATGCTGGATCAGGCCACAGCCTATCAAATCCAGCATCCTGTCCCACACAGTGGCCCACCAACTGCTTCTGGGCATCTCAAGGGGCCTCTTTTATTCATAGGCTGCTATTTGTCCACAAATCGGACTATCTGGTATCTGCCAAAGCTTCAGTCAATGTTTCAGGGGATACTGGAGACACTGGGGCCTTCCCCTCTTGCAGCCTCCTATCCCTTGTGGTCTCCTGTCCTGCCCCCTGAGGCATACCATGCACCCCCTTACCTTCAGAGGCTCGCCCACAGGTGTCCAGGGCCCCTTTCTGTGCTCTTTGGCAGGCAATCTAGGCCTTCCAGAATGTGGGGAAGGCACTTCCAGTTCTGGGATCAGGCGAATATTCATGCAGAAATACGAATACCCCCATATTTGTGGGGTTGGGATTTGGTCGAAGCTGAATTTTCCCCACATTTGATTCGGTATGATTCAAATGTGAAAAATGTCTTTGCATACACCCCTACTGTGTGCCGGGTTCCCATGGAGTCAATAGACTACATTCAGCCATGTTTCTACTTGCACCCAAAGAGAATGCTCCACCGCCACAAACCAAGTTCAGTTTCTAGTGATGAGCCTGAAATCATTTTCCACTGCAAGATCTTCAGCAGATATGTAACCTCAGACCAACCCTAGATGGTCAGTTTAGGTGCCCACCCTGCGGCATCCAGGGCCAGACATCAAACCCAGCGACCCAAGGGAAACAGCGCCTATTCAGCACAGGCGACGAAGCCATAACACCAGGAGAGCTGAGAGATCCATCATTTTTATGGCCTTCAGCCATGACTATTCCAGCAGGGGTGATGAAGCTGGCCTTTCACATCCCCTGATCCCCCAAAGCTCCCTTTGCCAGTTTGAAGGAATGGAGGCGAATTAACAGGCACCATCCATCTTGTTAGCTTGCAGAAACAGAGACACATCACAGTTAAAGGAGTAACTGGGCTGTAGTGACTGCAAAAGCTGCGTAGGTTTTCCCCTGGCTTCAGCCTTCCATTTCTCAAACTATTTTCCTGTCTCCATAAGCTTGTAGTACTAGGGTGCTGAGTTCTTTCCACTCCGTGAAATAGCCTCAGGGTGTAATGGCGGCGTGCAAACAGCCTCCGTCTTCTCTTCCTGCCTGCCACAGGATGTGACATCAGAAGGACTTCTGACCTGCTCAGTGGATGTGGCTCGACCTATCCCGTCCCTGGATTGTGGCTTTACATCATTTCCACCCCGCCTCCACTCACTGCTGTATTTAAGCCTGGGAAAATTAAACTCTTGGTCTTTCTGCCTGCACCCTGCCTGATGACTGGCCATTTAACATCTCCCAGCTGACCGTCCACCATTACACATGTGAAAGACTGAGAAGTGTAGGGGTCACAGACTGACCATCGTAGTGGCCCTTTAGAGCTGCTACTCCAGCATCGGTGGCATAACGCTTGCCCCCATCGGCAGCCTAACGGATTCCTGAAATGGTTGCTTTTCCCCATAACTCCCAGTTTGATGACGGGTGGGGAAAGGAGAGAAAGAATCATTCTGTGTCCAATGCCTTTATATGCCAAAACATAATTATTTATGCACTGTCTATTGTCCAAAATCCAACTCTATCCTTTATTGTATTTGTTTGAATATATTTTTTTTCCTGCATGGCTTTAGTGTATTGCATTCATTTCCTTATGATAAAGTAAAACATTGGTATTGCTTTAGCTTTTAAGTTGTAAGAGCTTTTAAGAGTGCTGGAAGATTGGACACTCTTTTGGAAGCTGTTTTCTTATTGATTATTTCCCAGTTATTATTTTGCAATTGGCAGTAAAGCTCTCCATACTGCAACTGTTTGATACTTGAATACAATTCATTATTGCCAGTTTCACAGCTTGCTTTCCTCTATTTGAAGAATACTGCATTTACAATTTTTCACTGTAATTCTATTAGCTCAATAAGTGCTAATTTTTTTGGAGGAGGGAAGTCCATTATTTGGAGCAATTTGACAGAGAGGGAATTAAAAAAAGAGGCAAATTCCACAGTGGTGAGTATACAGTAATCATGGGGTGTTTTTCCACTGTCACTAGAAGTTCCCATTAAGTACTTAATGGCATCTTTGTACCCATTAATGGGTACTTAATGGGTACTTCTAGTGACAGTGGAAAAACGCCCATGGTAAGAGCTGTCCACATGTTGGTACAGTCAAAGGAAGCTTCCCTAAGACCACAGCAAAGGAAGGTTCCTCTTGGATGTTTTTTGGCATTATTTTTAATTTATCCCATTTACCTGTTACAGAGAAAGATTAAACAGCTACTGATCTATTCCATTGAATAATTAAACTTAGTCATAGAATCATAGAATTGTAGAGTTGGAAGGGACCTCTAGGGTCATCGAGTCCAACCCCCTGCTCAACGCAGGATTTCCAGACCGCTCACCATTTTGGTAGCCCTCCTTTCGACTTGCTCTAGTTCGTCAGTGTCTTTTTTAAATTGGGGTGCCCAGAACTGGACCCAGGACTCCAAATGAGCTCTGACCAAAGAAGAGCAAAGAGGAATAATTACTTCTCTTGATCTAGACTCAATATACCTCTTGATGCATCCTACAGTAGGATGATGTTTGCCTTTTTTGCAGCTACTTCACATTTTGACTCATGTTCGTCCTGTGATAAACATATAGGGGTGTGTATGAATGGAGTTTTGGGGATTCAATTTGGTTTGAATCCAATATCCAAAGATTTGAATTTATTCAAATGCACAGATTGCACGTGCAGGAAGCTGGCCAATCAGAGCCGGTGGGGCACGCAGGGGCACAACACTGATGGCTGGGCTCGCCACTTCGGAACCTGACGGCCACGAGGTAAGTGCCTCACATGCGTGTGCATTCCTGTGTAGGCCTGTGCCCAGGGGGGTGGGCGCCCGGGGGGTCCCCTAGAACCCGCAGGAATTGGGGAAGGAATGTGTCAGGCCTGCCCAATGAGGGCAGCCAGAAGCGGAGCCCGCAGTTGTCAGCGAGGGAGCTTGTGAATGCACTCTCTCCTGAACAGCTGTGGGATGGCCAGGGATGGCCGCAAGCACCCTGTGCCATGTGTGCAGCATGATCTCATGCTCTACACCCGGAACCCAAACAGAACCACCAGCCCAGTAGAGCAAATGCTCCGTCCCAGGGAGTCCTACACATGTTCCTCAGGCCCTCATGTGAAAAGGGGTGTTTTTCCACTGTCAGTTGTACCCATTTTTGCACCCATTTTTGTACCTTTTGGCTGTGAGCCGGATGATCCCATTTCCACTACGGCACCCATTTTGAACCCGATTGTTTCCACTTCCGTGGGGGAAATCCGTATCTTTTTGGCCTTTAATCTGGATTTTCTGTAGACGCAATTAATGGGGTCTACAGTGGGGACTTCTGCCAGAAAATCCAGATTAAAGGGAGCCTGTTTCCACTGGAAACAGGCAATGGGGTCCAAAGGAGGCTAGGGGGAGGGGATGCACCTTTGACCCCCCCCAACATTGGCTTCGAAGTCACTTCGAAGTCACTTTGAAGTTGACTTCACATTCACTTCAAAGTGACTTCGAAGTCAGCTTCGAAGTGACTTTGAAGCATGAGCTCAACTTCGAATGAGCTCATGCTTCGAAGTCACTTCAAAATCACTTTGAAGTTGCTTCGAAGACTACACTCCCCTGCCCCCCAAAACACCTGGGGTAATGGACCGACCCCTTGTGGGTCGATCCGGATTCCCCAGATGGGTGCAAAGCTGTTTCCACAGCAGGGGTGTTAGCACCCATTTCTAATGGGTGCTACACCTCCTGTGGAAACACATTGGGTGCTTCCCTTAAACCGGATCTACTAGATCCGGGTTAAGAAATGTACCCATTCCTTAGATCCGGATCTTCTTAGATCCAGATCTAAGGGCTGCAGTGGAAAAACACCCAACGTCTCTTTTTACGTAAAGCTCAGTCTGCTGCTGCCTCTACTATTTTGTGGCCTCTCTGGAAAACCCAACTGGCTGCAGGAATTCGTTTTACATTCTTCAGCCCTGCCCAGCCTTGCATTGTAGAACAGAGTAAAAAAAAAAAAAAAAAGCTAGAAGACTGGCCAGCCAGAGTAGAAATAGCATCCATCCATTGTATTCACGCAAGCCATTCATGGGCCATTGTAGCGGTAACATCTTCCCAGGTAGTGCCTATCAAGCCCCATCTCTAACAAAGAAAAGAAACCCTTTCCTCTCTCCTTTATCAGTCTATTTTTTCTGCTCAGTGCATCTCAGAGTTGGGAAGTTTTCTCCTGCAATTCTGCCTAAAACACTGCCTGCGCTCAGGAGTGACTCCCCTCCCTTTACAGACTTTGGCGACCACAGAGAAGAATTGATCTGTCATCTTTATAACAGCCACTTCTGTATTTGAAAACTATGATCTTCTGTTATCATCTCAGATTGACAGAAAGTATAGTTTCTCTGGGTGGCCCATAGGATGCCGTCATGAAATAAATACCTTGCTTTCAAGATGCAACATAAATTGTGCCTTTTTATTCTCCGACACAGGGGGCGGGGGGGGGGGGCAAAAAAAGTATTTCCTTGAAGCTATGGACCCTTCAGAAATCAAACATCGGAAAGAGAAGGGCATGATTTTGCTTAGCTTTCACCATTGTCTCGGCACTCTTAACTCTTTTTTCTCTCCTGCGCACACTGATTGCACCTTCTTAAAGTTCTTCCACAGGTGGCTGTCTGTTCCCATCTTCTGGGGATTTAGCTGAATTTGGACAGCACTGTTAGCATGGTGCGACGGAGTCTAGAGGGCCCAAATCTACTTGAACCTGCTTCCTCTGGTGCACCTGGTTCATTGGTTAAGTATGGTGGCAGCATGGATCTGCACACACAGAGCTGGTCCACATCCTGTCTGCATGGGCTTAGGAATTTAAGAACCTAAGAGGAGCCCTGCTAGATCAGGCCACAGCCCATCTAGTCCATAAGAACCTAAGAGGAGCCCTGCTGGATCAGGCCACAGCCCATCTAGTCCATAAGAACCTAAGAGGAGCCCTGCTGGATCAGGCCACAGCCCATCTAGTCCATAAGAACCTAAGAGGAGCCCTGCTGGATCAGGCCACAGCCCATCTAGTCCATAAGAACCTAAGAGGAGCCCTGCTGGATCAGGCCACAGCCCATCTAGTCCATAAGCACATAAGGGAAGCCCTGCTGGATCAGGCCACAGCCCATCTAGTCCTTAAGAATCTAAGAGGAGCCCTGCTGGATCAGGCCACAGCCCATCTAGTCCATAAGCACATAAGGGAAGCCCTGCTGGATCAGGCCACAGCCCATCTAGTCCCTAAGAACCTAAGAGGAGCCCTGCTGGATCAGGCCAGTGCCCATCTAACTGAGCATCCTGTCTTGCACACTGTCCCATCAATTTATTTATTTATGTATTTAAATTTTTACCCCGCCCTCCACCCAAGGGTCTCAGGGCGGATTACAACATATAGAATGAACATATTAAAACCATATTGTATTGAACATATTAAAACCATGACAGTGACTGAATGTGGGGAGCAAAAGGCTCTTCCTTTACCTAGTCAACGGGTGTGACTTCACAGCTTGTCCGAACAGAGTGAAGGTGCCTGCTGCACCACAGTCTGGGAGCCATCACGGAAAAGGCCCTATCCCGGGTGCACACCCCTTTTGCTGCTGAGGACAGTTGTACAACCAGGAGGGCCTCCATTGCACATTGCAGGGCATGGGCAGGTTGATATGGAAGAAGGCGTTCCTTCCGATATTTGGGACCCAAGTCATTTGGGACCTTATGGGTCACGGTTAACACCTTGAATTGGTCTCAGTAGCCAACTGGCAGACAGTGCAACTCTTTTAAGACAGGAATGATGTGCATCCAGCCAACTGTCCCAGCCAGCAGTCTAGTTGCTGAATTCTGCACCAGCTGCCATTTCCGAACTGTCTTCAAGGGCAGCCCCATGTAGACCTCATTACAGCAGTCCAGCCTGGAGGTTACCAGAGCATGGATAACTGTGGCCAAATCATCTCTGTCCAGAAGGGACCTTAGCTGACAAATCAGCTGTAGTTGGGAATAGGCACTCTTCTGGGCATTTCAAGCAGAAGACCAAAGGGATTTTCACACATGCTAAGAGATCCCTCTTATTTGCCACCTTTCAAGGTTGAAGTAGCTCGAATACCTGCAGATCTGGCACAGATCCTGCCCAGATCTCACCAGAATCACTCGCCAGGGTGTTGTGAAGGAAGGTTGGGAATAGGTTCAATGACGTCACCGCTCTGCGGCCACTCAGGGACATCAGAGGCCCTATATCTTTTAATTGCTTGGAATGGTGGACAGGGTTCCATGGAGGTTCCCCATCCATTAGGCTTCTATGGCCAGGATTTGCCATTGGATGGGATTCGGGGGCAGGTAAAGGCTTTGTCCTTGTCTTCTGCTTGAGATGTCCAGAAGCAATTGATGGTCCACTGTGTGGGACAGGATGCTGGACTAGATGGGCAGTGGCTAGGGATGTCCACAGAAGACGTTCTTTGCATTTGATTCATATCAAATAGAATGTAAGAAAATTTGTATTCATTCAAATAAATCCCCTTTAAATGTGGCAGGATTCTATTCGATACAAATATATTGTACCAATTCATGCCAATATCCGATACGAACGCATAGATACCTGATACGTGTCTGATACATATCCACTCTGAAAGCGTCAAATCTGCCCCGAATCCACTTTGAATCCACACTCAAACCATGCTGAAGTCACTCTGGATCTGTTGCAGATGTGACTGATGCAGCTGCTTTCCCACCTCCCAGGTTCATGAATATCCCAAAGCTTTGTATGAATGTTCCAGAACATTCATATTCATATGAATGTCAATGTACAAATGTTGTAACATTCAGTTTGTATATGAATGTACAAATTCGTATGAATTCATAGAAATAACTAATGTTACAAATATTCATGCACATCCCCAGCTGTGGACTGGTCCAGCAGGGCTCCTGTTATGTTCTTATGGAAGAAGAAGAAGAGGAAGAAGAAGAGGAGGAGGAGGAGGAGAGGAGGAGGAGGAGAGTTGGACTTTATACCCCGTATTTCTCATCCTATAAGGGGACTCAAAGCTGCTGACAAACTTTCTGTTCTTCTCCCCACAAGAAATTCCCCATGAGGTAGGTGGGGCTGTGAGAGCTGAGAAAGAGAGCTGTGGCTAGCCCAAGGCCACGCTGCTGGCTTTGTGGGGGAGTGCAGAATCAAATCATGAATGGCATTCTATCCACAGGACCAAACTGGCCCAGATTGGGGTGACAAGGAGGTTCTCAGAGTACATTAAAGAGGCTTACCTGTGTGTCCTCCTCCCTGTGTGTTATTCACTGCCCTGTTCCAGACTGGCAGGGCAAGAGGAGGGGACTCTGGTGGTCCACAGGATTTCTGTGCCTGCTTTCGGGCTTTTCTACCCCGCTTTTCTCACCAATTTCAGGGGACTTAAAGCAGCTGACAAACCTTCTGTTCTTCTCCCCACAACAGAACACCCTGTGAGGTAGGTTGGGCTGTGAGAGCTCAGAAGAGAGCTGTGACTAGCCCAAGGTCACCCAGGTAGCTTGGTGGAGGAGTGGGGAATCGAACCAGGAACCTACTAGATAAGATTATGTTATTCTAACCACAAGGCCAAGGTTGCTCACAGAAGAAGAGTTGGCTTTTCTACCCTGCTTTTCTCACCCATTTCAAGGGACTCAAAGCGGCTGACAAAGCTTCTGTTCTTCTCCCTACAACAGACGCCCTGTGAGGTAGGTGGGGCTGTGAGAGCCCGGAAGAAAGCTGTGACTAGCCCAAGGTCACCCAGCTGGCTTCATGGAGGAAAAAGAGTAGACTTTTCTGCCCTGCTTTTCTCACCCATTTCAAGGGACTCAAAGCGGCTGACAAAGCTTCTATTCTTCTCCCTACAACAGACACCCTGTGAGGTAGGTGGGGCTGTGAGAGCCCGGAAGAGAGCTGTGACTAGCCCAAGTTCACCCAGCTGGCTTCATGGAGGAAAAAGAGTAGACTTTTCTGCCCTGCTTTTCTCACCCATTTCAAGGGACTCAAAGCGGCTGACAAAGCTTCTATTCTTCTCCCTACAACAGACACCCTGTGAGGTAGGTGGGGCTGTGAGAGCCCGGAAGAGAGCTGTGACTAGCCCAAGTTCACCCAGCTGGCTTCATGGAGGAAAAAGAGTAGACTTTTCTGCCCTGCTTTTCTCACCCATTTCAAGGGACTCAAAGCGGCTGACAAAGCTTCTATTCTTCTCCCTACAACAGACACCCTGTGAGGTAGGTGGGGCTGTGAGAGCCCGGAAGAGAGCTGTGACTCAGCCCAGGTCACCCAGCTGGCTTCCTGGAGGAAGGCGGAATCAAACATGGTATTCCCAGATAAGATTCCAGCTCCTTAACCACTAGACCAAACTGGTAATGCACTGGTAACTGGTAAACCACTTACCAAACAATGTAAGGGCAGAAAAAGCCAGAGCCCTTTTGGATCAGATCAAAGCTTGTTTCTTTGCTTGACCATGGTCTCAATCTATGCATTGCCTCTCCATCAGACCTGTAAGATCGCAGGACACAAACTGGTTTTGAACATGGCTAAGCTTTAATGAATGAAGTGTGGTTTTTCCATGGTGTTTCTCTTTGGTTGGCAACCAAAACTTAGTTTTGTTAACTTTCAGGAAATGTGTTCCAGCAGCTGAAAGCCCTCCCCTTAATCTTTTCTTCGTTTTATCAAAATGTTGCTCAAAATCCTTCTTCTTGGGATGTAATCTCCTATCAGTCCAAAGCACTCTCTTGCTGTAGGAATTTACTTTAATGTTATTAACTCCAATGGGGTTTCTCTTTCCTTGTCTTCACAGCTCCTTAGGATTTCCTCAGCAGGATGGCGGAGCTAAGATAAAGCCTGTTGCTCAGAACCTCACAATTTTTGAATCTGAAGTACCAAAAAACATTCCTTCCAGGGTTCATTTATCGGGGATTAATGGTTCCCACTGTGGAACAAGAAATCTGCTATCTTTTTGCTCAGAGATCACTTTGTAAAATGACACCATCAGACCACCCCCTTTTCCAGGTGGGGCGACATAACAAATGGTGGAATTAAAGAGCTAGAATTCAACTCTGAGAGGCACAGATGTTCTCACAAGAACATTAAGAGCAAACCTTGAAGGATCACATCCAACAGGGAGAGTTTCCTTGTGTGAGTAGTATAACCGAGAACTCTGTTTTCTAAAACTGAGAGTTAAATGCTTCTGTAATTCAGGGGGTGTCATGTTCTATGAGGTTTGACTTGAGTTGTGGTCACACCTTCACTTCAGACCTTTCTCAGTCCATCTTCAGGTCTGACAGCTCATACCTTTTCATGGTAATCAGCTTCAATGGCCCAGGCAGAAGTGTGAATCTGGACTTGAGGTTTTTCCTAAGAACGTAAGATGAGCCCTTCTGGATTGGGTCACAACCCATCTAGTACAGCATCCTGTCCCACACAGTGGCCCACCAATTGCCCATGGGCATCTCAAGCAGAGACAAGAAGGCAAACCATCACCTGCTCTCAACTCCCTGCAAATGGTCTTTAGAAGCACCCTGCCTGAGCCTCCAACCTGGAAGTGGTATCTAGGCATCCATTGTAGTAGCCATTGATACACCTGTCCTCCATGTCTTTGTTGGACCCTATAAGTGCATAAGAGGAGAAGAAGAAGAAGAGGAGGAGGAGGAGGAGTTGGCCTTTATACCCTGCTTTTCTCACCCATTTAAGGGGACTCAAAGCGGCTGACAAAGCTTTTCTATTCTGGGGCTGTGAGAGTTCAGAAGACAGCTGTGACTAGCCCAAGGTCACCCAGCTGGCTTCATGGAGGAGGGCAGAATCGAACCCAGTATTCCCAGATAAGAGTCCTGCTCCCTAAACTAGCACTAGCCCTGCTGGATCTGGCCACATCTAGTCCAGCATCCTTTCTCACACAGCAACCCAGCATTCTGCCTGTCTCTCCAACCTGGAGGTGGTATGTAGGCATCCGATCTAGTAGCCATTGATACACCTGTCCTCCATGAATTTGTCTAACCCACAGGAAAATGGGCCTCCACTGAATTTAGTGAATTATGGACACACTAGCCATCCTCAAATTGGGGAGGGAATCAACCTATGGGCTATAAGAGTGGAGGGCTGTTGCCTTCTTTTTCTTTATGGGCCAGCCCTCAGTGTTAGGGATTCTGCACAAATGTTCTAAACATTCAAAATTTGATGGAATTCAATCAAATGTGGACATTTGAATTCGAATAGAATGTCTACAAATTCGAATGCAAATGTTCAAATGAAATTTTGAATGTTCTGAAACATTTGTTTCAATGATTTGAAATATTTGAATGAACAGATACGTATGTATTACATATTTATCTGTACGAATCTCATATGTATCTGTACGCATTTGCGCTGATAGTACAGGACGAAAAGGGGATGCCTACGGGATAAAACAGGATGCATAGGAAATGTGTACAGAGGTCTATAACACATACGAATGTTGGCGACATCCGTATCTACAGATTCGAATGGAACATTCAAACAAATAGATTCGAATGTATTCACTTGGAATCGGATGTTGCATTCAGATTCTAAACATCCATATCAAATTGAATGTTTGAATATTTGATTCGATAGGGGCCGCATCCCCATTACAAGCTTAATTCAGTTTAGATACGGTTTCAATCCTCGCAGACCCCACGTCAGTTTGGCTTAACACACTTTCCGCGTGTTAAATCGCCCCAAAGCGTTGTAAATGTTAACCCTCATTTCAACAGGTCTCACTTGATACGTGCTACATTTTTTACTGTGGGGACCGTACGGTTTTAAGGGATGCGAATCCATGTTTAGGGTTTCCCTCCCCCAATAGCTTGTTTCCAAAGACAGTGATTTCAGTGTAAAAATCCACCCTTTACAGCAGCCACTACACTGTAGCAATCTATACACTTCACACTTGATAACAATGTTGCAATTTTGTGCAATTCTAGCTCTTTGGAGTTCTGACCTTTAGAAAGGGAAAGGAAAGCAGCTGCAGGTTCTGGGAGATGTGTGAATGTTTAAAGCAAGGGGGCTTGAGTTGCCGCTGCTGCTGTGTGCCCTGGGCAATGGGGAGAGGAGGGGAAAGAATCGCTGGCTGCCCACTGCCATTTTTCCTCCATCCAGGCAAGCAGCAGCCACCCAACCACCCAGCTAGGCTCCGTGAAGGGGTCCCTTATGGGTGGCACATTCACGCCAGGAGGAAGAGGGCAGGGCACTCCTGAAAAGCGGCTTTTAGAAAGTAGCCACTTGAGTCCCCCCCCCCTTGAGTCACATACGCCACATATGATCCTCAGAATCCGGATCCAACGTGATTGAGTTGAAAATAATGGGATCAGGCAAATTTGCATTTGCATCCAGTTCTATTATTTCGGTTTAGGGAAACTGGATTAAGCTTATAATGGGGATGCGGCTTTGGATTCAAATGCAAAAAAGCATACATGCATATCCCTACCCAGTGGCTATAGCCGGTCACACATGTGTGCAATGTTGACTGACCCAGACTCATCCTGCTTCTTTGGCATTTCTCTCTGTCAGTGATTTCCATCTTGCTGCAGTTGCAGATTGTGTCTTTGTGCGTATGTGTGCATGGGTGTGCGTGCGCATGTGTTCCTTTTTTTCCCCCCCAGCTTATTTTCCCAAGCACTACAGTTTCCAAATCCATTAAAATAAGGAGAGGTAAAGCAAGGAAATAACAATGCAAAAATTGTTATTGCTAATTTTAATCCCTCCCTGCTGAGAAGTGCTTTCCATCCACATTCAAGCCACTAATCACCCGGCTTTGTCACTGAAACAAAAATACTCACAGACTTCATGTCATTGCTCAACTCTGCCACCGAAGAAAAATGCAGCCATTAATTACAGCTGCTGTTGTTACACAGGAAAATTACTGTAATTTAGATAGAGGTGTGATGCATCTTTGTGGTTAAGACAAACACCTCAGAGATTTGCAATAGTACCCAGGGAGGGGTAACGGGCCACATCATTCCTACGGGTACACCAACGGCTCATGAGGGAGGAACCCACCATCCCAGGAGCAAACCACCATCTTCCTGTGAATTAGCAGGTCCCTGAGACAAGCAAGATTGGAGGGGCATTTCTGGCACGTCCCAAAGGCATCGCATTATGATGTAGCTCATAGGGATGTGTGCGCATCTGCCAAGGTCGTTCCTGGTGAGAGGCTCTGAATGCGTCAAAGCTGAATGGACAATAGGAGGCTACCAGTGGAAACTGAGAGGCAACAGGCAGTGGAAAGATCAGGCAGCAATTCACCGTCAGCCTTTGAGGTCTGAACGTAGCGCAAGGTGGGCTTTGGTGCCCTGTGGAAGAAAGTCAAGACTGCTTGGTCTTCTGACAACAAAGGCTGGTGGGAAATCAACCCCTGGCCCTCCAATGACCTTGAGGGGGGAGGGGAAGACTGCTGTGTGAACAATACCACCTTGAAGCTTGAGGCAGTCCAGAGATCCATCCATCCATCCATCCATCCATCCATCCATCCAACCATCCATCCATCCATCCATCCATCCATCCATCCATCCATCCATCCATCCACTCATTCATTTATTTTGCTGTGTCTGCTAATGGCCAAAGAGATCCTAGAGAAAAAATGGAGTCAGATGAGTTCATAAGTTCATAGTGATTCTGGGCAGATCATCTTCAAGGTCTTCCCTGTTCCAGTGCAGAGTTTATTAAGGTCTTCCCTATTAACACTCCTTCAGCATGGGTGGTTTAGCTTCATATCGCACGCAAGTGGAAGTCTAGATTAACATTTTCTATGCAGTTTGAAACATGTGACTATCTAGAACCATGTCACAGTTTTAGGACACTTCCCAGTGTGAGGAAGAAATCTCTGCGCCTATTGTTTGGCTGCAGCAATTAAAAAAACAAGTGAAATACAAAACAATTCCACTGCTGATTGCTTGATATTTCATTCATACCTCTAAAGCCCTCTGTGGCTTGGCTCCTAAGTACTTGAGGGATTACCTTCTTCTGACTGACTGGTCCTGCTCACTCTGTGAGTTCAACACAAGGACTTCTACCTGATTGAAGTATATAAAATTATGCACGGTATAGAAAAGGTGGATAGAGAAAATTTCTTTTCTCTATCACACAATACTAGAACCAGGGGGCATCTATGAAGCTGATGGGTAGGAGAATAAGGTCTGAAAGGGGGAAGTATTTCTTCACCCAGAGGGTCATCGGCTTATGGAATGTGCTGCCGGAAGAGGTGGTGACAGCTACCAGTCTAGATGGCTTCAAGGAAGGGTTGGACAAATTTATGGATGACAGATGTATCAATGGCTACTAGAATGAATGCCTAGGTGCATCTTTCAGGCTGGGGGGGGAGGAACTGGGGCGCTTCTAAGGCCATCTGCTGGGACTCGAGAGCAGGAGGTGGTTTGTCCTTGTCTCTGCTTGAGATGCCCATGAGCATTTGGCGGGCCACTGTGTGTGACAGGATGCTGGACTAGATGGGCTGTGGCCTGATCCAGCAAGGCTCCTCTTATGTTCTTATGTTCCATGTGCCATCAACAAAGGAAGCACAACTGACAACTACACAGGACAGGGGCTTCTCAATAGCTGCCCCCTGGCTTTGGAATGCCACTTCCTTATAGGAAGGTAGATTATAGAAAGACAGACAGGATAGATAGACAGAATAGACATAAGTAGGTAGGTACATGGTAGGTAGGTAGATATGGTAATAGATGGATAAATAGACAGAGAGACAAATAGTGAAGAAGGTTAAACAAATATTTCCAGGTTCATTTGGAAGTCAAGTCAGATGCGCATCCTCCTTTCTGACATCCATGGTTGCCCCTTGGATTTGTTCTTGACTGGAACAGTTTATGCTCACGCTGTTCCGATTTTGATGTCTTGGCCTTCTAGGTGACCACAAGATAGATTTTCTTGGCCTTCAGCCCAGACTTCCGTGCTCCTCGCCTCACCTCCTAACGATCCACGTCTCCCTGTCACCTCATTTCCTTGAACCTTCTGCAGCGAAAAGAAAAAGGCTTCTGTGTGCATGATGGACAGTGAGGTCAAAGGGCCCACCCAGGTGCAAGGTCAAACTATCCTAACCGCTGCCATGGTGATGGACATGTGGCAGTTTTGTGCATCGTCTTCCCTTAAACAGAAGGCTAATCATTCCTTGTGTGTGCAGCTACCAAAGTTAACTATAAATATGCAAATGCAGGGAAGAATAAAGCTCTCATTAAGCATTAGGCAATTTACAATGGAAATTAAGCATCATTTATAAAAGACTTTCCTGATTCTTGTTTGGGAAAAAATCGCCTTCTGCTCCTAGGAGGGCGTCAGTTTTTGTTTATGCTTCCAAACAGTCGGTCTGGCTGAGCCTGTTTCCGCATTTGAAGGGAGAACCACTGGAGTGGTCCAGCAGACCCACAACGAGGCCATCCACACTTGGATGGCCTGTACCAGTTTAAGCCCTGCACCATCCTGACTCAGAGCCCTCGAGGGTCCCATTTCAGGGGTGCAGTTTGGTGTACTGCTGAAATTGGTTCCCCATCTAAACTGGCCCAAGACCAAGGCCAAGGCCAAGGCCAAGGCCAAGGCCAAGCCTACCCCTACCTCAAGCTTGGATGGATGCCCAGGTGCCGCCATTTTTGCTTGTCCTATCCGGCTCTGCTATCTCTCAGTCATGTTTACAACACAATAGCACATGCCTTTTTAAATATGAGTCTCTTTTCCAGCACACTTTCAAATGTTAAGCCCTGCAGAATACGAAAGGGTAGCATCTGGTAAGGTGCATCTACAGTTGCAGGAGGCATTTACAACCCAGAAACACCTGCCTTACCAGATGTTACCCTATTGTTGACTAGCAACGGTGCATAGAATCACGCACCACACACATCCCAACTCTTGCCCCAAGCTTACCTGAAACATCCAATGCCACAACCATTCACACCATTTCTGCTGCGAGGGGTCATTTGAGGTGCACATTGGCACTTCAGATGACCTCAAATGGGAACGCATGTGTTCAGAGCATCGTCCTCACTGTAGTGACAGCGATGGTGCATATGCAGTCACGCCGGGCTCTGAAATCAAGATGGTAACACCCTGCCAGCGATTGGACATGTGCCCAGTAACGGGTAAGTCTCCGGGTGCACGGGGCTTTGGTGTAACATGTACCCAAGTGTGAATGCTACTACACGTTAGAGGTTCTGCACTTTTCCCGTACAAGTGGAGAAATGCCTGGTGTTAATCTCTCCAAATCTAACAGCATCTTGTGAGCAGCTTCAAAAGCGAGGGGAAGGAGACTACTGCTCTCCATCCTTCAAGGAAACATCAGCATTAGGGTTGTGCATGAATGAGTGTAAATGTGGTAGGAAGGATCCTATTTGATACCAATGTATTTGTACAAATCCATACATATATCCAATACAAATGCATAGGTATCCCATACATATCCCGTAGTATCCTATAACATATCAAATCCACCCTGAATCCACTTTGAATCCATTCTCAAACCATGTAGAATGCACTCTGGATCCATGGCAAATGTGAGGGGCGTGGCCCTTTTCCCACCTTCCTGTTTCACGAATGTTCCAAAGCTTTGAATGAACGTTGCAAAATATGTGTGTGAACATGAATGTCATTGTACTGGGGGTGTGCATGAATACAATTTTCAGAAATCCAAATTTGTACAAATAAAGAAAACCCAATGTCTGGACATTCGATCTGATGCGGACACATTAGGATCTATCCATTTGAATATTTGATACGTATCCAATGATACGAATCTTGTACACATCCGTACGCATCCAGTATGCATCCTGTTTTCATCCCGTTTGTATCTGTACGGATGCGTACAAATATGCACAAGATGTGTACAGATATGTACGCGATGCGTATTGATAAATACACATAAGAATGTCTAAATTATTCATGCAAATTTGTACAAATAACGAATATTTGAATATTCGTACACATCCTTACAATGTACGAATGTTGTAACATGTGATTCATATATGACTGTCTGAATTAGTACTAATTAATATTAATATCGAATGTTATAAATATCCGTGGACATTCCTCCACTCAGTGCTTTCCAAGTGGTCAAAATGGCTTATCTCTTCCAATTTCTCACCTTCTAATGAGACGTCATGCATTGGTGACTTCATTTCTCAAACGTTCCCCTTATTCCAATCGATCTCTTGCCCCACTGGACCAGTTGGTTCTGTTTCTGTGTTTTAGCCTTAACGAAATTGCATTTCAATGCCGGCGCTCTGTGGACCCAAAGCTGCTAGTGCAATGAAGATCTCCTAAAGAGCTGGCATCTCTGCAGGCATCTCTGGCGTTTACTCTCTGCTTGATTTGCCTCTTTGCCATCTAATCTTTTACACTGCCAAACAAAAAAGGAGAGCAGGAGAAAGGCATTTAAGAAAAGAAAGGGGAGGGGGGCTCATTTGCAGAGAAAATACACCCAATTCACAGTTTAGAGCCTTCCTTTTTTGCCCAGTGGGGGATGTACTAATGAACCGTGAAGGTCAGCGGCTTTCTGCGTGATAATGATTTTGTTGGAAGAAGTAGAAGGGGTACAGTGCTTGTGTCCATGAGAACCAGAGCTTGGAATTTGTCCCTCTCGAGTATGCCAGCAGCAATAATCCTCAATACAAAGTGAGAACACCCACCTGGAGAGATGTCCTCAGTTCACGTGAAGAATTCCTCTTCCAAAGCTACAGATACTAGAGCAAAGGAGGACGACCAAAATGGTTAGCGGTCTGGGAAACATGTCTTATGGCTTGAAGGATCTAGAAACGTTTAGCCTACAGAAGAGAAGTCTGAGAGGAGACAGGATAGCAGTCTCCAAGTATCTGATGGGTATGTGCCTGAATATTCGAGATATTCATTATTCGATCAAATTTGCACAGATTCGGACATAAGAACTCATATAGAATGTCAAGACATTCATTTTAGTATTTGAAAAAAAATACAAATATTTTGAATTATTTGTACAAATAATTTGGACATCCATATGTGTATGGATACGTATGCATTGCATACATATCTGTACACGCACGGGATAAAAATGGAATATATACGGGATAAAAACGGGATGCATACGGGATAAAAACGGGATCTGTATCACCAAATACATGTTGAATATTTGTACAAATAGATACAAATGTATTCATATCAGTTTGAATCTCCAGACATTCATTTTTTCTTTATTCATACTAATTTGAATATTCAATTTGAATCGAATCGAATTCAAAAATTGCATACACGCACTCTCCTAGTATCCTAAAGGTTGTCACAGTGGAGAGAAATTGTCCCTATTCTGACTTGCACAAGATGGGAGAACTGGGAACAATGGGATGAATCTTCAAGGGAGCCAATACAGATTAGATACCAGGAAAAACCTCCTGATAGTCAGGGTGATCAGTAAATGGAATAGGGTGCCATGGGAGGTAGTAGGTTCTCCTTCCCTGGAGGTCTTCAGGCAGAGGCTGGACCTACATCTTTCTAGGATGGTTTAGGAAATCCTGCATTGAGAAGGGGGTTGGACTCAATGACCCTAGAGGTCCCTCCCAACTCTATGACTCTCTGATTCTATGTGCTATCTGCACACAAGTGACTGATCCTGCAAGTGCCTCTTGCTAGACAGCAGGAAGCAACCCCAGGAGACTCCTAAGATCTTACCTTTCCTGCTGTCTCTTTGCCGTCTTGTACCTGTTGCAAAATACCCAATTGTTAGCAAGCATGCACCCTTTCCCTTGTTAGCATCTGGGTATTTCAGAACTGCAACAATAATGTGCAAAGCTGGCAGAGGTAAGGAATTGATAATACAAGGTCCGCTTCCATTGATAGATTTCCCTTAATACCTATACAGTATATCAGTGGTTCAATCAATTAAGTGGAGGTCCTAAACAACTAGACCAGGACCATATCCATGGCATTACCTGTATATTCCTGGAATAATCATGGAGTTTTTAAAACTCGTGTCTGTGAAAGAGTAGGGATGTGCACAAATGGGTTTTCTGGCATTCGATTTGTAACGTATGTTAGAAAATCCATATGAATTCGAATTGATCCCCTTCGAATGTAGTAGGATTCTATTCAATACAAATGTAGTCATACAAATTTGTACAAATATCCGATAGGTATTCGACACAAATGCATATGTATCTGATGCATATCCAACATGTATCCTGTAACCTATCCATTCTAAAAGCATCAAATCCAACCTGAATCCACTTTTAATCCACTCTCAATCCATGCTGAATGCAATCTGGATCTACTGAAGATGTGACTGGCGCAGCCGCTTCCCCCCTCCCCAGTTTAACAAACGTCCGAACTATTCATACAAATGTCTGAAACATTTGTATTCATATGAATGTTAATGTATGGATGTCCCAACATTCGATTCATGTACAGATGTCCAAATTGGTACGAACTCATACAAATAATGAATGTCATGAACATTTGTGCCCATCCCTATCAAAGAGTTTTAATTATTTTTTGTTTGTTTTGCAAAGTATTCCATTTCCATAAAAATCTGTTCCCAGATTCTTTTAACTTTATTTCAGCTCCACCACATGTGATGATAAGTTCCTTTAACTTAGTGGTCTCTTTAGCATACTGGGAGGTTGTTTGACTGATAAAAGGAATTTCTGACCATTTGTTTCTTATATTCCCTGGTTACCTCTGTCTCCAGTTCTCTTAAAGCATCAGGTTTCTCATATATATTTATAGCAAAGTGCATCTGGGAGACAGCTGGAACAAAACCTAAGTACTGTAGAAGTGAAAAAAACACAGAAAATAAATGCTTAAGACGCACAACTTCAATCTACAGTGAAAAAAAATGAGAAATAAGGAATGGGCTGAATTAATCAGAATAAAGTAGGTCCTTATTAACAAAGATTAACAAAGACAAGTTTGTAATTATAAAGGTCTATACCACATCACCACAAATTTAGAAAATTAGGCATAATAATACAATGCTGAAAAAAATCAGTTTGAGCTCTGTAATAATCAGTCCTTGGGTAGTGATAAACCAGCTAGGGAAGCAAGGAAGAAGGGAGGGAAATTTGATTTGTAAAAATTAAGACAAGAGAGAAAACCGAGACAATAATTTACTAGCTAGTGAGTGGAGAAACTAATTACAGTGTGTTTCTTTTTGATGTTTTAATCTCATTACTCAAGTATTAAATACTGGTTGAGACTGAAATTTAATCATGTAGGATAATGAGATAGTTTCTCTAAATGTGAAAAGGGCTTGGGAAAATAGTGAAATGCAAGCATATGATCCAAAATGTTTTTTAAATAACAAATAAATCTCTGCAAGAATTATGTCACTGGAAATTTCTGGATGAGGGACCGTAGATTTAATACTGAACAGTTTTAAGTTTGGAAAACAATTGATGACTAGGAAACAGGAATGCGTACAAATATAACATCTGGTGAAATTTGTACGAATTTGGTTGAATTTGAATTGAACGTAGGCACATTTGAGTATTGACGTTCAAGTTCAAATAGAATGTTTCGATACATTCTTATGAAGCTTCGTATGGAATTTGTATGGGTTTTTTTAACGGGGATTTGTATGGGATTGGACATTCATATTAAATTCAAATCCCACTATATTCGAAGAGGATCTATTAGAACGAATATGAATTTTCTTGCATTTGATTCAATACGAATTAAGTCCAAAAAACATTTGTGCATGTCTCTACTAGGAAGATCTCTTGCTCGAAAGGTGTTGCTACTGCAGATGATTCAGTATTATTTGAAATGGCTGAAAATTTGAAACATAATAAAGTTTGCATTTTATTACATTAAAGAGGTACTAAATAGGGTATAATTAAACAAAGCACTTTTTTAAAAAAATTTGCTGGTTGTTTTTAAATGACCTGAAAGAAATTGATCACTTTTCTGGAAGGTGAATGAACTGTGAGAGGAGACTTAAATTGAGAACTTAGACCAGGAAACAAATGCAGTTTCCAGATTCAATTCAATTCAAAATTGAATGTTTGAATTTATACAAAGAGAGAAAAATGAATATATTCAAATTTGAACTGATTCGAATACATTCGTATCTATTTGTACAAGTATTTTATTATTGCCAGAGAGGAGTGGAGAAGAGGCAGCAGTTCTGGGCTGCTCTGCCATCTTGCTCCCAGCAGTGCCCCTCCTCCAACTGCCATCATCAAAAGGCTTTGAGAACCATCTTGCCTGAGAGGAGTGGAGAAGAGGAAGCAGGCTGGGCTCTGCCATCTTGCTCCCAGCAGTGCCCTTCCCTCCTCCAACTGCTCCCTTCACAAGATGGCAAAGAGACTATGGCAGCCGATCCATCGGTTGAGAAAATGTCTGGTCCTGAGGCTGAGCGGGGTGGGGATAAGTAGATGCCGGCTGACCATCTCTACCATTTTCCGGTTTGTCATCAAGGAAGAGAAAATTCAAAGTAAAAAGAATAAGAAAATTCCAGCAATAAGAAATTAACAGAAGAACTGGATCTGAAGACCTCAAGCGCTTGCTTTTTGCTGTTCCCTGTTCCCTCCCACACCATTTTCCTTTTGTTTCTTGTCTCTTTAGATTGGAAGCCTGAGGGCAGGGACCTGTCCAAGATTAATATAATACTGTAACCCGCCCTGAGACCTTCGGGTATAGGACGGGATAGAAATACAAATAAATAAATAATAAATAAAATTTATTTGATTTGATTATATGAAATTTGACAACATTCACATGTGTCTTTACACATCAGTACACATCCGTACGCATCCTGTTTCTGTCCCATATGCATCTCATTGTCTTCCCATCCTCGTCTGTACAAATGCATATGGACGCAAATAAGATACTTTTGAAATGCATACGTACCCTTCCCCACACAAATGTCCGAATAATTTGTACAAGTGGTTCAAAACATTCACATTTGTTTGAATGTTAAAATATGAATGTACAGACATTTGATTCAAATTCAAAACTCCAAATATTTCAAAAGTCTGGAGGTAAACTCAGGCCCTTTCTGCACTTAACTCTCTGGTTCAAAGCACTGAGGTCCAAAGCAGCCAGCTCCACTGATTCAGTACATGAAAAGGCACGGTCGGCAACAGTGCTATTTGTATGATGTACTCCAGCCCCAAAGCTAACCCGAGCTTTGCAGCTGGCCTCTGAGGGACCCAAAGGGTTAGAGTTACTGGGGGACCCATTTCACAGTTGCGCTTTCTGTGCTGTCGAAACGGGTCATCTGGTAGTCCTGAACACGAAAGTGTGCCTTCTCCATGCTTCCATGGTCTGGACCACGTCTTGGCTCCATAGGGTAACATCTGGGAAGAAGAAGTTGGCTTTTCTACCTCACTTTTCTCTCCCATTTAAGGAGACTCAAAGCGGCTGACAAACTTTCTATTCTTCTCCCCTCCCCCCAACAGGACACCCAGTGAGGTGGGTGGGGCTGTGAGAGCTCAGCAGAGAGCTGTGACTAGCCCAAGGTCTCCCAGATGGCTTCATGGAGGAGTGCAGAATCAAACCTGGTATTCCAAGGTAAGGGTCCAGCTCCTTAACCACTAGACCAAACTGGCTCATCTGCACGACAGGAGGCATTTACAACCCACAAACACCTCCTGTCTTACCAAATGTTACCCTGTTGCCTACTAGCGGTGGTGCATTAAACTGTGTACCACATGCATTCACAACGTAACCTTTCCCATAACCTGTGTTGGCTGCTTTGAGTCCCTTAAATGGGGGGCAATGACTGCTCATGTCCATGACGCCCCTTAAGTCACACATGTTCCCTGGGTGGTGCTAACGATTTCTTAGTCATCTTCCAGGCTATCATCTAAAACCTCAAAGGTGCCACAACCAGACAGTCTCAAAGGATCTCCTGGTTCTACCACATTGTTTAAACTATGTGAATTTGTCATACATTAAATAAGTCCCTTAGATATGCTGGGCAGGATGGGTTGTAGCAGATCTAGAATGCATGCCTGGCTATCACCTCGCTTCCAGGTTGGTGAGGCAGGCAGGATGTGCCTCTCAAAGAGATTTGCTGGAAGTTGAGAGCAGGTGAAGGTATTGTCTTTGTCTTCTTGAGATGCCTGAAAGCAAAAGGTGGGCCACTGTGGCCTGATCCAGCAAGGCTCCTCTTATGTCCTTATAGACAAATTCATGGAGAACAGGTACATCAATGGTTACTAGAATACATGTCTAAGTATCACCTCACCTCCAGGTTGGCGAGATAGGCAGGATGCCTCTAAAACAGAGGTGTCAAACTCAATTTTGCAGAGGGCCATATATTAAATTTAGAATGTGTAGGCGGGCCGGATTCAAATAAAAAAAATGTACTGAATTATTATAACATTTTATTTATTTAATTATATAGTATATAATATACGGTTGTTAAAATCTTAATACTAGTTCCTTCAGCTAGTCAGCATATCTCACTGCACATTTCAGATCTAACATTGGAGAGAAACCATGTGAATGCAAGGAGTGTGGAAAACATTTCAGCCAGTCAGCATATCTTACTTTACATATCAGGTCTCAGCCCTTCTGCTTCCTTCCTGCTCTTGGATCCCGGCAAATGGCCTTAGAAGTGTGCCTTCCTCCCTCCCTCGGTACCTACCGGGTGCTGCCGCCGCCGCTCCTCCTCCGAGCGGCGAGCAGCGGGGCCTGGGGGCGTCGCGGCCGCAGGCAGCAAGGCTGAGGAGGAGGAGGAGGTGCCGGTTATGTCCTCCAGGCCCGGCGCGCGCAGTGCCATCTTCTAGACACTCACATGGCCGGCAGATGCACGCCCCTCGCCCACGCTGGCTCCGCCCCCTCCCTTCGATAGGCAGCGGCACCCAGGGCGAGGGTCGGGCCTGCACCGGCCACCAGTCGGCGGCGGCGAGCGCTGGCGCACAGCCGACAACACAAGGGAGCAGCGGATGGCGCCGGGGGGCACCAGGAGACGGCGGTGGAGGCGATTGCAGGCCGTTTTGATGCGCCCCGCGGGCCGTATGCGCCTCGCGGGGCGTATGTTTGACATGACTGCTCTAAAAGATATTTGCAGGGATTCAAGAGCAGGTGAAGGCTTTGCCTTTGTCTTCTCCTTCAAATGCTTGGTACAGGATACCAAATCAGACGGACTGTGGCCTGATCCAGCAGGACTTCTCTTATGTTCTTTTGTCATGCAGAAACCCGGTGTAGCCCCAGTTTTTCTACTCCTGAAAACTGAACTTACTTACCAATTAATGACTGGACCCCAACTTATCTTTCATTACATCTGTGTGTCTCCAGATGTTTCTGAGCTTAGGATACACCTAAGGGAAAACTCTTGGACAAGCCTTCTTCACCCCAAGTATGCCTTTTGGAGAAGACCTTCCTTCTACCCTTGGACTTTAAAAACTCACGACACATGAGTTGCAAATCCTACATCATTTTAGGATGGCACGTCTATAGAGCTTGTCACAAGCAGCTGGTGCCCATTTTAATGCTATCACGCCACAGTCAACTTGACATATTTAGCAGAAGCTCTTTGTGGCATTTTTGCCGACCTTGTCTGAAGATTCCGGGGCCTCGGCAGATTTTGGAAAGGGAGGGCAAGAGCCTTGATTTTAAAGAGACACCATCCTGAGATGTTTAACTTCATGATTGGCATCCTCTGCACCTCCCCAAAGGAAAGGAGGAGGCCCTCTCTCCATTTTTATTCCGTGCATGAATCCCTCCTGGTTTCTGTTTTTTGCAAGCATGCTGTTGAATGAAACATCTTCTGAAGAATCACCAACTCCAAGGCTTCTTGGAGCCGGAAGGGAAGTTTTAAATTAAGTCTCAGGCTAGAATTAAAAAGAAAAGAAAATACATTCAGGAGCAATCAATGTGCCACGTCATGAAATGTGGAGTCTGCTATTATTATACTTGAAGCCTTTGGTGCATCAGATTTTAATTTTACAAGGTACCTCTGAGATTATGAAACCTGACCTCTGGTCCAGCTCATGCCAATTATATTTCCTACCGTTGTTGCTATATCAAGCCTGCTAAATTGCGCCCTTTGCCAAAGCAGTTTCTCTTTCAAGAATCTGCAGCTTCCCTATCAGGATGATGGAGAATAGAAGTCCCAGTTTCCTGTTGGCAGGTCTTTGGGTTTTGATTGTGCCTCATAGGCATGCAAAACAGTAGGCATGGCATTTTATGAAGTTTTATAAGCTGCATTGAGCCTTTGGAATAAGGAAGTGCACAAATGGAGGTTTTGCATTCAATTTGGACTGAATCTAATGTCTGAAAATTTGTACTCATTCGAAGACATCCACTTCAAATGTGTTCGGATTCTATTCAATACGAATGTATTCATACAAATTCACGTGAATATCTGATACCAATGCATACATATCCGGTACATATCCAAGGGTGTTTTTCCACTGCGCTCCTTTAATCTGGATCTAAGGAATGGGTACTTCCCTTAATCTGGATCTAGTAGATCCGGATTAAAGGAAGTACCCAATGTGTTTCCATGGGTGGTCTAGCACCCAATAGCAATGGGTGCTAGCCTCCCTGCTGTAGAACCACCAGAGCACCCATTTGGAAATCCGGATCTACCCATGAGGGGTCTGCTTGTCACCCCAGGTGTTCGGGGGGACAGGGGGTGCAATCTCCGAAGTGGCATCGATGTCATTTCGAAGTCACTTTGAAGTCACTTCGAAGTCTGTGCAAAACAGCTCAATTGAAGTCTGTGCTGATCTTCGGAGTGAACTTCGGAGTCACTTCGGAGTCACTTCGAAGTTCACTCTGAAGATCAGCACAGACTTCAAAGATGCTCCAGAGCTATTTTGCACAGACTTTGAAGTGATTTCAAAGTGACTTCAAAATGATTTCGAAATGACTTTGAAGCTTAGGTTTTAGGGCTCCCCCCCATGGGTGCCCCCTCCCCCTAGCCTCCTCTAGACCCCATTGCCACACAAGTGTGGAAACAGGCTCCCTTTAATCTGGATTTTCTGCCTGAAGTCCCCATTGTAGACCCCATTAATGGGGTCTACAAAAAATCCGGATTAAAGGCCAGAAAGTACCCGTTTAATCTGGATTTCCCCAGCGGCAGTTGAAGCTTCTACGAGGCCCTCCCTAGCCCCCCCCCCCAGGGGAGAGCCCGAATGATCCCCTCCTTACCTCTTCGGCGTCGCCCTGATTCTGGTCACGGGGACCCAGGAGGCTGCGCGCCTGCGTGCTGCACGCCTCCTGATTGGCCAGGGCTGCTTCAGGATGGTGGAGTGAAACCGGGAAAGGTTGTGTCCGCTCCTTCCTGAGCAAACCTTGCATCGTGTTTGCCAATGAAAAGAAAATCATTATTTTGTTGTTCTGATTGATTTTACTCCTGTGCTTTGTCACAGTTGGGGAGAGTAACAAAATAAAATCATTCAAAGCAAATAAAATCCTAACAGTCATTAAAACCTAATTTGAAGCAATAAAGCAATCCATTAGACCAATAAAAAAGACTAAAAACAGTAATGCAAATGGATGATAAGATTCCAGGCCCTGATTTGCGGTTACCCTTCCGGAGCAGGTTTAGATGTTCTGGAGAAGGGCCTCTGCTCTCTACAGTGCAGCCCCAAACTTCCGGTGAGTTTCTAGATGCAGTGTCCACACTCTCTTCCAGGTAGGCATGTGCACGGATATCTGAAAATTCAAAAATCTGATTCGAATCTGAAGAATATCGATATTCGAATTTGAATCGGATTTTCAAAAATCCAAATGTCTGAATTTGGTCGGATTTCAGATTTTCAAAAACCCAATATGGAATTTTGAATAATTCAACTAAATAGAAGGGCATATTTCACATCTGAATATCGAGTCTATTTGCACTTATAACATGGGGTGCAAACAGGACAAATTCAAAAATTGTATACAAATGTTCTGGACATTCCTATCATTCGATTTGAATCGGATTTTTGAAAAAATATGGATTCAGATTTTCAAATGTCGAATTGAATTGAATATTCCTACTTCCTGGTGCAAATGTTGTGTAGGGTTGGGTTGGCACAGCTGCAGCTACACAATCACAGCTGCATCACAATCGCCATGACAGTGTCCTGGCTTGTGGCAGATGTTGCTGTTGCCATGGTGATCCAGCTGGGCCGGGTCAGACTATCTGCACTTCATGCGTTAGTGGTCAGATTTGGGTACGCCTCAGCACTTGAAGCGTAGAGGCATCCCTGTTCGCCTGATCTTAACTTTAGCGAGATGATAATATTATTTCATCCCATGAAGTAAAGTACAAAGAGGACCCTTGTCAGAATCCCCACCCCACCAAGAGGAGCTTTAAGATCTTCTTCATCTTTATTTGATAAAAGATTATGAAGAAGTCAGCATTGCATACAGTAATAAGGGTGTTCACGAATGCATTTTTGAGTTCATAATGAATGTTTTAAAATTCGTATTTGTACGAATAGATCACATTCAAATGTGGTAAAATTCTATTTGATATGAATTTATCCATACATATTGGATACATATCCAATAGGAACAAATGGATATCTGATATGAACAAATACGTATCTGATACAAAGGAATACATATCTGCTACAAACAAATACGTAAACACGTATCTGATATGAATATTTATCAAATATGTGTCCAATATGAATGTCTACATATCTGATATGAACGAATACGTATCCGATATATATCTGTAATATATCTGCGCTCTGAAAATGTCAAATCCAACCTGAATCCACTTTTAATCCTCAGTCAATCCATGTCGAATGCAATCTGGATCCATTGCGCATGTGACTGGCGCTCAGTTTTTCCACACCCCCAATCTAACGAATGTTTGAACTATTGGTTGGAATGTCCAGAAACATTAGTATTTGTACGAATGTTAGTATATGAATATTGTAACATTTGATTTGTGTCTGAATATTGGTCCACATCCCTATATGGTATATGAAGCATTCCATTCTACCTGGGTCTCACAGCCTCATATTACACACAACTCTAGCTAATCTTGGGTTTCCCCAAACAACTCAGTGTTCCCCACAGGGTGACTTACCAGGGGCAGCCAAGACAACTCTGTCCTCTGGCTGCTGCTTCTGCCTGGCTGGATACTGTTACCATGGAGGAAGGCAGCATGTGCTGAGGACACCCCACTAAACTGTGGTCCATCCCAATCTAATAATGGAGGTCGTGAATGAAAGTTCCATTGCCTCCAGAAATTGCTCCATTTCTTTGGCCAGTCCTGGAAGCCTGGTGATATGGTACCACTTTCCCACCTCCCCAGGTCACGAATGTTCTGAAACATTCATACAAATACAAATGTCAATGTACAAATGTTGTAACATTCCCTAGGCCTTAATTAAGCTGGAGGATGAAGTTCTGCTGGTGGTGCAATGCAATTGGCCCACATATATGCCACTCAGAGGCTACTTCCTCTAGGCCCGCCCCTAGACCCCATTTACCTGACACAAAAGCACACTCTGTCATCCAATCTTCATGGTGGAGGATTGGATCGGAGGCACCATTTATGAAGTCCACCGAGAATCTGGATCTACAGACCTGAAGACCTTATTAAGACTGGATTTGGGAGGCACTTGTGTGGACAACACGTCCCTCACGAGGTCCTCATGGGGTCTTCTGTGTGGAAGGTGAGTCACGATTCTGTCCTTAATGGGGTCTTCTTGGGTCCTTAATGGGGTCTTCATGAATTCAGTATGCGCACGTCTCTAGACTACAATAGGATGTTGAGGTTAAACCTGTTTAGTTATCCTATTCGAAAAGAACTCTCAGTCCCAGGGGCATGAGAGATGAATTTGCAGGATTTCAATTTACAAATAGGTTCATTAAAGCATTAAGGCTCCCATGAGGTCCCGGTCTGTAAAGGTAAATCACCATTGTATCTCTGCCAAACACATTGGCAATTCTGTGGTCCTTTTGCATTGAGGAAAACGGCATCCTTTTGCTCCTGCTTTTGTTAACACCTTTGGCTGGCCGTGGGGGCTAGCAAGATGTTCAGCCGACTCCAGTTATTGAGAAAGATAACAGTGCATACAAGAGAAAGAGCAAGCTCCACAAAGGCATTCATGTTTTTATCAACCTGGAAAATGATAAATCTTCCAGGGGAGCTTTATGCCTTTCCTACAGATCTCCCTTCCACAGGCTGGTGCAGTCTAATTGCTGCTGCCAGTGGTACTCCATCTCCACAGAAAGGAGCATAGCCCAGACTAGATGGCCAAAACGGCCACCTAGTCCGGGATACCTGGAAACTGTCTTTAAAGAGGTCTACCAGTGTACTAGCCAGGGGTAAACTGGACAATGGGGCATGTGAACATCTCCACGGTCCCAGGGCAGGTGAAGTCCAAAAACACCATGCAAATTGAATTTACAACATTCATACATTGACATTCGTATTTGTACAAGTGTTTCAGAACATTCATATGAAGCTTCAAAACGTTCGTGACCTAGAGAGTTGGGAAAGTGGCTACACCAGTCACAGTTTGCAATAGGTTAACATCTGGGCAGGTGCATCTGCACTTGAAGGAAGTGTTTACAGCTTAGGAACGACCCCTACCTCCCCAGATGTTAACTAGCTGTGGTGCACAAAATTGTGTACCACATGCAAACTAAACTTTATCAGAAACTTACCTGACGTGTCCACAGCATGTCCAAAATGATGGCACCCTGTCAGATATTGGACACATGACTGGATGGAGGTGAGTGTCTGGGAATGTGGGGGTTAGGCTACCATGTGCTAGCATTCCCAAGTCTGTTCTGCACTTTTCCCTTCCAAGGGACGGGAAGCTAAGTGAAGAAGCACCCCAGGCCCCTTCCTTGTGTGGTGAAATGACTTCAATGTTATTCTTTGCACATTGCGTCTTAGGCATCTTTGATGGACCACTAGGGTGTTAAGACCTTCCACCAAATGCACTAGATGGAGAAGACATGGAGGCTGATCATCACTGAGGGATTCATCAAAGGCATCTGGGCCCCACATGGAGGCAGGCATGGCGTTAGATACAGGTGTGGTTCATGGATCAGAAAGGCTACAGAGTAAGAGAAGTTGGAAGTTATGTGGCCTCAGATGAGTCTTAAGATGACTACCAAACCAAAGCGTACTGGGGTAGGATAACCTCAGTGACACAATTTTTCAAAGGTGGTAGTGACAGCAACAGCCCAGATAGCATTAAGATGAATTCATGGAAGCAGATGTAGCAAAGGCTACTAGAATGGAACCATCTCCTGGTTGGGGAGAAACAAGCAGAGGAGGTGTGTGCATGATTTTTTTGTTTGTTTGTTTGCATTTGTATTTGAGATGAGTCAAATGTCAAAACATTTTATTCAATTTGCATGTTTAAAATCAGAATGCTAAACAACTGATTTGGATCCACTGCATTCAAATCTATTCTTTCGAATGACAGACTCGTATTTAAAGACAACATTCATATGTGTTATATTATCTGTATGCAATTTAGAGATGTGCGCAGATATTCAAAAAAACAAAAATCCAATTGGGAACACCTCCCTTACGAAACCAGGCTGCAACGTCTAGGCCTCTTCAGTCTGGAGAGACGGCATTTAAGAGGGGACCTGATTGAAGTATATAAAATTATGCATGGTATAGAAAAGGTGGATAGAGAACATTTCTTTTCTCTATCTCACAACTCTAGAACCAGGGGGCATCTATGAAGCTGATGGGTAGGAGAATAAGGTCTGACAGGGGGAAGTATTTCTTCACCCAGAGGGTCATCGGCTTATGGAATGTTCTGCTGGAAGAGGTGGTGGCAGCTACCGGTCTAGATAAAAACAGGATGCGCACAAATTTGAAAATCAGATACGAATGTTCCCGACATGCATATTTTCGAGGTCGAATCAAATTTTCAAAAATACAGATTTAGATAATCTGGATTCAAACTGAATTTTTGAAATTCCTGATTTTTGAATTTTCAATCGAGTTGAATATTCAAATATTCAAATCAGCTCGAATTAAAATGCAAAAAGTGTATTTGTGCACACCCCTGGTATGCATTTCGTATGCATCCTGTTCTATCCATGATACATCCCGTTTTCATCTCGTATTATCAGTGCAAATGCATACAGATACGTATATTTGTACAGATATTTATTTTTATTTATTTATTTATATTTATAGCCCGCCCCATACCCACGGGTCTCTGGGCGGCTCACAACATTTAACAACAAACATATCAAGATCTATATCAATCCTATAAACCAGTACAAAGTTTAAAAATACAGCATTAAAAAATACAAAAAACAGTTTAAAAACAGCAGTGCTTACAATGGGGGAAGCGTAGGGAACATTTAACCAAAGGCCTGAGTGAAGAGGTACGTCTTCACTGCCTTCCTGAACATAAACAGAGAAGGGGCCTGACACACCTCGAGGGGGAGACCATTCCACATCCTGGGGGCCACTACCGAGAAGGCCCTCTCCCGGGTGCCCACCTGCCTAGCTGCTGAAGGCGGTGGGATAACCAGGAGGGCTTCCCCACCAGATCTTAAGATGCGGACAGGTCGATATGGGAGAAGGCGCTCCTTTAGATATCTGGGGCTTTAGATATGTATGTAATACGTATGTATCTGTACATTCGAATGATTTGAATTGTTTGAACGAATGTTTCCGAACATTCAAAATCCATTTTTGAAATTTTGATTCGAATGTCTAAATTCAAATGTGAAGACATTTGATTTGAGCCCCAATGTCCACATTTGTACGAATCCGATCAGATTTTGAATGTTTAGTACATTTGTGCGCATCCCTAAGGCATAGGGATTTGCACTAGTGCAAAGACCATTTGCACTAGGAATGTGCACAATATTCATAATATTAAAAATTTGTATGAATTTGGCGAAATTTTCTTGCATGTGATTCAATACGAAATGAAAACAAAACAATTTGCAGGGATTCAAGAGCAGGTGAAGGTCTTCATTTTGTCTTGTGCTTGAGATGCCTTGAAGCCATTGGTGGGCCACTGTGTGAGACAGGATGCTAGACTAGCTAAGCTGTGGCCTGACCCAGAAGGGCTCCTCTTAAGTTCCTATGTTCTAGAACGGAAAGCCTGATTACAGCTCTCTTTTCCTCCTTTTCCTGGAAAGGAGAAAAGGACCTGTTAATGTACTGATTATCAAACATTGCTCAAAGATATTCCACTTGGACTTGTCTCGGTTTGCAGAAAACTATATCTCACTTTGCCAAAGGAAGAACTCTAACGTTTGATTCATTGTTTGCTTTCAGCTGCACTGACTTTGCTATTGTTTTCCAACTTCGCTCCAGCTGGACTGCAGTTTCCAGTGTTACAAGTTCTCTAGCTACAGACTTCCATTTTTTTCCTTGAGCAGAATATTTTTGCACTGGGGTTTTGCAATGAGAAATAGTTCAGGGGAAGCTTGAAATGAGCATTTGTGAACAACATGACAGGAAGGTGAGGAAGAAATATATTTAATTTGTGTACAAATGTGAATTTATAGATTTCATGCTTCCTGAATCTACATGCAAAATAAAAGCTGATATCTACAGAAATTCATGTGTCTCTGAATACTCTAATTTGGTCCTTTAATTTTTTAAAAAATATTTTAATGAAAAAACTGTACCAAAAGTTATATATGAAGGAGAATGTATAATAAATAAATAAATAAATAAATAAATAAATAAATACATACATACATACATACATACATACATACATACATACATACATACATACATACATACATACATACATACATACATACACACACACACACACACATACATACATACATACATACATACATACATACATACATACATACATACATACATACATACATACATACATACATACATACATACATACATACATACATAAATATTATTTGTTTAGGGTAATTGGTTCCAAAGATCAGTATATGAAGCAGAATTCATATGCATATGTGTAGACTCTTTCGTAGATAGATATGGTAATCTAGAAATGGGACAAAATGCAATTGTGGCTTAAAAGTACAAAACCCAAGCACTGAACATTAGCAACATGTACAAACAGGTTTTAGAGGGTTTGAAACTGAACCTCACCAGATGAGTTTGTTTGGTGAACCCTTCAAACATGGGCTTTCTATTGAGTTCAGTCTTGAACTTTAAGCCTGGTTCAGTTCACTAATGACCCCAAAGAATCAGGAAGTTCAGGCTGAACTGGTTCACCATTTTGTGCACATCTCTTATGTACACATTACTGAGCTGTGATTAGTCTGAAGTACTGAGTGCTATTGATTGTGATTATCTATCTATCTATCTATCTATCTATCTATCTATCTATCTATCTATCTATCTATCTATCTATCTATCTATCTATCTATCTATCTATCTATCTATCTATCTATCTATCTATCTATCTATCTATCTATCTATCTATCTATCTATCTAACTGTCCATCGATCCATCCATCCATCCATCCATCCATCCATCCATCCATCCATCCATCCATCCATCCATCCATCCATCCATCCATCCATCCGTTTATTATTATCATTAAAGTTTATTTATCAAGCGCTATAGATGTATATAGCGCTGTACAAGCTGCAAAAATTTAAAAAGACAATAGAGCGAAAAATACAAATAAGCAAAATTATCTATCCATCTATCCATCCATCCTAAGAACCAGCTGTATTTCATGAGTATCAAGCTAATTGCCCAAAGGAGACTAAGTTTGTGGTCTTTTTAATCTGAATAATTCTTCAGAAACACAACACATAATGTGATAGAACAGTGGTAGGCAACATAATGGTTAGTGAAGTGTATTTCCTCAGCTCTAGGTACCCTAGGAAACTCGGTTGTATTTTGCACAGATGGTGTTGTGTATTATTTATTTATTTGGAAGTTGTTTTCTTTTTAAAAACTTTTTTAAGCACAATAAAAGAATCCCTCTCTTCAATCCTCTTATACCATGAAAACGCTCCAATGCGACTCCTAATAGTAGCTTGTTCTGTTCCAATAGTTTCTATCATTCTGGCTTATAGTTTAATACACAAAACACAAAAAAGAGGAAAACAGTGTCTTTATTTCAGACCATATGGAAGAGAAAGATTGCAAGGATGAAATATAATTCCTTTCCTTAGCAGAAGAGGCAAGAAAAACCCATGGTCCCATCTCTCATCCTCTCCAGCGCTCTGGCCACACCTAAGGTTTAATCCGGCTTCAGTCCACCTTAAGAGTGGGAGAACGCATCAGCAAAGTGACTGGTAGTTTCCTTTCCACATTATCTATCTCAAAGGTGAATTTTCTGAGTTATTTAACACTGATAGAAAACTGCTTGTCACTTTGGTAATGCATTCTCTCACTATGAAAGTAGACTGAAGCTGGATTAAACCTTAAGTATGAATGCAGCCCAGCAGCCATTGAATGTGACAATGGATGGTGTCTTTACTGACATCAAAATATGTCAACCATACAGTTATTGCAAAACCTGGAGCCCCTTCTATTCTTATGGTTGAGGGACTCCTATCTTTGGAATCCTATATTGACAACTCCACTGTTCAGGGCTGGCCCAAAGGGAACATTGCTTTAAATAACATGGAATTATGCAAGTCTCTAGGGGAAATAAATCAATTTAATGCATCAGTGAACACAAATCAAAGGGATTCATTATCCAGAAACACGGCAAAGATCATTAGTTTATATGGCTTTTAAACTGAGATAGACAAAGAAAAGGTCCATTGAGAGCCACCTTAAATGTTACCTTTATATGGTTTTTGAATGTCACATAAGAACATAAGAGAAACCCTGCTGGATCAGGCCGTAGCCCATCTAGTCCAGCATTCCATCACACACAGTGGCCAACCAAATGCTCATGGGCATCTCAAGCAGAGACAAACCTTTTCCTGCCCTCAAATCCCAGCAAATGACCTTAGAAGCATCCTGCTTTTCCCCCAACCTGAAAGACATACCTAGGTATCCATTCTAGTAGCCACTGATACATCTGCCATCCATAAATTTCTCTAATCCTTCCTTAAAGCCAGCTAGGTTGGTTGCTGTCACCACCTCTTCCAGCAGCAAATTCCATAAACGGATGACCCTCTGGGCAAAGAAAGACTTCCCCTTGTCTGATCTGACTCTCCTACCCATCAGCTCCATAGATGCCCCCTGGTTCTAGTGTTGTGTAATAGAGAAAAAAAATATCTATCCACTTTTTCCATATGTGCATTATTTTATCTACTTCAGTCAGGTCCCCTCTTAAATGCCATCTTTCCAGGCTGAAGAGGCCTAGACATTGCAGTCTGATTTCATAAAGGATTTTGTTCCAGCCCCTTAATCATTATGGTTGCCCTTTCCTGCACCTTTTCCAGATCCACAATATGCTTTTTGAGGTGTGGCGAACCCTTTTGAGGTTGGAAATTAACAGCAAAGGAAGGACATTTCCTAGATACGTTTCCTGGATACTTCTGGGACATCCAGTTGAATCAGAGGTGTCTTATCAGGTCTAGGGAAACTGCTGATTCCTCAGGTGGGCAACTCCCATCAGCTCCAATATCTAGCATGGCTGGAGCTCAGAAATGGCTCTCTGACTTTTTCCAGATGTTCACATTCACACGGAACTACCTGAAGCAACATCTGGAAGACCACCGTTCTCACTCCCTTGTGGCAGTTAGACCTTTCCTGACTCTGCAAAACCATTTAGTTGCATTTTAGACTCAAATTAGGAAGGCTTTTCTACCATACTGCTTGCTTAGTTCTGCAAGGAGGTCTTCGCCAGCTGTTCCTCCTTCCTGAAGATTTCCTAGTATCGGCAAATATACTGTATCACGTGAGTGTGTGTCTACGTGCGTTTGAAGAAAGAGGGCAAGGTGGAGAACCCAAGCTGAGTAAACCATCAGTGCACTGGCAATAATACTTAATTGACCGAGAGCTATTCTTACGTTGCCAACAAGAACGAAAGAGCCAGCAGCTGGCTTTGCCATCTGTGCCCGTTCAAATGCAATGAAAAGAGTGCCTTGCCGAGGTTCCCTATTTGACGAGAAACAGAGAGGACCTTAGAATTCAGGGGTATGATGTCAAGGCCTTGAGCACTTCTAGTATGGCAGTAATGCTGGATGCAGCCTGGGCTGTCTCTTGCATGGATGTGCGCAAATATTCTTGCCATTCATTATTTGACCAAATTTGGCCAAATTTGGACATTTGAATCCGAATCCGAATCGAATATCCAGATATTCGTTTTTTAATATTTGAACTAATAGGGACATTTATATGTGTGCGGATACGTGTGCATAACATACGTAATTGTACGCATCTTATTTGTATCCATGCTCATCCATACGGATATGTATGGGTAAAAACGGGATGCGTATAGATGCATAAGAACATAAGAACATAAGAGAAGCCTTGCTGGATCAGGCCACAGCCCATCTAGTCCAGCATCCTGTCGCACACAGTGGCCCACCAAATGCTCATGGGCATCTCAAGCAGAGACAAGGAAAAACCAATTCCTGCTACAGAATCCCAGCAAATGGCCTTAGAAGTGCCCCGTTTCCCCCCCCCCCCCAGCCTGAAAGATGCACCTAGGCATTCGTTCTAGTAGCCATTGATACATCTGTCGTCCATAAATTTGTCTAACCCATCCTTAAAGCCATCTAGACTGGTAGCTGTCACCACATCTTCCAGCAGCAAATTCTATAAACCGATGACCCTCTGGGTAAAGAAATACTTCCCCCTTTCAGACCTGACTCTCCTACCCATCAGCTTCATAGATGCCCCCTGGTTCTAGTGTTGTACGACAGAGAAAAGAAATTTCCTCTATCCACCTTTTCTATACCATGCATAATTTTATGTACTTCAGTCAGGTCCCCTCTTAAACGCCGTCTCTCCAGACTGAAAAGGCCTAGACGTTGCAGCCTGGTTTCGTAAGGGAGGCGTTCCAGACCCTTAATCATTCTGGTTGCCCTTTTCTGCACCTTCTCTAGTTCCACAATATCCTTTTTGAGGTGTGGTGACCAGAACAGTACACAATATTCCAAATGTGGCCTCACTATAGATTTATAAAAGGGCAAAATGACACTTGCTTTCTTATTTTCTATTCCCTTCCTAATTATTCCCAGTACTGAATTTGCTTTTTTCGCTGCTGCCATGCACTGGGTTGACACCTTCATTGAACTGTCCACCAAAACCCCGAGATCCCTTTCCTGGTGTGTTGCAGAAAGCTCAGACCCCATCAGTTTATAGATGTAATTTGGATTCTTGGCCCTGATGTGCATTACTTTGCACTTGTTAAGATTAAAGCACATTTGCCACTTGGTTGCCCACTCACCTAATGCTAAGAGATCCCTCTGGAGCTCTTGGCAAACTTTTTTCGGATTTTACTACCCTAAATAATTTAGTATCATCAGCGAACTTTGCTATTTTACTATGTACCCCTTCCTCTAGATCATTGATGAATAAATTAAAAAGTATTGGTCCCAATACTGAGCCTTGAGGGATCCCACTTTTTACCTCTATCTGCTTTTCTATTTCTTCAAATCTTATTTGCATCCATGTCCATCCATACGTATAGGATGAAAACGGGATGTGTACAGATGCGCAGAAGAAGAAGAGTTGGCTTTTCTACTCCGCTTTTCTCACCCATTTAAGGGGACTCAAAGTGGCTGACAAACCTTCTGTTCTTCTCCCCATAATAAACACCCTGTGAGGTAGGTGGGGCTGTGAGAGCTCAGAAGAGAGCTGTGACTAGCCCAAGGTCACCCAGCTGGCTTCATGGGGGAGAGTGGAATTGAACCCAGTATTCCCAGGTAAGAGTCCAGCTCCTTAACCACTAGATCAAACTGGCGTACGGACACATACAAATGTTGTTGACATTTGTATCGTTGAATTGAATATCCATACAAAGAGATACAAATATATTTAAGTCGGTTTGAATTTTAGTGCATTTTTTCTCTATTCGTATGAATTTGGACTTTCGAATATTCAATCCAAATCAAATTGAATATCAAAAATTGCACTCATGCACAACCCTAATGCACACAGCTCTTGCTATTTTTCCTCGCTTTCTTTTAAGATGTTTTGTAGCACCTGAATTCAACAGCTTCCTCCCAAGACGCACCAAATATATTGCTCCTAAGCACATGCAAGGAATACGTGTCACTTGTCCTATTAAATTTATTTCCATTCACCTTGAATTTCCCCAGGTTCTTTTCCATAAATTGAATGGTAATTTTCAGAGATTTGGGCTCTAGCAGTGAATTACAGGGGGAGCCAGAAGGGACAGTCTCATTTTGCTACATAGTTCCCATTTCATAAGGCAAGAGGGAGCCATGATTTGGGTAGAAACTGGACCATGAGGCTGGGTTTTTCATTACGTACCTCTTTATCACCCCCACCTCTATTGTTGGGACCGTGCCTTCTAGCCTGCCCCTTGAACTATTTCTCATGCTGTTCCCAAACATTCCCTGTTCAAGCATGAAATGAGAGATCAGTTAAGCTGCATGCTGTCCTTGGCAGATGTGAACATCTGGAGGTTTCACTGTCAGATTCACAAGAGTGTATCGTATAAGCCTTGTGTTTTCATAGAGAGGGAGAGAAGGGGCGTATTTTGGGCATCAGTGAAATTTGTGCTAAGGGTTCCTTTTACCCTCATTTAGGGTGCAATCAGACAGGGCTTTTTTCAATCACCTCTTTTTTAGAAAACGCATCCCTTCTGCAGCCATCCCCCCCCAAAAAAAACTGATATTCAAAGAGTAAAACAAATAAACCTGCCTTGTATCTCTGCACTTTGCCTCAAAGACCTGACTATAGTTTCTGAAAAAGTGATCACCACTGATTGGCTAGCCTCCCGCCTGGGTTTTCAAGATGAGAGGTCGATTCACACTTAAGCCACTGGCATGCAATCAGGACAGCTCTGGTAAAGGGCATGTGCACCGCTACAGCCTAGAAGCATGCCCAACCTCACCAGAGCTGTCTTAATTGTGGATGAGATGTAGAGCACAAAACCATGGTCCACGTCTATCGCAACCTTTAATCCAGACTTACCGGAGTCATCCAGGTCTTCGTCTGGTGGGTCTTTTCCTCCCCCTTCTCTGGGATCACAGAGCTCCCTCCCTCTCTCAGAAATTGGAGGAGAGCCCCACGCTTACCGAGAGAAGAGAGGGGCGCCACCCCAACAGCATTGCCGGGTCAGACTGGTCTTCCCCCCTGCAATGGCCACCTACCAGCCAGCGCCAATGGAACTGACAAGCTGGAGCAGGTTCAAAGGAGAGCTACCAAGATGGTGAACGGTCTGCAAACCATGTCCTATGAGGAACGGCTTAAGGAACTAGGAATGTTTAGTCTACCAAAAAGAAGACTGAGAGGAGACATGATAGCTGTCTACAAATACCTCAAGGGTTGTCACAAGGCAGAGGGATCAGCCCTGTTCTCACTCTCTCAAGGAAGGACTAGAAACAATGGGGTGAAACTGCAGGGGAAAAGATTTAGTTTAGATGTTAGGAAAAAATTTCTAACAGTAGGAGTGATCAACCAGTGGAACAGGCTGCCACGGGAGGTGGTTGGTTCCCCTTCGATGGAGGTCTTCAAGCAGAGACTGGACGGCCATCTGTCTGAGATGGTTTAGGAGATCCTGCCTTGAGCAGGGGGTTGGACTCGATGACCCAGGAGGTCCCCTCCAACTCTACCATTCTATGATTCTATGATTCTATGAACGTGTGATGTGGGCGGTGGCAACCAAACATACCAGCCAGGGGGCTGGGCTCGGAGGGGGGCAATATGCTCCAGGTACAGGATGACTGTTCACATTTCTGGATGCTGAGCAGCGTCCTCAGTGGCCGGGAGACCGTATGCTCCTCCTGTACCCGGAGCGTACAGGGTTTAGTGCACTACAGTCTAATTGCTGTAGTGCAAAAAGGCCTCTGGATTTGCTCCCATGCTGTGGTTGGCTACATCTCCCTCCACTGTGGTTCCTCCCAATGTAACTGAAAGTCTCTCTAGGTCAGCGGTTCTCAACCTTCCTAATGCCGCGACCCCTTAATGGAGTTCCTCATGTTGTGGGGACCCCCAACCATGGGGGCGGAGCAGCTGGGAGGTGGGTGGGAAGGGTGGTGGGAGACTCGTTGTGACCCCTCTGGAAGGGTAGTTCGACCCCCAAAGGGGTCCCGACCCCCAGGTTGAGAACCACTGCTCTAGGTTAAGCTGTGGAACAGTTTTTACTGCAGCATAGCTAGTGGTGATCAGGGTGGCTCTTGGCCACCCTGGGACAGAGGCAGCACCGTGGAGTGCATATGCTCTCTCCCAGAGCATGTTGGACAGGCCAGATCCCCTTAGTGCAAATGAGCCCAATCTTCCTTATGTGGAGAGGGCAGCCATTCCCAGGTCCCAGGGCACAGCGAGAAGAAGAAGAAGAGGAAGAGGAAGAAGAGGAAGAAGAAGAAGAAGAAGAAGAGGAAGAGGAAGAAGAAGAAGAAGAGTTGACTTTTCTCACCCATTAAAGGGGCTCAAAGCAGCTGACAAACCTTCTGTTCTTCTCCTCACAACAGAACACCCTGTTAGGTGGGCACTGTGAGAGCTCAGAAAGAGAGCTGTGACTAGCCCAAGGTCACCCAGCTGGCTTCATGGGGGAGGGCGGAATCAAAGCCGGTATTCGCAGATAAGAGTCTGGCTCCCTCACCACTAGACAAAACAGGCCCCATGCAGGGGGCATCTTTGAAGCTGATGGGCAGGAGAGTCGGATCAGACAAGGGGAAGCATTTCTTCAAATAAAGGATACATACGGGATGTGTTTGTGATGCGTACAGGATGCATACGGATGCATATGAGATTTACATCATTGGATACGTATGGAATATTTGAACAAATAGATACGAATGTATTTGTATTGGTTCGAATGTCCAGACATTCATTTTTCTTTAGTAATACAAACTCAGATTTTCAAATAATTGATTCATTCCTAATTGAATGTCAAAAATTGCATTCATGCACACCCCTAAAAGATAAGGCATTCAGCCATCCATAGGAATAATCTAGAAGCCATAGGCCACGTCTCCACAGCGTGTGACAGAAGGCCGCTGCGGACATTGAGAGACTTCCATCCCACTCCTAAGTTAAAAACTTCAAGGCGTGAAAAGCAGCAGTGAAACGGCTTCCTTGCACACTGAACTAGTCCCTTGCAAAGAAAGGAGGGAGCATGATCTCCTCACTGTGCTGTTAATAATGTCTCACAGTCACATGTGCCGTTCAGATTGCAGAAGGAGAAAGAGCATATGTCTTCCCACACATTCTTGCTAAAGCAACAGTTGCCCATATGCGCAGGTGTTAAATGTTATTATTAGTCAATTTATTAATGTTCTCTTGAACGTTTTTCCAGTTAAAATTTTTAGGCAGAAACTATTGATTTCAGTCATTTAATCCCCCACCCCACCCCATCCTTCAATAGCAAAATAAGAATGGAGTGTGAATGCTGTGAACCATCTTGGCTGAGAAGAGTGGAGAAGATGTCAGGTAATGTAGTGGATATGGATTGGAGTCAGATTACTTGTCAATCTCAGAGAATAGCTTGACAGCCATTCAGTCAAATAAATCCAGAGACAAATATTTCTTTCCTCACTGGAAGGTTCAGCAGCTGTATTTCAGAATCCTTTCTGATACAAACTTCTCTTTAAACAGCAAACTAAAGACAAAAAAACTTGTACAACACCGAGATACTTATATAGCCCACAAACTGCAATTCATCATCATGAGGTTTTTGCACAAGGGGTTTTTTAATGTGTGGAGAACACGCGGGGATGCTGCATTCACACGTCAGGGGTGGCCAGATCCATTCTGTACCACCTCAACCCTCCCCATGCGCTCTCCTCGCGTTCCATTTTCAGAGCAGAAAAACCTGCTCTTAAAACATCTCTGTGCGTTCTGCACGTCCCCAGCTGTTCCAGAGGGAGAGCATTCACACACTCTCCCTCTGTGACAGCTGGGCCCCTCCCCCAGCCTCCCCCGATTGGCTGTCTTGCAGCCAGAGGTGAGGAGGCAGTCGGTCCCCTTCCCTGGGGTCCTGCCACCTGCATCGGCCAGCATCAGGCTGATGCAAGTGGCAGGGCCCCCACCTAACACCCCCCAACCCACCTCGGAGTCGCGCGTACACATGAACGGGGCTTACCTTCTCCTGCTGGCCTGATTCTGGCTAGAATAGGCTGGGACGTTCTGAGGATGCTCGTGGGGTGGCCCCTCATTGGCTAGGCACCCGCCTGGAACATTTGTGAAATGGGGAGGAGGGAAAGTCACATCTGCATTAGATCCAGAGTGCATTTGACATGGTTTGGGAATGGATTCAAAGTAGATTCAGGGGATATTTGATGCTTTCAGAAAGAATATGTTACAGGATACGTATCAGATATGTATGTGTTCATGTTGGATATTCATACAAGTTTGTACGAATATATTCATACTGAATAGAAGCCTACCACACTTGAAGGGGATCTATTTGAATGAATACAAATTTTCTTACATTCGATTTGATATGAATAAAAAATCCAAAAAATCCCATTTGTGCACATCCCATTTGTGGACGCTGCCTTGCTTTGAAAATGTAAATAAAGCGCCCAGGTTTTGTGGCATGCATGTGCAACAACTTCAAAATCACTACCAACCTCTTCCCCTGGAGGCAAGTGGGTCTTAAAACAACACTGTGAATCTTCAAAGTGATACTTAAATCTAATCCCACCCCTGAAGGCACCATTACAATGCAATCAGACATACTATTCTGGGATGGTTGGGGTGGCTGGGTGATGTTTTCCCCCCTCCTATTTTTGGCTGAAACAGTTTCACCTCATATGCCGCCAAGACGCAACAATACATTCCCCAACTAGCAAAGCAATTACCCCCTTGCTCAGTAATTCATCCTGATTTTGGGTTGTACTTTGGGGACAGAGGAGTTGGAACCTTAGAATTTATTTTTTTTTAACGGCATTCTATAACCATTGCAGCCTGCATTTAATATCGATTTTCACATAAATCTGTGCTTTTAAAGACTCCATTTTGCATACGCAAAGCGATTAAATTGGCCTGAGAAAATTCCCGGTATCATGAAAACTTAATGAAGTAATTATTGTACAGAGAGTTTGTGTATTAATTATATAGAGATTTGGGTCTCTGAGCAAGATGTGAGCATGGTTTCCTTCATTGGTAAATAACTTGGAAGTTAGGAACACATTGGCAATTGGTCCAGTACTGTGCCATCTTTGTATTTCCCTTCCCATCCCTGGCTGGGGAAAAAGCATGATCAACGTTGACTAGCATTCACACTTACAAGTGCAAGATAACGACAGCCTAAGCCCCATGTGATCACTCACTGACCTGTGATCGATCCTGGGGCTCTTCCTGTTCTGGGCAACGGCCGTGCATACATCAGCAGTGTCACCATGATGACACTGAAACTCTGTGCATGCCCCGTCGTGTCTATGGCTGTCTGAGGTGCTTGTGCGCTTATGTGGCACCTCAGACAACCCAGGAGCACCGAAAGAGGTGCAAATGGCCACTGCCTGGACACACCAGGTAAGCTTCCGGTTAACATTGGTAAAGGTGTGTGGCAGGGGCCTCAAACTTTTTAAACAGGGGGCCAGTTCACTGTCCCTCAGACCACTGGAGGGCCAGAATATAGTTTTAAAAAACCTATGAACAAATTCCTATGCAGGACAAGCAGCAGCGGCAAAAACACCTGGCGGGCCGGATAAATGTCCTCAGCGGGCCGCATGTGGCCCACGGGCCGTAGTTTGAGGACCCCTGGTGTGGAGCATGATTTCACGGTCCACACGTAATCAACAATTAGGGAAATTCTGGGAATTGTAGCCTCCTCTAAGTGTGGATGACCTTCCCCAGAGATTCCCTAACTGTTGACTACTGAGTACGGTGTGTTTAGGGCCCCGGTTCCCATTATAAGCGGACAACCAAAATTCCCTAATGCAGAACCCCACAAATAGCTAAACAACAACAACAACAACAACCAAAAAGGTTCTGAATAAAATAAGAAGTCAACATAATAACTATAAGGGTAAAGTTTTTTACCCCAGTGAAAATGTATTATTTAATTCTCGTAGCTCAGAGCCTGATAAAATAAAGAAAAAATTGTATAGATAATAAATATATAAAAAAAACTTAGTTAAAAATCAGATAAGAATAAGATAGTTAAAAATAAGATAAGTCAGACGTGTTTCGATCCCAACCTAGGATCTTCCTCAGTGGCTTATATTTAACTTATGAAAGACAATATAAATCCTAAGATAACTTCAGCTCACAATAGTGACTCTGACTTTTCAAAGTTTCATAATGGGATTTTGTGCAGGAAACAAGCACAATGGCCTTACCTGAGGGATTTTCGCATTACTTAGGACGGGAAGCCTAAGACAGCTCACGACGCTTTGAGCATTCACACAGAGGGGCGCAGGGATGCGTGTAAACGCATTCCGGAGCGCCCGTGTGCGAATGCTCAAAGCGTCGTGAGCTGTCTTAGCCGGCAAACGACGGCAAGGGGAGGGGAGACAGCTGAGGAGGCTCCCGCAGCCGGCGCTGGCTGAAAACAGCTGATTGTCAAAGCTGCGCCGGCAGGGGAGGCAAGCCCGCGGCTGTTAGGGAGAGAGAAGCATGCGCGAACGCTTCTCCTCCCGAACGCCTGCGGGCAGTTCGTGCGCGCCCGAATGCATGTAGAGCAGTTTAAAGTGCTCTACATTGGGAACGCGCGGAAGACAGCTCCGGACATGCCGGGACGCAAACTCGGCCGCAGCAAAGCGAATGCTGCGCCCGGAGCTGTCTCCCACGCGTTCCAAACCCGAGTGTGCGAAAACGTCTCTGGTTTGCATTATGGGGCAGAAGAGGCCCTTTCACACTTGGCCTGGTAGTGCACGCTGGGGTAGCTTCTGGGAATCACCATTTGCACTAATAGGGGGCATTTCCACACCAGAAACATCTCCAGAAGCTACCCCAGCATCTACTAGGATTGGTGCACAAAATCATGCACTGTACATATAGTCAAAGGTGTGGTTTACCCAGTGGCAAAGTCTGGCTGTGAGAGCTAGACCACAAGGAACACTGAGCAATGAAGCATCGACACCTTCTAACTTCTTTCAGCAGACTTTTCCTCAGCAGATGCAAAGAAACCTCTAGTAGCAAATAGCATGGAACAATTTTGTACGATGGTTATTAAGACGTGTAAACAGTCAATGTTGACAAAATAATTTATGCCTTCTGTTAATGGGTTTGGCTATATACAGTTGCATAGTTTATACGGGAAATGTAATGATACTTGATAATCAGACAAAGAAATTGAAATCGAAACGGCCATCCAGAAGGGGCTGCGCACCAATGCAATTTTTGACATTCAATTTGTAATGAATCGAATATTCAAAAATCCGAATTCATACAAATAATGAAAAATAAATGTCTGGACATCCAAACCGATACGAATACCTTTGTATCTATTCATATGGATATTTGATATGTATCCAGTGATACAAATCTTGTATGCATCCCATTTTCATCCCATACATATCCGTACAGATGCATATGGATACAAATAACTCAGAATATTCGTATTGTACAAATACTAAAGTATGAATGTCTGGACATTTGTATACGAACCATAGACGAATTGAATGACCAAACTGATACAAATTTGTACGAATATTTGTGCATAACCTCTGGAAGAATTGGAGCCAGGCAAGCAAGATGGTTTACTCCTGCATGTGAGCCAGTTTGCTCTAGTGGTTAGGGAGTCAGCCTCTTATCTGGGAATACTGGGTTCGATTCTGCCCTCCCCCACAAAGCCAGCTGGGTGACCTTGGGCTAGTCACTGCTCTCTTCTGAGCTGTTATAGCCCCATCCACTGCTTTGAGCCCCCTTAATGGGTGAGAAAAGGGGGGCAGAAAAGCCAATTCTCCTCCTCCTCCTCCTTCTAGTGTTGTGTGATAGAGAAAAGAAGTGTTCTCTATCCTCCTTTTCTATACCGCGCATGATTTTATATCCTTCAACCAGGTCCACTCTTAAACACCATGTTTCAAGGCTGAAGAGGCCTAGATATTGCAGTCTGATTTCATAAGGGAGGTATTCCAGCCCCTTAATCATTCTGGTTGCCCTTTTCTGTACTTTTTCCAGTTCCACAATATTCTTTTTGAGGTGTGGTGACCAGAATTGTACACAATATTCTAAATGTGGCCTCACCATAGATCTATAAAGAGGCAAAATGACACTTGCTGACTTGTTTTCTATTCCCTTCCTGATTATTCCCAGCATTGAATTAGCTTGTTGTTGTTGTTGTTGTTGCCACTGCTGCTGCACACTGGGCTGACACCTTCATTGAGTTGTCCACCAGAACCCCAAGCTTCCTTTCCTGGGGTGTTGCAGAAAACTCAGCCCCCATTGGTTTATAGACATAAATGTTGTTACCCACCCTGAGACCCTTGGGCATAGGACAGGATAGAAATGTAAATCATAAATAAATAAAATAAGTAGGATTCATTTCATCAATCCTGTTCCAAATCTGCTCTGAATCCTTCCTGAATGTGCTCCAGAGATGAAGCTTTGCTGCTTCCTCATCCTTGCAAATGCAATCAAACTCCAAAAGAAGGCAGAAAAGCTTCCACTTGACGTGCTTAGAATACAGGCTGCCTCCAGACCTGCAGAACAAATCCACAGTTAAAGGTAAAAGCGCGGCTTATTGTCTGCACAGTGACACCTGGCCATCCCAACTCGCTATGCAGCTCTGTAGCTTCCCATCGGAAGCTGCGAGAGCTGAGTCGGCATTCACGGTCATGTGGGTTGAGACAGCCAATCATATTTGAGCAGCCCTCCTGCTCTCATCTTGCTTCTCTCACCGTTCTGCCCAGGATGGCAGGAAAATCCAAATTTTGTTTCTACTGCGCAGTGAGTTTCCTTAGATCAGCATTAAGGTTAGCGTGCAGTAGCGATCAGATAATGCGATGCCACTACGATGCTACACAGTATAAACAAATCTGGATTCAGTCATAGCTAATATTTAATTGGAGTGCACACATTCAAAGATTTAAAGTTTGCACATATTGCGAAGGCGATGAAAATTTTTCGCCCATAACTAATTGACTTATACTGACTCTCTCCAGCTCCCCACCCCATCCCATACGCACACAATGCATTTGGCACTGGAAGGTTGGCTCCAGGTTTATGTGCCACAAAGTATACCAGCAGAGCTACACAATAATTTCTGCTAATCAAGGCAACATTCCTATTAGAAAAAATCATTATTCTTTTGCTTAAGCTCTGCAATTTTCTTCTCTGTATGTGTTTGTTAATCAATTTTGCAAGCTGTTGTTTGGACTGGGAAGGGCACAGGGACCGGATAGCAGTTCAAAAAGCATTTTCCCTTGCACTGAGACTTATCTCAGGAGCAGGATTGAACCTCGTGACCCACCCTTGAATTGTACAAGCACAGCTTTGCAATATGAATTTGGTTGGCCTGCAAAAATTGGAGGCCCAGTGAAAATCTGGAACCTCTGTGTAAACCTGAGCAGTTTTAGACAGAACTTTGAGATGAAAATGATCTCACACCTAGACCACCAATTTATTAAGATTCTTATTAGGGTGAAAAGTCCCCAATGTAATTTTTTCCCTGCGGAGCTCTCTCTTCTTTCCTTGGAATATACTGCCAAAAGAGGTGGTGGCCTTTGGGGCAGGCACAAATGCAATTTTCGGATTCGATCTGAATCAAATATTATTATTGTTGTTGTTGTTGTTGTTTATTTCTATAGCACCATACACGTACTTAGCACTGTACAAGAGAAAATACATCAATAAATATTATATAAAAACCTGCCAGTGGCGTACAATCTGGAGATAAAACAAAGTCAAAAAAATAAATTACTCTAATAAGAAGAGAAAAACAATGAGAACATCAGCGCAATAGAGAAAAAGCAGATGTATTCAAATAAGAATCTATCTGAATCTATTTCTATCTATTTGTACGAATATTCTATTCGTATTTGAAGATACAAATGTCAACAACATTCTTACGCATCCGAATGCATCCTGTTTTTAACCCATATGCATCCCATTTTTGTATGTATCCATACACATGAATGTATAGACATTAATGTTAAAAAATGAATGTATAGACATTCAATTCGAATTTGAATGTCTGAATTTGAACAAATTCAATTGAATGTCAGACGTTTCAAATATTCTTGCACATCCATAGATGACATGAAGGACAGCTGTATCAATGGTTACAGTTGTATCAATGATTTGAGAGCAAGTGAAGGTTAAGAACATAAGAGCGTAAGAGAAGCCTTGCTGGATAAGGCCACAGCCCAGCAGATGGCCTTAGAAGCACCCCGGTTCTTCCCCCCCCCCCAGCCTGAAAGATGCACCTAGGCATTCGTTCTAGTAGCCATTGATACATCTGTCATCCATAAATTTGTCTAACCCTACCTTAAAGCCATCCAGACTGGTAGCTGTCACCACCTCTTCCGGCAGCACATTCCATAAGCCAATGACCCTCTGGGTGAAGAAATACTTCCGGATCTGACTCTCCTACCCATCAGCTTCACAGATGCCCCCTGGTTCTAGTATTGTGTGATAGAGAAATTTTCTCTATCCACCTTTTCATACCATGCATAATTTTATATACTCCAATCAGGTCCCCTCTTACACGCCGTCTCTCCAGACTGAAGAGGCCTGGATGTTGCAGCCTGGTTTCGCAAGGGATTTTGTTCCAACCCCTTAATCATTCTGGTTGCCCTTCTCTGCACCTTCTCTAGTTCCACAATATCCTTTTTGAGGTGTGGTGACCAGAATTGTACACAATACTCCAAATGTGGCCTCACCATAGATTTATAAAGAGGCCAAATGACACTTGCTGTCTTATTTTCTATTCCCTTCCTAATTATTCCCAGCATTGAATTAGCTTTTTTCGCTGCTGCTGCACACTGGGTTGACACCTTCATTGAACTGTCCACCAAAACCCCGAGATCCCTTTCCTGGTGTGTTGCAGAAAGCTCAGACCCCATCAGTTTATAGACATAATTTGGATTCCTGGCCCCAATGTGCATTACTTTGCACTTGTTAAGATTAAAGCCCATTTGCCACTTGGTTGCCCACTCACCCAATGCTAAGAGTTCCGTCTGGAGCTCTTGGCAATCTCTTTCGGATTTTACTACCCTAAATAATTTAGTATCATCAGCGAACTTTGCTATTTTACTATGTACCCCTTCTTCTAGATCATTGACGAATAAATTAAAAATCATTGGTCCCAATCCTGAGCCTTTGTCTTCTGCTTGAGGTGTCCAGAAGCAACTGGTGGGTCACAGTCTGAGATGGGATATTGGATTAGATGGGCTGTAGCCTGATCCAGAAGGGCTTCTCTTACGTTCTTATGTTTCTTATTACATCCCACCTATGGCCTTGTCAGGCTCAATGCATCTCCCATGATAGCCTTGCAGTGTGTTTTTTGTGCACTGCAAATGACATGACCTTGAGAAGGCCAAGCGTGTTGTCTAGCAATCCTAATGCAGAGCAAGACTTAGGCTGTTTCCGCACAGGGGCAAAAAACAACAACAACAACAACAAATCTACAGCACCCGGATTTATTAAAACCGGTTCCCAGGGGAACCGGTTTTAATAGCTCCGTGTGCAGGGTAGACCCGGTTTTGAGGGGTGGATCCGGATCTAAGAGATCTGGATCTACCTTGCACCCCTGCCGCCGCACACGCGGCGCTGATCCGGATTGGAGGTGGGTGCTGTGCGGACACACAGCACCCGGCTCCAATCTGGGACGGAGGGCCCTCCCCCCGCCCACCATGATTGGCTTACCGGAGTCAAGCATGGCGAGCCGGGGGGCCTCACTGCCGTGGCTCGCCCTCCCTCAGAAGTGGCGGATCACCGCTTCTGGGGCCAGGGCGAGCTTGCCTAAAGCCCACCCTAGCCCACCCCGCTGGGAGTGCGGCGAAACCCCTCCTTACATCGTCAGCATCGGGGTTGTTCTGAGGGTCTTTGCCCAGGATGCAGCGCGCCTGCGTCCTGTGTGGCTCCTGAGCGGCTGGGGCTGCTACTGGCAGCCCTTGCCCTCAGGAGGCGTTCTGAGCAGGCGCGCTGCATCCTGGGCGAAGACCCTCAGAACGACGCCGATGCTGACAAGGTAAGGAGGGGATCAGCCGCACTCCCAGCAGGGTGGACTAGGGTGGGCTTTAGGGAAGCTTGCCCTGGCTCCAGAAGCAGCGATCCGCCGCTTCTGGGACCAGGGCGGGCCGAAAGGTAGGAGCCCCCAGCTCGCCATGCTTGGTTCCAGCGAGCCAATCATGGCAGGCAGGGGGAGGGCCATCGTTAGTTACACTTGCGCCATGCGCACGCATCCTAAGTAGATGCGTTTTCATGGCGCAAAACCACTTGAAATGTGGTGTGTAACTAACACCCATTAAACACGGATTAAGCACGGGTCGGTGCAGACGCACCCACCGGAAGTGTGCTTAATTGCCCCTTCTAACCCGGACGTGACAAAACCAAACCGGTTTTGCCGCCGAAATCCGCATTAGAAAGGGACGCTAAATGCGGACGTGCGTGGCTGGAAGTGTGCTAAATAGGCACATAAATGTGGACGCGCGTTTCCCAATCCGTGCTTAATGTGTGTTAAAGGGCCTGTGCGGAAGCACCCTTAATGTCGCTGGACGAGTCCTTCCTGGCAGGTACTCACCATTAATGCAAGTGAGGGAGGGAAGAGTTATGCAGGGGGCCTGCTCACACTTACCTGCTAGCGTGTGCAGGGACACGCACAAATGTTGTTTCCACTTTGGATATGTTGCAGATGTGACTGGTGCAGCCGCTTTTCCACCTCCCCAGGTTCACGAATGTAACGAAGCTTCGTACAAATGCCTAGAAACATTTGATTTGTATTTGAATCTCCATCTCCAAATGTACCAACATTTTATTCGAATTCGAATGTCTGAACTCAGGCAAATTCATACAAGTGTGAAAAAGTTCAAAGTGTGCAACATCTGGATGCTGCCTGTAATTGATCGTTTCAGTGTGTGTGTTTTTAAATTGGGTTTTAATATCGACTTTGATGTGACCTGCCCTGCACCTTGGGTATAGGGCAGGATAGAAATAAAAATTACTTACTTAATTGATTAATTAATATTTGGAGGGGAGGACAGAAGCAAATATACTTGACCTCATCTCATTTGGCCAATGAGGGACATTATTTCTGTGTTCCACAGCAATAAGGGGCACAAATAAAGGTAACCTGGTACTGCCAATTAAGTTTCCTATTATAGCTCCGTAACTAAATCTGGGGATGTGGCGCGCAGCATCAAAAGACCTGGAAGTGCAGCTCATGTGTCAATTTCCCCTCTAGAGTCCTGAGATTTTGGAGAGAAGTTGAAAGTGCATTGCACTTTCTTTTGGAGCACCAACCGGTTCCTTAAATTATTGCAGATTTTCAGCTTCACGTATTCATTGTCACCTGGGGCCGGCAGGCCATTAAAACCTGTTTTTGTTCTTCTGACATCTACACCAGGTTTTATCCCTCTCCCAAAAGGGGGGAATTTTGGAACTGTGTACATCCACATCTAAAATTGCCTAATAAGACAAGCCAGCACTACCATTAAGAAGAATAAAGCCATTCGACCAGCTAAAGATGCCATAATCTAAAAACGTCTGGGCACATAAAAAGGTCCTAGTTAACCAGACGCTGAAAGGGAAAAGAATAAGGGGTCGGCATTTGGCTTATCTCTTTGGGCAGGCATTAATGGTCAGGATTGTAACATGTAGAAAAGACTTTTGGTTGCATACACCTGATTCACTTTTAAAGTAGGAACAAACACACACAGAGCAAATATGACTCCGTGAATGTTCTTTGTGTTCGTGGTCCAATCGTCTCATGTTTGCCTGGTGCAGATTTTACCTCCCCAACTGGAACAGGGGATCTAGAAGAAATTTGAGAGGGGAGAGACACCCCACCCCCAGACCAGAAATTATTGAAAAGGCCATTTCATTTTTGCTGTGTGTGTTTGTGTCTGTGTGTGTGTGTGTGTGTGAGAGAGCGAGAGCAGGCAATGGATTGGAAATGATAGTGACTATCACTCATTGCTGGCTCAGACCACATCCCACCTAGTCCAGCATCCCACAGGGTCCCGCCAATTGATTCTGGGCATCTCAAGTGAGACAAGAAGGCAAAGCCTACACCTGAACTCAACTAGACAACAGATCTAGTAGCCATTGATACACCTGTCATGTTAGAACTTAAGAGGATCCCTGCTGGATCAGGCAACAGCCCATCTAGTCCAGCATCCTGTCTCACACAGTGGCCCACCAGTTGCTTCTGGGCATCTCAACTCCCCTTCTGCTCTCAACTCAACTTTCACCTGCTCTCAATTCCCTGCAAGTGGACTTAAGAGACATCCTGCCTGCCTCTCCAACCTGGAGGCAGTACCTAGGTATCCTTTTTAGTAGCCATCAATACATCTATTCTCTATGAATTAGTCTAAGCCTATAAGAGGAGCCCTGCTGGATTAGGCCTCAGCCCATCTTGTCCAGCATCCTGTCTCACACCATGACCCACCAGTTGCTTCTGGGCATCTCAAGATGGAGACAAAGGCAAAACCTTCACCTGCTCTTGCCTCCCTGCCTGCCTCTCCAAACTGGAGGTGGAACCTGGGCATCACATTCTAGTAGCTATTGATCAACCTATCCTCCATGTCCTTTCTACTTTTGACTCTCTGGAAAGGCCAAAGTGACTTGATTTTAGAAATATCCTGTTTGTGATCCCACTTTATTTGTGTGTGTGTGTGTGTGTGTGTGTGTGTGTGTGTAGGAAGTGTGGCCCACCAAACTAGGCATGTTTACGAATATGTTTTTTGGGCATTCAATTTGTAATGAATCAAATGTTAAGAAGTTCGTATTCTTATGAACTTTTCGAATGTGGTAAAATTCTATTCTGTACGAATATATTCGTCCAAATTTGTACAAATATCCAATATGAATGAATACATATCAGATACGGATGAATATGTATCCGATATGTATCCAAGATAAGTATCTAATATGTATCCTGTAACAAATCCACCCTGAAAGCATCAAACCTGACCTGAATCCACTTTCAATATGCTTTCAATCCATGTCGAATGCACTCTGGATCTGTTGCAGATGTGACTGGCACAGCTGCTTTCTCACCGGCCCACGTTCACAAATGTCTGAACTATTCTTACGAATGTCTGGAAACATTTGTATTCGTATGAATGTTAATGTACGAATATTGTAAGATTGGATTCATGTACGAATGTCCAAATTTGTATGAATAATAAATATTAAGGGTGCTTCCGCACATGCCTAAATAAATCCGGATCTACCTCATCCAGATTTACTAAAACCAGGTTCCAGAAGACCCGGTTTTACTAAATCCGGATGCCCTGTGGATCTGGATTTACAGGGTAGATCCGCATCTACACGCGGTGGAAGGACGGCTTTAATCCGGATTTGAGGTGCGCTGCCCTGGCTAGACGGCGTGCCTGCGCAGAATGCCTCCTGAAGGCTGGAGCTGCCAGGAGCAGCCCTGGCCAATCAGGAGGCGCGCAGGACGCATGCGTGCTGCATCCTGGGTCCCTGCAGCCAGAATCGGGGCAACGCCAAGCAGGTAAGGAGGGGATTTCACATGCTCCCCCCCGGGTGGGCTAGGGCGGGCATCGGAGAAGCTCCCCCTGGCCCCAGAAGCGGCGATTTGCCGCTTCTGGGGTGAAGGCGAGCCACAAGGTAGGAGTCCCCCGGCTCGCCTTGCTTGGTTCCAAGGACGCCCACACTCGGAAGTGTGTTAAATGTGTGTTGCTTTGCGGACACTCCTCACCAGAAGTGTCCAAAACAGCAAGGCGTGTGGGGACACCCCTTAAGCAATGTGTGCTTAATGGGTGTTAAAGGGCCTGTGCGGAAGCACCCTAAGAATGTCCGTGCACATCCCTACACGAAACTGTTGGTGCATCACGTACGACGCTTGCAAACAGAAGCCAAGACGCGTGTGCACATAATCCTGCTTTCGCCCCTCCGTCATCTCTACCCTCGGCATTTATTCATCCTGCTACTTTCCCTTCTGCCAGCTGCTGATCCATCAGACCAAGCTGAGCAGATAGAAGGAAGAATAGTGGCTGCTGGAGGAATATTGCAGCAATTAGAGAGAGCCATAAACAGTCCCTTACATATGAAACCATTCACTGCAAGTGATCAATGAGTCATTCTCCCTTCCCCGGTGCCCCCTCGCCCACTCCACTTCTAAGCACAATGCTCTCTCTCTTTCACTTCTCAAAAATGCCACTGCGTTCACACACACACACACACAGAGGCACGGATCCTGCATTCTTTGCTCCGAAGGAGATGAGGCACAGGGGATCGATGGACCCCCAGTCCTGGCGATCCTTTGCCCTTCGGACCATCCCCCCTGCCCCCCACCGCCACGCCAACCACCTCTCAGACAGTGTTAATACTGATTGAGCGTGTCACAGCCGGATGGTAATTTGGAGAGACACTGTGATACCATAACTGAGCTGGCGCCCTTCCAGCTGTCAGAGTCGATCGAAGGAGGCACATGGCTTCATCTGACACCGCTGCCCCCACTGGCGCGCATCGAACAAGCAAAGCTTCAGTGCTCTGTGACCTGTCAAGCACATATGATTGATGAAGCCTGGGCATTTTTTGCAAACACGTACACACACACACAGGCAGGCAGGCAGGCATGCACCAAGATGGCTGCAGACATGCCCATGCACACGGACACAGAATGAGCTCTGAATCTGTGGCAGACCAGTTAAAGAAAGCGCTCTGGAACCAAATGAAATTACAGTGACTTGCTTCCTCTGACACAACAAGAGGAAAAGTTCCGTCTTGTCAGCCAGTTTGGTCTAGTGGTTAGGGACCTGGACTCTTATCTGGGAATACTGGGCTTGATTCCGCCCTCCCGCATGAAGCCAGCTAGGTGACCTTGGGCTAGTCACAGCTCTCTTCTGAGCTCTCACAGCCCCATCCACCTCACAGGGTGTCTGTTGGGGGGAGAAGAACAGAAGGTTTGTCAGCCGCTTTGAGTCCCCTTAAATGGGTGAGAAAACTGGGGTAGAAAAGCCAACTCTTCTTCCTCCATGAAGCCAGCTGGGTGACCTTGGGCCAGTCACAGCTCTCTTCTGGGCTCTCACAGCCCCACCCACCTCACAGGGTGTCTGTTGTGGGGAGAAGATCAGAAGGTTTGTCAGCCACTTTGATTCGGACATTCAAATTCAAATCAAATGTCTATACATGCGTATTTTAACATTCAAATGAATTTGAATATTTTGAATCATTCGTACAAATAATTTAGACATTTGTATATGTATAGATATGTTGTGAGCCAGTTTGGCCTTCTGTTTAGAGTGTCGGACTCTTAGCTGATGTTCTCCCTGTGTGATTTGGCACTCCTCCACGAAGCCAGCTGGGTGAACTTGGGCTAGTAACAGCTCTCTTTCTCACAGCCCCACCAACCTCACAGGCTGTCTGTTGCAGGAAGAAGAACAGAAGGTTTGTCAGCTACTTTGAGCCACACTAAATGGATGAAAAAAGCAGGGTACAAAAGCCAACTCTTTTCTTCCTTCATGAGGCCATCCTGGTGACCTTGGGCTAGTCACAGATTTCTTTCTGAGCTCTCACAGCCCCACCAACCTCACGGGGCCTCTGTTGTGGGGAGAAGAACAGCAGGTCTGCCAGCCACTTTGAGTCCACTTAACGATGAGAAAAGCTGGGTATTAATACCGACCCTTCTCTTCCTCTTCTTCCTGCTATAAAACCCACTTTTTAGACTGGGGAAGGCAGGGCTAAGGTAGGCCACAGATGCAATGGTGCTATATTCTCCCCGTCTTGACTGGGAACCACTCTAGCACCTGAATCCATATTAAAGGCCAGAAAATTCTGTTCGGAAATGCAGTGGCTGCCCTTTAACGTGGGTTAGAGGCGAGATGAGATTGCTTGCATCTGCACGCGTCCCCTTCCAAGCCATTTCCGAGCTGCTTTTTCATATGCCAAGGCGAGCATGAAGGCCTTGTTTACCCTTTTTAAAAAGATGTTGACCTGAAATGTGTCCCCCCACCCCACATCAGGGATGTGCACAAACACTTTTTTGCATTTGAATTCGAGTCGATTCGAATGTCAAAACATTCCATTCGATTTGAATGTTGAAAATCCGTACGCAGCAAAACCCGCTTCGAATCTGTTACGTTCCAATCTATTCATTTGAATGTTAGATACCAATTTGAAGATACGAATGCCGACAACATTCTTATGTGTTATACGTATCTGTAGGCATTTCGTACGCATCCTGTTTTATCCCGTATGCATCCCGTTTTCATCCCGTATTATAAGCACAAACGTGTAACAGATATTATGAGATTCGTACAGAACGTGCGCATCTGTACTTTTGAATGGATTGGAACATTTGAAATTCGATTGAGCATTTAAATTCGAATGTGGAGACATTCTATTCAAATTTGAATGTCCACATTAGATCAAATTCTATCGGATTTCGAATTTTGAGAACATTCGTGCAATCCCTATATTCCGAGTAGAAGGCCTTTACATGACAAATGATTGCGTACCTGGATCCAAGCCTCTCTCACCTGGAATTCAGCATCGTGTCCCCCCAGGTGTTGGTGAGGCAAGTGAGAAAATGTAAGGAAATGGCGGAGAGAAGAAATGTTGGTTCATGACCCAGGGGCATTTATTTAATAATGTCCTGGTTGGACTTCTTCTCATGTAGTTTTTCCTCTTAGCTTTTCCATAAGAAAAGCTTTTTCTGCCAAGAGATTATGAGAGGTGGCAATGAGATGGGACTGGACGCAGAGACGTGAGTAGGCCGTGGTCTGGCAAAGGTTAGGCTGTCACCACGGTTTCTCAAAGATGCACAGCCTGACAGAAGCCTTCCTTCCCTGTGAAGATCTCCTTGAGTCGCTTCAGGGCCCGAAAGAGGATTCTGTGGGTGCTTCCGCACTGGCCGCTGAGAAACAAATTAAAGAAAACCCATTTCCCGGCGATCCGCCCCCCCGAGGATCCATCCGAAACAGGGACCGATCCGTAGAGGCCTCCCGTGTCCACACGTGCTCGGGAAGGATGGATCCTGAGGGCCAGATCTTCTGAATGCTGTGCGGAGGCTGCAGCACCCATTCCCGAGGGCACCCGGCGTCCTGTACCGCCAACGCCGCCTCCGGAGCCACAGGACTGGAGCATTCAGCTGCCAGTCACCACATGTTTTCACTGGCGCGCACCGCGTAGGGGAGGGGCTCCGGAGGCAGACTGGCCTGCTTCCGCCCTTCCCAAGATGGCGGCCACCAGCGCATCCATCCCCTTGCCTCTCCACGTGCAGAAGTGTCCTGCTTCCAAATGGATCGAGGCGGGGGGACGGAGTGAAGACCTAATTTTCCAGGTCTTCACGGAGGATGGGTTTTTCAGCGGCGAGACCCCATTAAGGCCGGATCTTGCACAGCGGTGTGCGGAAGTGGCCACCTCGAAGGGTCCCTCATCCGTCCTCCACTGCAGAAGGTAAGTTTTCTATGTGTCTTGTATGTGGTTTTAATGTGGTTTTAGCGCCAGTGTGGAAACACCCTATGAGTGAGGCCACAGACTCAAGTCTCTTTTTCACTGCTGCACAGGCTCTAAAAACGCATTTAGAGCCAGTTCAGGGAAGGATTTGGACGTGGGATCCACACAGGGAACCCAATTAGGGTCCATTTGAGGACGCCATGTCCACATATCGGCAGGCAAAAATGGTTGTTTAAACCGGTTTTGCCGCCAAATCCTACCCAGACGTAAGACCTGAAAAAATCAGGTCTTACATCTGGCTTTTCCCCTTAAAACGGTTTGGAAACTAACGTTTCCGCACCGGAGGGGGAAAAGCCGGATTGCCGGCGCATGCCCAGCTGTCAGAGAGGCAGAGCGCATGCTCTGCCACTCTGACAGGTGGGCGATCCGGCAGCCAGCTTCCCTGCCTTCCCTCTGCCAGAGAACCGACGATCCTCCGTTCTCTGGCCAGGGTAAGGCACCCCCTACTCCTAATCCCACCCCCAGCCCACCGAGAGGCCCTCTGACTTACCCGATTGTCTGCAGCTCAATTCTGAGGCTGGCAGTGCCGGCGCCAATCACGCATGTGCGCGCCGCAGCCCTACCAGTCCCAGCAGCCCAGGACTACATTTCCCAGCATCCCTGTGCGTACACGCGGGGTCTCTGAGAAACCATTCCTGTTTGGAACGGATTCCCCTTTAAAAATGTTTTGCCTTTAAAAACGTTTTAGATCCATTTTCGGCTGCGTGTGCGAAAAGGCCCTAGGTATACACATCTGTCCTTCCTAAATGTATCTAATCCTTTTTTTTTTTCTTTTTACTCTAACTCATCAAGGGCCAAATGGAATGGATTGCTGTATCACTTCCATCAAAATCGGGGAAATGCCCATATAGATGGACTCTGCAAAAGGTTCCCGCAAGATTTAATGTAACTTGAGCCTCAGGGGGAGGGAGGGAGGGTATCACTAATTTGTTTTTGTACAGAACATTTTTTTAATGTACCTTTTTCTTATGCATGTATGTTTTATATGTTAAATAAAAAATAAATTTTAAAAAAAACATCTTAATCCTTTCTTAAAGCTGCTAGAAGAGGTGGTAACCGTTACCAGCCTAGATGGCTTTAAGGAAGGGTTAGACAAATTTATGGATGACAGATGTATCAATGGCTGCTAGAATGGATGCCTAAGTACATCTTTCAGGCTGGGAGGACAAGCAGGAGGCCTCTAAGGCCATTTGCTGGGATTTGAGAGCAGGGAAAGGTTTGCCCTTGTCTCTGCTTGAGATGCCCATGAGCATTTGGTGGGCCACTGTGTGCGACCGGATGCTGGACTAGATGGGCTGTGGCCTCATCCAGCAGGGCTTCTCTTATGTTCTTAGCTATCCAGGCTGGTTGCTGTCACCACCTCTTCTGCCAGAGGCAGGATCAGTCCAGTGACCTGGGAGCATCCAGGGAGTTTTCATGTCAATACAGAAGAGGCAGCACTGGGGGCTGAATTTGGGGTTCTTCTGCATGCACAGCAGATGATGGTCTCTCTGCAAGGCGTCACTTCCTAATCAATGACTGTAAGGCCATCTTCCTGCCTCTTAGGTGGCCTTTTTGTTTGTGCACAAACAGATAAGGAACAGAGAGGCAAGGGGCCATCTCTGTCTGGCCTGTCTGTGCTGTTCAGCTCTGTGCTGTAAATTGTCCATAGATCAAAGATACTGCCTACATCCAGCATTTAATGCTATCAGTAAAAATATAAGGGGAGGCAAAGAGGCAATAGCTCACAAAGAAGAATGAATAATCTGTGTGAAATATTGAGCTTGTAAAAACAGCATTTCTCCTCCTGACTGGAGTGCTGCTATGTCTTGCTGTTTCATTTACATAAATCAATTTTGTTTTGGTGGGTTGTTTTTTTTTTTAAAAGAAGTTATAATAACGGATCTGCTTCTGCAGGGCTGCTCCAAGATGGCAAAGATCCATGTCTGGGGTAAAGGAGTGCCCAGCATTGGCCCAAATCTTTGATAGATCTGCCATAGCATTTGTCTAGCCTGGGAGACCCATAATTTCCTTAGAAGGAGGAGGAGAGTTGGTTTTCCTACCCTGCTTTTCTCAACTTTTAAGAGCAGACGGTCGCAATGGGGGCGGGGGGGACCCTTGGCTAACCGGAGCGATGCGGCCCGGTCGCCCAAGGGGTCCCTCGCCCCCAGCCAACCCGGCATTGGCCTCCTGCCACCCTGGAAAGGGGCTACAGGAAGCCGATGCTGGCAGCTCCCTGGCTCCAGCAGCCGCAATGGGGCTGCCGGGGCCGGGAAGGACCTACACACACACACACACACCCGCGGAAGGCTATCACCTTCCTTGCCGGGCTGCGGGAGTGATCGCGCAGCCGGGGCGAGGCTGGTAGACGGCAAGGGGTCCTACGATTCGAATCGTGGGTCCCCTTGCTGTCTACCAGCCTCGCCCCGGCTGCGCGATCGCTTCCGCAGCCCGGCAAGGCAGGCAATCAGCCCGACCGCCATCAGCTGCTGGGCCGATTTTCGGCCCATGCTGACGGGGGAGGCGTGCCCGCGGCTGTCAGGGAGAGAAGCATGTGCGAATGCTTCTCTCCCTGAATGGCGTGGGACGCTTCGTCCCCGTGGGAACAGATGCAGAGCACTTTAAAGTGTTCTGCATCTGGAACGCGCGGAAGACAGCCCGGGACATGCCGGGATGCAAACCCGGCCGCGGCAATGCGAATGCCGCGTCCCGGCTGTTTTCCGCGCGTTCGAAAACTGCGTGTGCGAAAAGGCCTCTTGTCTAAGTATGTGCCTGAATGTGGTTTTTTTGCATTCAAATTCAAGTCAAATCGAATGTCATATGTATCTCTACTCATGTGTACGCATCCCGTTTTATCCAGTACGCATCCTGTTTTCATCCCGTATTATAAGCGCAAATGCGTACAGATATGTATGATATTCATACAGATACATACGTAATATATACGTATCTGTACATTCGAATGATGCCAACGGATGGTCTGGAACATTCAAAATTCATTTGAATGTCTAAATTTGAATGTGAACGCATTCTATTTGCATTCGAATGTCCACATTCGATGGAATTTGATTGAATTTCGAATGTTTTGAACATTCATGCCCATCCCTAGTATTGTCTTCTGCTTGAGATGCCCAGAAGCTACTGGTGGGCCACTGCGTGGGGACAGGATGCTGTACTAGATGGGCCATGGCCTGATCCAGCAGGGCCCCTCTTAGGTTCTGTTTGCAGAAGTAGAAAAAAAAAAGAAAAAGGCACACACACACAAAAAGCCTGGACGTACAATATGCACATTTTCTTTGCATCACTTTGACCCATTTGTAACACATTAAATGAAACTTCCAGGTCTATGAATGGCATGTATGTACTCCATTCTGCCAATGTTCTGTACATGGCCTCCACTCTATTCAGTAATTGTTTTGTGCCTGTTCTTCACCCTTCATTCTAATGAAATTAATTTAGTGGGAGCTGCTAGATGCATGAAAGTCAGAACAGCAAGGGTGGGGGAGCCCAGGAAAGAAAAAGCACTTTTATTTTATATTGGTGCTATACTGTGGTTTATCGAAGATCTTTTTTAGAAAAAAAACAACCAAGCCTTCCACCTCTTGCCTTCCTTATTGCGGTTAGAGTAGTTACCAGAGGCCTTTTCGCACTACATCCGCGTTCCTGCCTGCCTGTGTGTGAATGCTGAAAGCGTCCCGAAGTGACTTAGCCAGGAAAGGCCGGCCAGGGGTGGGGATATGGCCCACAAGGCTGCCTGCCGTTGGGTGCGAGCACCCAAGGGGCAGGCAGCGCTGTCAGCCCGCTTGCCCTGCTTCGTGCCGGCTGTGCGAGGCTCGATCGAGCCCTGTGCAGCTGGCGTGATGCTACCTGGGCACCCGGGCCTGCATCGCAGGGCCCGGGGCAAGCTCCCTATGGAATTTCCTGCCCTGAATTTTATATGAATTGAATAAAAACAAACATTCATGCACAACCCCAATAGGATAAATTCTGAATTTCTGCATCTTCCTAATTTCCCTGGAACAGCCTTCACAAATAATGAGGGCCAACAGGGCACCCCTTTTTCAAAAAGTCATTTAAAATTGTGGCCATTGCCAAGCAAACACTTTCCGATTGATATTAATTGGTATTCTGGAAACACACAAACGCAGACATTCTCTTTTAGTTACACGACAGCTAATAGTTTTGGAGAAGCTTGTCTTTATTCTGAATTTTTGCCTCCTTCCTTTGTTCCCCATCGTTGGTGTCACCATTAGGGCTGCATTGATTTTGCCATTTTGACAAAAAGGTGGGTTTTTTTCTGTGTATAAAATGAAAACGAAAGTCCAAATGGCAATAAGATGGGGGAAAAAAGAAAAAGAAAAAGAAAAGAAAAGAGATCAATTTTTATCAAGAAAAGAAAAATGAATCCTGTGCTTTAATTTTACCTTCCTTTGCTATCAATCGATTTGACAGAATTGGGCGCTTTTGTGTTGCCAATTGCAGAGGCTCTAGTTAAAGGTTGCCCTTTAATGGTAGCAGGCTCTTAATATAGTCTATGGAAGCATGAACAAGCGTAATCTTGTATAAAAATAGCATTCCTGCTTTTTCATTGGTTTTTTTTCTTTGCATTTGGCTAAGCAGCTTTCATGATGAAGTTGATTTTAATTGACTTCCTATTCCACCTTTTAAATCCTTCCCCCCTGTTTATTTAAAGACAGATGCTGAAAAGGGATTAGGGATGTGCACGAATATTTGTAACATTCGTTATTTGTACAAATTCATACAAATTCAGGCATTTGTATATGAAATGAATGTTACAATATTTGTACATTGACATTCATACAAATCCTGGCTGCAGTTTCCCCTTAGCTTCCCTTCCGGCCCCCACCTTGACTCTCAAGCTTCTCGCTGGTAAAAGGAGAAATAATTTTCCTGTTCCATCAGATTGTACTGCACGCTCAGCACCGCCAGGGTGCTGAGTTCTTTCCACTTCATGCAGTTGCCTTTGGGTACTATGGAGTCTGCAAGCACATGGCATTAAGGGGACAACTCTTCTCTTCCTGTTTGAGGATTTTCCGTGCTTCTGACCACAGGATGTGACATCACCAAGGACCTCTGACCTGCCCACCTGACCCAGCTCCACCAATCGCCTCCCTGGATTGTGGCTTTACATCATTTCCTCCATGCCCCTATTGACCGCTGTATTTAAGCCCAGGAAAATTAAATTCTTTGTCTTTCTGCCTGCACCTTGCCTCAAGCCTGATAATTTAACATCTACAGCTGATCACCTTTATCATTAAACATGTGGCGGAGCCCAGACAGCAAGGATTCACAGACTGACCATGGTAGCAGCCCTCAAGCTGCTACCCCATATCCAGCAGCCTCACAGCTGGCCCCTCTGTTTTGCAGGACCCCTGGATTTCTGTTGTGAGAGCCAGACTTACAACAACATACAAGTGTTTTGGAACATTCGTATGAAGATTTGAAACATTTGTAAAATGGGGAGGCGGGAAAGCGGCTGCACCAGTCACATCTGCAATGGATCCATAGTGAATTCAGTTTGGTTTGAGAGTGGATGCAGGATGGATTTGACACTTTCAGAGCAGATATGTAATGGGATATGTGTCAGATATGTATCAAATAAATATGGTTATGTACTGGGTACATCTGCATTCATATCGCATATTCGTATGAATTTATACGAATACATTTGTATCAAATAGAACCCTACCACATTCAAATATGAACAAATATGGATTTTCTTACATTCAATTCGATAGGAATCGAATGCAAAAAGAACCCCATTCGTGCACATCCCTAAAAGGGATAGAAGAAGAAAAGTTGGTTTTTATAACCCACTTTTCTCACCCATTTAACGGGAACTCAAAGCAGCTGACAAACCTTCTGTTCTTCTCCCCACAACAGGCATCCTGCGAGAGCTCAGAAAGAGAGCTGTGACTAGCTCAAGCCCACCCAGCTGGCTTCGTGGAGGAGTATGGAATTGAACTGGGAGGCTACCAGATATGAGTCTGGTATGAAAAGCAGTATATAAAAGCCAACTCCTGTTCACCAAGCCCTTGGGCTTCTAATATTCATCCTTATTTGCTTGGTATTCTGCCTGTTCCCTAGCAAACTGAGATGGCTAACAGTTGTGAGTAAAAAATCAAGAGAAGAAGGGAAGGGGGACGGGGGGAACAACCCAGAAATATACATTAAAAGAAAACATAAATAAAAACAGATGGGAGCAGTTAAATTAAGGACTGGACAGATGGGAAAGGTAACGGTGCTGGTCTTTGACAAAACTGCAAAATGGCGGCAGGTTCCGCGCAACCTTTCCCGTCCCCTCTTTGCTTGAAAGTCAAGAGCGAGCGTTGGATTTCATTTCTCATCTCTTCGGGGGAACCCCCTCCCTCCTTTCCCACCCCTATCCCTTGTTTCCTCTACCCTGGATAAGATGCTGACTATAATTACAGAGCATGTTGAAATGGAGGCTCAACAGAGCAGAGCTTTCTATGTTTGTGCTTTGTCATATAAAATGACACAAATTATTATTTCTTCTTCCCAGCTGATAATGCACGGAACGCTTGCAGATCTGAAGGCAGCGGTGTTTACGGAACGCAGACGCAGAGTTAGAGGACAAAACGTGCCTTTTCATCTTTCCCTCAAATTCAGTGTTTGGGAGATGCGAAGCTGGTCGGGGCTCGCTTTCCACATCGCTGGAAATCTCTCCCCACGGCCCCATGTGCACAATACTAAGTGAGTCTCCCCACATAGATTTCCCCATGACCCGAGATCTGCTGGTGTGACCCTCTCGGCAGTACCACCCCCTTCAGCAGCTCAGGGGCTAGCAGCATGCGGAAGGGTCCTTTTCGTGGTGGCCCCCTGTCTGTGGAACAGACGCCCCTCTGAGGCACATCCAGAAGTCTTTTGAAGGCGCACCCCTTTGCCCTGGCCTTTGGATGAAGGCACTGATGCTGTTTCAGCCAAGCTATTTCACCTGTACTTATGGTTCTTTTATTGCAACACACCTTGACATATAGGGTGGGATAGATAGAAAGATAGACAGACAAGAGAGAGAAGAGGTAGGTAAGTAGGTAGGTAGAGAATAGGTAGAAAGACAGATGTTAGATAGACATGATAGACAAAAGAGATATAGGTAGGTAGGGAGATGGTAGGTAGGTATAGCAAGAGAAATAGAGAAGAGGGAGATAGGTAGGTAGGTAAATAATAGGTAGAAAGACAGACAGATGTTAGATAGACATGATAGATAGACAAAAGAGAGGTAGGTAGACAGATATAGCAAGAGAGAGAAGAAAGATGGAGATGGGTAGGTAGATAGATAATAGGTAGAAAGACAGACAGATGTTAGATATGATAGATAAAAGAGAGATCAGTAGGTAGATAATAGGTGGACAGACAGATGACATTTGTATCGGTCATACGAATCTATGTGCATTCCGTATGCATCCTGTTTTCATCCCGCATTATGAGAGCAAATACATATAATTTTTGTGCAAATTCGCATGCGATGCATATGAATCTGTACATTCAAATCATTTGAATATTTGTATCGGATTTTCAGGAATCCAAAATCCATTTGAATGTCTAGATTCAAATGTTTTTAAATCCGATTCAAACTTGAACAATATTCAATATTCATTGGATTCGAATCAGATTTTTGAATATTTGCGCACATCCCTGGTGCTCTACAGCCATCTGGCTGTAGTGAGAAAAGGCCTCAGGTGTGTGCCCAAGGGAACACAGGAACACCATTCTGTGTGGCTGCTCTCCAGGTAGCAGAAAGGATTGGCCAGGTTAGAGGCAACTGTCCGCTAGATGTGCACAAATATTCAAAATATTCTGTTGTTCCTATGAATTTGGTTGAATTTGGATATTCATTTACAAATTGAGTGTCAAGACATTTGTTCTTTACTATTCATATAAATACGAATATTTCCAGTTTTTCATACAAATAATTCAGGCATTTGTATGTGTACGTATCCACACACATCCGTATGGATACGTACGGGACGAAAACGGGATACATACAGGATCACACAGGATGTGTATGGAAGCATATGGAGGTGTATGAGATTCGAATCATTGGATATGTATCGAATATTTGAACGAATGGATACGAGTGTATTCGTATTGGTTCGAATGTTCAGACATTCATTTTTCTTTACTCGTACGAATTTGGGTTTTTTAATATCCAGTTTGTTACCAGTCAGATGTCAAAAATTGCATTTGTGCACACCCTTACTGTCCATTGTAAATATTGAACAACCCAGAAGCCTCGGGTCCCTTGATGGGACCAACTATCTAAATTCCTGTTCTTGAACCACGCTTGTGAGATTCTGTTACTAGACTCTACACCTTCAGTTGGCCGACTAGCTTATTTCTGGTTGACTCCTGTGGATTATCTGATGAGGCAAGCTATTTCGTGCCCTGCCTTAGTCTTGGTGTTGATTTACAACCTCCTGCTGTAAAACTGCCACCATTAATTAAACCAGTTGCACTAAAAAAAAAAAAGCAGCATCTGTGGGTGGATAGGAAGCAGGTAGAAGCAAGACGCTTTGCCAAGAAAAAGTGTACAGATGTGCCCATGTAATTACTGGGAATTACACAGCATCTCCGTTAATGGCGATAAACCAACTTGGAGGGGGCAGTTCTTTGTGAGTGCGGCCATCTCCTTTGCCATAGGGCCTGGTTTCCCTGATGAGGATCAGTCCCGGGCACAGAGGCCAATCTATCTGGCTTCCTCATGGGTTGGGCCCCATGCACAGGTGCAGGCCGCCCTGTGAGATGCTTTGGAGCATCTCCATGAAATACTGGAGGACTCAGAATGTGCCTGCTCCTAATGCCCCCTGTGTGTGTCACTTTGACACAGTGAGCGATGTACACACCCTTCTCCAGGGTTGTGGGAAAGCTGTTTTCAGCTGTACAAAGGAGATGTAGTCTTGGGCCAAACCAGGGAACCACCATAAGTGTGTCACCTACACAATGGAATGGTCCACTAGGATGACACACCTCTCGGTAGTCTCCTTTGCCTGTGCTTGATGAGGCAATTTAGTGGTCTTTTTCACAAAAGTGGCACCATAGCCTAGTCCAAGTATGGACTGCTGGAATACTAGACTGGTGGCCCATGGGCTGAGTTACCTTTATCCAGGGAGCACAGGTTGGGACAGCCTGTTGTTGCAATCCGGATTTGCAACCTGAATCCTTGGCTCTGGGAAACCTGGGGGAGGTAGTTTACGGCTACCTCGGTCTTGGCTGCAGTCCTGAGAACCACAGCGATACGTGGTTACAACCCAAGGGGCTGCAACGATACTTGGTACCAGTAGACTGGTACAATCACCGGGTGTTGTGACAGTATTCCCTTATAAGACACCGGCATGCCTATAAGGAATCACCATGTGCTCTTATGGTGATTTAAAGACAGAGAGCACAGGAGAAAGAAGTTAGGCGGGAGACAAGATGGGCTGGAAAAGAGAGTGTTTATTTCTCTGCAAAGCTTTTTATATCCCCCACAAGAAGGCGGGGAAGGAAGTGACCTCAGGATAATATCCCGGGAGGTGATAGTTGGAGTGCATCAGCTGGGCAGGTCAGAAGTCCTTCTGATGTCATATCCTGTGGCAGGCAGGAAGAGAAAAGGCTGTTGTCTGCGGGCAACATGTGGCCAGCCTCCATTTAAGCCCTCAGGCTACGAGTCCAGCCCCTGCTGGTGTTGAGTGTGTACTGCAAGCTTGTAGAGACTGGGAGATTCCTTTTACCTTAAAGCTTGAGAAGCTGGTGGAAAAACCTGGGTAAATTTGCATTTGCTACAGCCTACGCAATGTGGAAATGGCCCAAGTCCCAAAGTTTATTAAGAGTTTTTCAAAATGGAATAAAAAAAAGAAAAAGAACCAGAGTGTCACACACCGTGCTGCATCGAAAGACTGCATGGTCTCCAGAGTCTCTTCTGGGCTTGGTTCTCAGTTTGCACCGGGGATGAATTCCAGCAGTGCAAATTATATTCTTTTCCTGTTATTTTCCATAAGTCTCATATAACTTCTGATGGAATCCCTCCTTGTAACATTTGCAAAACTGCATCTGATAAAGGTCCCCATTCTGTCCCCCCCCCAAAAAAATCCTTAAATTTGTGTCCATCAAATTATAGCAACATAAAATTATAGAGTTAGAACATCTTGGGTCATTGAGTTCAACCCTCTGCTCAGTGCAGGATTTCCTAAACTATCCCAACAGATGTAGGTCCAACATCTGCTTGAAGACCTCCAGCGAAGGAGAACCCACTACCTCCTGTGGCAACCTATTCCACTAACTGATCGCTGCCACTGTCAGGAAGTTTTTCCTAATATCTAATCTGCATTGACTCCCTAGAAGTTGCATCCCACTGTTTCTTGTCCTCCCATCCTGTGTAAGTGAGAATAGGGATGATCCCTCTGCACTGTGACAGCCCTTCAGATATTTAAAGACAGCTACCATGACTCCTCTCAGGGTCTTTCCGCATTGGCACTTAAAACGGGTTAAGGACACATTAAAAACACATGTTAAACACTTGCAAAGTTGCCTTCCGGATTGCAGCACATATTAGAGACACTTCGCAGAGCCCACTTCTGCATTGGCTCAGGCGAGGTGTGTCTCTAATGTGAGCTAGAAGTCGCTAAATCCTGTTTCCCGTAAGACCTGATAGAAGGTAATCTTCATCAGGTCTTAATCTGTCGTTGGACGGTAAATCCACATCCATGGAGGCTTCTTCTGCACAAGGACGGGGGGAACTAAATGGGGCCTCCCCCTGGCTTCCCCAATTGGCTCCTCTGGAGCCAGTGATGGGGAACCAGGGGCCTCCATTCTCTGGGATCCCCCTCACCCCAGAAGCCAGAACTGAGGATCCTGGGGCCAGGGGGTCTTCACCCTACAGCCCCTTACCCACCCTGGGTTGGGCACACATGATCCCCTCCTTACCTGCAGGGAGCCAGGCCAATTCTGGCTGCCGGGGCCCGGCGTGCTTTGTGCATGCACACAGCACGCCTCCCCATTGGCCAGCCATGTGCGCCTGTGCAGAGGGCCTGCTGAAGCCAGGTGTGTGGCTGGCCAATGGGGAGGTGTGCTGTGCACATGTGCAAAGCACGCCGGGCCCTGGCAGCCACCTGCAGGTAAGGTGGGAATCACGTGCGCCCGCCCCGGGGTGGGTACGGGGGGTGTAGGGTGAAGCCCCCCGTGGCCCGAGAAGCCACGATTCTGGCTTCTGGGTGAGGGGGAACGCAGAGAATGGAGGCCCCCAGTTCCCCATCACTGGCTCCAGAGGAGCCAATCAGGGAGGCCATGGGGAGGGGCCTTGGAAGGATGGATTGGGGTGGGTGCCGTGCATCTGCACTGCACCCATGCCAAATCCGTTTCCCAATCTGTCCTCCCCATGCGTGTGCGGACGCGAGGGGTCCGGTAGATCCACAACAAATTGTGACAAATCTACAGGCAAGGATGGATTGCTGAATAACGGATCTAATAGATCCATTTTTCAGTGGGCCAATGCAGAAAGGGCCTCAGTCTTCTGCTCTGTAGGCTTAATATTGCTAGATCCTTCAACCGTTCCTCATAGGACATGGTTTCCAGACCATTAACCATTTTGGTGGCCCTCCTTTGAACTTGCTCCAGAACTTGCCCATGTCTTTTTTAAACGGAGGTGCCCAGAACTGGACTCAGTACTCTAGATTAGGGATGTGCATAGATATTCGAAGATATTCTATCACATTTGCCCGAATTTTGACATTTGAATTCAAATCAAATGTCCATAAATTCGAATTTAAAAATTCAAATGAATTTTGAATTTTGGAGCTATTTGTTTAAATTACCCAGACATTCGCATGTGTACGGGTTTATATACGATGCATACTTGTAGATATGACTCTTTCCCGCATCCATACACACTTGTACGGACCCATACGGGACAAAAGCTGGTTGTGTACGGGATAACTACAGGATGTATACGGATGTATAACGACGCATACGGATGCAGGAAAGATGTGTATGGGCACATACGAATATTGTTGACATTTGTAAATGCAAATTCGAATACAAAATCTGAACGGACAGATTCGAATTTGCTTAATTCGAATTGAATTTGGTTAAATTCGAATTTTAAAGATTCAATTCAAATGGAGTTTTTGGATATTTGATTCAAATCAAATCAAATCCCAAAATTGCTTTTGTGCACACCTCTAGATGAGGTCTGATGAAGGTAGAGTCCTGTTAAATATTCAGTCCTGTTAAATATTCTCCTTTAGCATCTCACACGTTTTCATACCAATTCATTATAGTCAAAGTTTTTAATTGTTTTTCAGTTTCTTGCTAATACCATCTGTGCAGCTGTTACCATAAATATTAATAATTTCCTGTGCTTTTCTTACTTCATCTGTTCTTTAAACCAGAATAATAAGCATTTCCGCACCCCATTTTATATTTTCTTTTAATATATCAGTAACTTTCTTCATTCTTTGATGCTAAAATAGTCTGATAACACTGCATTCCCCCCAAAATGACACCTTGTAGCCTTTTCTATATCACAGTGCCAACATTTGAGAGATGAATTTCTTGAAATACTGATAATTATGCTGCTCTTCTATACCATAAATTTAATATTTTTAGACTAATTTATTTTTGTTTTAGCTTGTTTACTATATTTCAATTTTTGGACGCTATATTCTCCCAATCTTCTTATGATAATTGGTTTTTTAATCTGTCAACTGAGATATTCTGAAGCCATCCATAGATGTTAACTGTATATCATTTAAAATTAAATATTATAAAGATACCAATACTCTGGTTAAAGAATGGTGTTGATTATCAGTTGTTCAGATGGGATTAGCTCCTTCAGTGTTTTCTTTTGATTCTTTTTAAAAGATTATTTTAAAAGCTACTTAATTGGTATGTCAGCTGCCTGTTAGGTTTGATCTCTTCATTCTGAACGTTAGTGTATGCATTTCTTTCTGTCTACCATCTGCTAAATAGGAAAACTTTCAATTTATGTACATAGCTTTTCTTAATGTATTTTGTGGTTGTTTACTTAGTTGTAATGGAAAACCTGGAATTGCAGGTTTATTTTCTTTAGTGCTTGCAAACCAGAAACCAGGAACTCTAAATGACCAAATTCCCCACTGTGTTTTCCACTTAGCCCCCAGGAAAAGGGCAGGATCCAAGCATGGTATAATTGATGACATATCAGAATCTGCCACATCAATGCCCATCACATTGCAGATGTAGAGAAGTGATGGATTGGCTCAGGTTTAACTAGTTCAAACTCAACAGAGGTGATTGAAAAGTTCAAACTTGAACCAAACACTTAGGATGTTTATGAATAGATTCGTATCGAATAGAATGCTACCACATTCAAATGCAGTCTATGCATGCAAATAGGGATTTTCCAACATTCGATTCATTTCGATTCAAATGCCAAAAAATATTTATGCCCATCCCTACCAAACTCGCTGCCTGCTTGCAAAAAGCAAAGGTCAAATTCAGACCAAGCAAAGGCTGCACCCAGAGGGTCATCGGTCTATGGAATTTGCTGCCAGAAGAGGTGGTAACAACAACCAGCCTAGATGGCTGTAAGAAAGGGTTGGGCAAATTTATGGATGACAGATGTATCAATGGCTAATAGAACGGATGCCAAAGTATATCTGTCAGACTGGGGGGACAACCAGGAGGCCTCTATGGCCATTTGCTGGGATTGGAGAGCAGGTGGGCTATGGTTTCTTATAACTCATTGACAGAAAGTATAAATTCAGTTCAGAAGCCTCTCTCTCCCCATTACAATCTCTGGAATCTTCAGGCACGATTGGGAATTGCCCCCATTTAGGAGAACATAGGAACATAAGAGGACCCTTGCTTGACTGAGCAACAGCCATCTAGCCCAGGATCCTGTCTCACCAATTGCTTCTGGGCATCTCAAGCAGAACACAAAGGCAAACCTTCACGTTTTCCTGACTCTCCACAGAAGGCCTTTAGAGGCATTGTGTCTGCCTCTCCAACCTAGAAGGCATCCATTCTAGTAACCATTGATAACCTGTTCTCCATTAATTTCCTTGTAAAAACAAAAGAGGAGCCCTGCTGGATCAGGCCACAGCCCATCTAGTCCAGCATCCTGCCCCACAGAGTGTCCCACCAATTGCTTCTGGGCATCTCAAGACGAACACAAAGGCAAAACATTTGCCTGCTTCGAAACTCTGCAAACAGCCTTTGGAGACATCCTGCCTGTCTCCCCAGCCTGAAAGATGTATCTAGGCATCCGTTCTAGTAGCCATAGATACACCTGGCCTCCATGAATTTACCTTATTCTTTCTTAAAAGACATGCAGGTTGGATGCTGTCCCCACCACTTTGAAACCCTGAAGCTCGGTGTTCTGTTGAAGTGGAAATGATCATGCTAAGTGGAGCAAAAAGTTGAATGTGACCATAGAGCTGAGGCTTCATAGCTTGACCATTGAAATCCAGGGTTTGTTTGTTTATTTATTTATTTATTTATTTATTTATTTATTTATTTATTTATTTATTTACTTTCCTTCCTTCCTACCTACCTACCTACCTACCTATTATGTACTTACTTATCGGTACTTACCTACTTACCATCTACCCACCTACCTACCTACCTACCTATTATTTATTTATTTATTGTTTTGTGACACTTATGGATGTGCACAAATGGGTTTTTGCATTCAATTTGTATCAAATTAAACATAAGACATTTCATATTCGTTCACATAGATCCCCTTTGAATGTGGTAGGATTCTATTTGATACAAATTCATACAAATATCTGATATGAATGGATATGTATCCGATATGTATCCAATATGTATCACGTAACATATCAGCCCTGAAAGCATCAAATCCACCCTGAATCCACTTTGAATCCACTTGCAAACCATGTCAGATGCACTTTGAGTGCACTGCAGATGTGACTGGCACAGCTGCTTTCCCACCTCCTCATTTCGCAAATGTTCCAAAACATTCGTACAAATACGAATGTAAATAGAGAAATGTCAAACATTTGATTCGTATACAAACGTCTGAATTTGTCTGAATTTGTACAAAGATCAAACGTTATGAATATCTGTGCACTTCCGTACTGACATTCCTTTGGGCAAGGTAGGAATGGCTCCTACATAGCCAGTTTGGTCGAGTGGTTAGGGAGCTGGACTCTTATCTGGGAAGATCAGGTTCAATTTCACCCTCCCCCATGAAGCCAGCTGGGTGACCTTGGGCTAGTCACAGCTCTCTTCTGAGCTCTCACAGCCCCACTGACCTCACAGGGTGTTCTGTTGTGCGGAGAAGAACAGAAGTTTTGTCAGCCACTTTGAGTCCCCTTAAATGGGTGAGAAAAGTGGGAAAGAAAAGCCAACTCTTCTTCTTCTTCTTCTTCTTCTTCTGAACTCCATAACTCAGTTTTTTAGCAGCGAGGGGCCCCAACCTTCTGACTCAAATACATTGGCTGCCATTCTGCTTCTGGAGCAGATCCAAAGTTCTGGTTTTAACTTATAAAGCCTTGAAATATCTGGCAGCTTCATATTTCTCAGCTTTTCTTTCATGTCAGCCTTGAAAGGCTCTGAGATCCATTTGTGAAGGAGGAAATATGGATGGGCCAGAAATTAGATTTCTGTTCAGTTTTTAGCTTTTTGCCTTTTTTTTTCCAAATCCATTTAGTGGATTTCCACTTGAATAGACTTTTTTTTCCTGCTTAAATGTATTTCTGTTTCTTCAAACTCCATCCCAGAGTACGCAGCATACAGGCAATATAAATGGAATCGAAACACTTGCAAAATGTGCGAATAAAAAAACAGAACTCCGCTGCTGGAACCGGAGAAGTACGCAGACACAATTTCATAGGTTTGGTTCAGCTGTCTGTTTCAGGTGGAGTCCAGTTTGGTCTACAGGCTGGTCAAGCAAGCTCAACCAGTTCTAGATGTAGATTCAAAATTAAAAGAGTCTCCTGGGGTGATCAAAGCACAGCCATATCTATCTCAGCTATTACAGGTAGTTCTAGCAGTTACAGGAAGAGTTGTAGGGTGTTTCCACACAGGCCCTTAAACCACATATAAACACACATTAGGCACACATACAGACAACATATAAACTTACCTTCCTTCCGCTCAGGAGTCTGGATCTGGGTCCTTTTTCGGCAGCGCTTCCACACATCGGCAGGCAAAACCCGTTCTTAATCAGGTCTTGCCGCTGAAAGATCCAGCCTCTGGGAAGACCTGAAAAAAGACCTCAATCTGTTTCAGATGCTTCCGCACATGGAGAGGCGAAGGCCACATGTCCCAGCAGCTGCCATCTTGGGGAGCAGGCTGGTTTGCCTCCTTCTGCCCTCCCCAGTGCGCCACATGCTGCTGGAAACATGCAGTGACTGGCAGCTGCATTCTCCAGCCCCACAGCTCCGGGGGCAGCATTGACAGAGTGGGAATCCGGCTGCCTTTGGCCTTGGGTGCTGCAGCTTCTGCGTGGCACCCGGGTGATCCGGCCACCAGACCCAGCCTCACAGTGGCGAAAAACGGAACTTTTGGAAGTTTTCAAAGCACCCGTAATCGCTAACTGCTCAAGCAAGTAGGAGGAAAAAGAGGAAACCACACTCTAGATGCTTGCTTTGCTGGGGGACGGATGGACAGGAACTATCTAACGCTTTAATGCCTCACCAAATAGGGGAACTGCAAGTATATTCAATTAATCTATCTAAGGGGGGGTTTCCAGTATTCTTAAGGAACTTGTGGTTTGGATGTCGGAGCAATGTAACAATATATAAACTCTGCTAAGTTTGTTGAGCTAAGGAGTAACTTGACTCTTTCCCTGCATGCATGGTCTTGTTGTATACAAATAAATGGAGATTTGCTGTAAGCCCCTTTCCCAACTCCCCGGTTCATGCATGTTCTGAAGCATTCATACGAATGTACCAAAACCTTCATACAAATATGAAAGTCAATGTACAAATATCGTAACATTTGATTCATATTCAAATATTAATTGATGTGATTGAATTTCCGTTTCATTATTCAATTTCTCCCCATCTCTTTTGCCTCATTTTGTTGCGTGCTTTCATCCCAGGCTTCTGCCACATGGCCTGGTGCTCAACACATATATTTTCTTAGTTTCTTTGTTTATCATCTCTTTCCGTCTGTGTCAACTATAGTGATTTAGTTGGATTAATGGCCTGTCTGGGTACAAGGATAGGTTCATATGCTTTTTGACGCACACGCTGCCCAATATATTACTGATGCTAAGATTATGATTTCCATGGACAAGTTAACCTTCTAGTGTCCAGATCCTCCTGGCAAAAAAGTCCCATACATTTAATAGCAGATGAATTGAATGTTATGACATTCGTACATTAACGTTCATACGAATATGAATGTTTTGGAACATTCGTGCAAATGGTTCATACATTTGTTAAACTGGGGAATATGTATCCGATACGTATCAATAGGTATGCATTCGTATAGGATACACATCTGATATGGGGTGTTTTTCCACTGTCAGAAAGTACCCATTTTTGCACCCATTAAGGACCCATTTGGGTGTGACCCGGATGATCCGATTTCCACCACGGCACCCATTTGAGATCCGATTGTTTCGACTGCCACTGCGGAAATCCAGACCAAATGGGTACTTTCTGGCCTTTAATCCGGATTTTCTGTAGACCCCATTAATGGGGTTTACAATGGGGTCTTCAGGCAGAAAATCTGGATTAAAGGGAGCCTGTTTCCATGCTTGTGTGGCAGTGGGATCTAGAGGAGGCTAGCGGGAGGGGGCACCCATGGGGGGGAGACCCAAAACCTAAGCTTCAAAGTCACTTCAAAGTCTGTGCAAAATAGCTCCAGAGCATCTTTGAAGTCTGTGCTGATCTTCAGTGTGAACTTCAAAATGACTTCGAAGTGACTTTGAAATGACTTCGAAGCCACTTCGGAGGTTGCACCCCCTGTCCCCCCAAACACCTGGGGTGACAAGCAGACCCCTCATGGGTAATCCGGATTTCCAAATGGGTGCTCCGGTGTTTCCATGGCAGGGAGGCTAGCACCCATTGCTATTGGGTGCTAGACCACCCGTGGAAACACATTGGGTACCTCCCTTAATCTGGATCTACTAGATCCGGATTAAGGAATGTACCCATTCCTTAGATCCGGATCTTCTTAGATCCGGATTAAAGGAGCGCAGTGGAAAAACACCCATGTATGAATTGGTATAGGATATGTATCTGATATGTATGTGTTTGTATAGGATCCGTATGCAAGATCTGTATGCATTTGCATTGGATATTCATACGCAATCATACAAATACATTCATATTGAATAGAATCCTACTATATTCAAAGGGGATCAAATGAACACAAATGTTATAACATTCAGTTTGTTACAAATTGGATGCCAAAAAGCCCATTTGTGCATGTCCCTAAAAATGTAAACATTTTTACATTTCCTACACTGATTGGGGACCTCAGTAAATGTTTTGGGCAAATGATACCATCTGTAGATCATTCTGTAAAAAAAAAATCTTTTAAAGCACAACATGTGGTTAATTTCAAATATTTCACCCACATTTTCTCCCATTATTCAATATATTCCGCCATGCATTCTTTGACCTTTTTGTTTTCCAGATCCATTTTTAATAATACTTTATACATGGTTGCTATAGTATTTATTTATTTATATATTTATTATTTATATTTCTATCCCGCCCCATACCCAAAGGCCTCTGGGTGAGTTACAACCTTAAAACAACAGATTAAAACAGAATAAGCATTAAAACGCTTTAAAAATTCAACATGTCTTTCTAGGGATGTGCATGAATATTTATAACATTTAAAATTCATATGGATTTGACTGAATTTGGACATTCACATTCAACTCGAAGGTTAGAACATTTGAAGATGGACGTTCGAAGTAGAATTTAATGTTTTGATGCATTTGTATGAAGCTTCGTATGGGATTCGTATGAGATTTGTCTGGGACTGAACATGTGTATCGGATACGAATCCTACCACATTCAAAGGGGATCTGTTTCAATGAATATAAATTTCCTTGCATTTGATTCAATACAAATTGAATACAAAATAATAATAATAATAATAATAAGTTCACCAGTGAGCCAGTTTGGTCTAGTGCAGCGGATCTGAACCTTCCTAATGCCGCGACCCCTTAATGCAGTTCCTCATGTTGTGGAGACCCCCAACCACAGGGGCCAGGCAGCTCGGGTGAGGATGGGGTGGGAAGGCAGGAGATCACGACCCATAGATTGAGAACCACTGATCTAGTAGTTAGGGAGCTGGACTCTTATCTGGGAATACCAGGTTCGATTCCGCCCTCCCCCATGAAGCAGCTGGGTGACCTTGGGCTAGTCACAGCTCTCTTCTGAGCTCTCACAGCCCCACCTACCTCACAGGTGTTCTGTTGTGGGGAGAAGAATAGAAAAGCTTTGTCAGCCACTTTGAGTCCCCTTAAATGGGTGAGAAAAGCAAGGTAGAAAAGCCAACTTTTCTTCTTCTTCTTCTTCTTCTTCATGATGATGATGATGATGATGATGATGTCTTTCCCCTTTTTTCAGTTCTGATTCTCAAATGTGTTTCTCCCTTTCAAATGTATAATTCACTTTGTCATCCTAAATCTCTCCGCTAGATGCACATAAAGTAAGCACTGTATACTGCAACTCTTTCCCACTAATTGCTCTCTGTGTTTCATTTTGTATTCACTTCTTTCATCGTCCCAAATCAGCCGTTTCTCATAAGCCATCCATTTTCCGCTTTTACCAGATTGTCTGTACAATGCTTCCTGTGGGGAGACTGAGATTGGCATTTCAGCACAGCATTCGTTTTTATATTTGTTTCATACTGTTAACAATGCTTGCCTTACAAAGTGGTTACAGAAAGCTACATTAAGGCTGCATTCTGACACAGCATCCAACGTCTCTGCAAGTGAGCACGCCACGCAACTTCGGATCATTCCGACTGGAAACTCATTTAATCGGCATACAATTTGGTTCACTTTCCTGGACTTTAGTCCACAAATGGTATGTCGGCTTTTATACCCTGCTTTTCTCAGCCTCAAGGTGGCTGACAAACCTTCTGTTCTTCTCCCCACAATAGGCACCCTGTGAGGTGGGTGGGGCTGTGAGAACTCAGAAAGAGAGCTGTGGCTAGCCCAAGGCCACCTGGCTGGCTTCGCTGAGGAGTGCAGAATCAAACCCAGTGACTACAAGATATGAGTTCAACACTGTAGCCATAAGACCAAAACTGGCTCACAGTTGAAGACTCAATCCAGTCTCCCAACTGATTGTTTAACATGTTATACCACAAATATCAATGCCATCTGAATCTTAATACATACTAATACATACATGGTACAAAGGGTGTTTCCGCACAGGCCAGGGATGCTGGGAAATGTAGTCCTGGGGTGCTGGGACCGGCAGGGCCGCGGCGCGCACATGCGTGATTGGCGCCGGTGCTGCCAGCCTCAGAATTGAGCTGCAGACGATCGGGTAAGTTGGAGGGACTCTCGGTGGGCTGGGGGGTGAGATTAGGAGTAGGGGGTGCCTTACCCTGGCCAGAGAATGGAGGATCCTCCGTTCTCTGGCAGAGGGAAGGCAGGGAAGCTGGCTGCCGGATCGCCCACCTGTCAGAGTGGCAGAGCATGCGCTCTGCCTCTCTGACAGCTGGGCATGCGCCGGCAATCCAGCTTTTCCCCTTCCGGTGCAGAAATGTTAGTTTCCAAACCGTTTTAAGGGGAAAAGCCAGATGTAAGACCTGATTTTTTCAGGTCTTACATCTGGGTAGGATTCGGCGGCAAAACCCATTTAAACAACCGTTTTTGCCTGCATGCGGACGTGGCATCCTCAAAGGGACCCTAATTGGGTTCCCTGTGCGGATCCCACATCCAAATCCTTCCCCGAACTAGCTCTAAATGCGTTTTTAGAGCCTGTGCGGAAAGGCCCATAAATTCCAATGTGTTCTATATGTGTCTTTAATGTGTTTCTAAACACGTTCTAACAGCCTGTGCAGAAACACCTGAAAAATTAGGTTTTCAAACCGTTCCTGTTTGCAAATTCCGGATCAAAGGATGACGCTTCCGCACAGGGACAGGAGAGGGAACAGATGTGGGCGGGACTGGAAGTCGCCATGTTGAGCACAGCCGGGCAGCCACAGGATCTCAGGCACAACACTGATAGGTGGGCAGTCTGTCCCCGACATGCCCACGCATGGTGAAAACGAGCCATGACTGATGGCTGAATGCTCCAACCACGCGGCACCCTGGGCAGCAGGGCAGCAGAGAGGCCTGATCCTTCTGGATATCGGTCCCCCGCGCAGCAAACACATGATGCGTTCCTCGCTATCCGTGCTTCCCAAACGAGTGTGGATGCATTTGGCCTCATTTGGATCCATCCCTATTTCAGACGGATCTTCCCAGGGACGGATTTCAGAAATCCAGATTTCCTTAATCCGGATTTCAAGTGGTAAGTGCAGAAACACCCAAAGTGTCCTCACGTCCTGCGAACGTTTGACTGCATCCACCCAGCGCTCCTGGGTCAGGGCTGTTGTCAGGCATGGTTCCTCTCCGCTGTTCTAGACAGCTGTTTCCCCCAACCCTCCAGATGTTCTGTGGCTCCGGCATGCCTCATCACGTTGGCTGCGGAATAAAAGAGTTGGAATCTTGCAGTACTGCTGACCCTTGCTCACCTTTGCAAGACCATAGCCATGGCTTTCCACTTGCAGCTGTCATTAAGACACCAGGTTAAGGCATCTTCCGTTTTACCAGGCTAATGGAAGCATTATTTAATTAAAGGCAGTTTCATTTTACGAGCTGCTTAAACGAGCTGCTGCTGTTTTAAGCTGGTTGCAGCAGAAGTCTGTAACTGTGTCTTATGTGCACAGTCAGAATTATAAGTGTTCCCTTAAATCGCTCCTTCTATGGCTGTCTTTTTCACTCCAGCAACACAAAGCTGTACTACTCAGTGGGGGGTTACTGGTAGTCAATTCCAGATCCTTTGGTAATCTAGGGCTGGGCCCTTTTCTGCATTATCCTCAGGGTGTTTCCACACTAGCTGCGGAAACTGTTTTAAACGCCCCCCCCCCCCAAGCCAGATTAAGAACACTTACCTTAAACGGCTTCCACATGGCAGACTGGATTGGAGACTCTTCGCGGAGGCCGCTTCCCCATTTCGGCGCGCAAGACCGGTTTTTAAAACCGGTTTGGCCACCAAAATCCGGATTAAATGTAAGACCTGGAAAATCAGGACTTACATCTGTCTCTTCGCCTGGATGTGTGCAGAGGCAGGACGCTTCCACACACGGCCAGGCAAAGGGATGGATGCCCCCCCCCCACCCGGCCACCATGTTGGGAAGGGCAGAAGCAGGGCTGCCTGCTTCCGCCCCCCTTCCCCGCGTGCTGAGTGCCACCGGAAGCACAGCTCCATGCTCCAGTCCCACGGCTCTGGGGGGGGCGTCAGCGGTGCGGAGGGCGGCGTTGGCAGCATGGGAGCCGGCTGCCTTCGGCCATGGGTGCTGTGGCTTCCGCGCAGCACCCAGGCGATCCGGCCCTGTGGATCCTGCCTCCCTGCGCGTGTGCAGATGCAAGGATCTTTCTCTAGTTGAGACAGATCCTCAGGAGGCTGGATCACCGGGAAACAGATTTTGTTAATGCAGAAGCACCCTCAGTCAATCGACATTAGCTAGATCTGTCTTGGCAGAATCCGGATCAGACACAGGCAGAGGCATCAGGGTTGTGCATGAATATTCAAAGATTCAAAAATCCGATTCGAGACCGACAAACGTTGACATTCAGATTCAAATCAGATTTCTTAACATTCGAATTTAGACATTCAAATGGATTTCGGATGCTCAGAAACATTCGTTCGAATGATTCAAAACATTCGAATGTACAGATACGCATGTGTTATATATGTATCTGTACAAATATCATGTGCACTTGTGTTTATAATACGGGACAAAAATGGGATGCATACGAAATGTGTACAGATACGTATAACGCATACGAATGTTGTCGACATTTGTATCTTTAAATACGAATCTAACGTTCGAACAAATAGATTCGAATGTTACGGATTCGAATTGGGATTTTTAACATTTGACTTTAATCGAATGTTTTGACATTCTATTCAACTTGAATTCCAAATGCAAAAAACCCCCACATTTGTGCACATGCCTAAGAGACATCTCCATTCGAGTGTGCTAAAGATCATTGCTGTTTTTAACTATTCTTGTGCTTTTAAAACTGCATTTTTAAACTTGTTTTGTTTTTAAACTTGATATTGCATTTTTAAACTTGATATTGTTTTTATACGTCTGTTCTTAAATGCTGTGAGCCGCCCAGAGACCCTTGGGTATGGGGCGACATATAAATGTAAATATAAGTAAATAAATAAATAAAGAGTGCTGGCATGGATGTGGACCACATTTATCTGGTTTACCACTAATCCGGATTAGTGAGTCCTTAGCCCGGTTCTGATCTGGATCTACTCTGCTCCTGATGTGTTCTTGGGAGCTAGAATCATAGAATCATAGAATCATAGAATGGTAGAGTTGGAGGGGACCTCCTGGGTCATCGAGTCCAACCCCCTGCTCAAGGCAGGATCTCCTAAACCATCTCAGACAGATGGCTGTCCAGTCTCTGCTTGAAGACCTCCATCGAAGGGGAACCAACCACCTCCCGTGGCAGCCTGTTCCACTGGTTGATCACTCTTACTGTTAGAAATTTTTTCCTAACATCTAAACTAAATCTTTTCCCCTGCAGTTTCACCCCATTGTTTCTAGTCCTTCCTTGAGAGAGTGAGAACAGGGCTGATCCCTCTGCCTTGTGACAACCCTTGAGGTATTTGTAGACAGCTATCATGTCTCCTCTCAGTCTTCTTTTTGGTAGACTAAACATTCCTAGTTCCTTAAGCCGTTCCTCATAGGACATGGTTTGCAGACCGTTCACCATCTTGGTAGCTCTCCTTTGAACCTGCTCCAGCTTGTCAGCGTCTTTTTTAAACTGGGGTGACCAGAACTGGACACAGTACTCCAGATGAGGTCTGACCAAGGTAGAGTAGAGGGGGATAATAACTTCACGTGATCTGGACTCTATGCTTCTCCTAATACACCCCAGGATTGCGTTTGCCTTTTTTGCAGCTGCCTCACATTGTTGACTCATGTTCAGTTGATGATCTACCAGCTCCTTGATCTGGATCTCTGTGCTCTTAGGAGGTCTTTGATCTGGATTTAAAGGTTTATTTATTTAATTATATTTATATTTATATCCCACCCTATACCTGAAGGTCCCAGGGTGGGTAACAACCTTTAAAATACAGCATATCAAGAAACTATATCAGAACAGGTTGGTAGGGAAGTGCATGAATTTTGGGGAGGGGGTTGATTCATATGAAATAAAATGCAAGAAAATTTGTATTTGTTCGAATAGATCCCCTCTGAATTGGGTAGGATTTGGATTCAGTATGATTGTTCTATCCAAATTCAATTTGAATCCCTAATACGAATTGCATATGAATTCCCTATATATCCTAGGGGTGTGCACGAATGCAATTTTTGGATTCGATTTAAATCAAATATTTGAATGTTCGAATTTGAACGAATAGAGAAAAATGTATTCAGATTCAAACCAATTCGAATACTTTTATAACTATTTCCACAATTTTTTTTCATGTTTGAAGATATGAATATCAACAACATTCATATGTGTCCATACGCATCTGTACGCATCAGAACGCATTTTTAGGCATCCCCTTTTATCACATGATTACCAGAATGCTTAAGGGTCTGGAACAAAATCCCTTACGAAACCAGGCTGCAACGTCTAGGCCTCTTCCGTCTGGAGAGACGGTGTTTAAGAGGGGACCTGGTTGAAGTATATAAAATTGTGCATGGTATAGAAAAGGTGGAGAGAGAAAATTTCTTTTCTCTGTCTCACAATACTAGAACCAGGGGGCATCTGTGAAGCTGATGGGTAGGAGAGTTGGATCTGACAAGGGAAAGTACTTCTTCACCCAGAGGGTCATCGGCTTATGGAATGTGCTGCCGGAAGAGGTTGTGACAACTACCAGTCTGGATGGCTTTAAGGTAGGGTTAGACAAATTTATGGATGACAGATGTATCAATGGCTACTAGAACGAATGCCTAGGTGCATCTTGCAGGCTAGGGGGGAGGGGAACGGGGCACTTCTAAGGCCATCTGCTGGGACTTGAGAGCAGGAGGAGGTTTGTCCTTGTCTCTGCTTGAGATGCCCATGAGCTTTTGTTGGGCCACTGTGTGCGACAGGATGCTGGACTAGATGGGCTGTGGCCTGATCCAGCAGGGCTTCTCTTATGTTCTTATGTTCATGTGCATCCCATTTCTGTCCTGTACATATCCATACAATTGCAGATGGATACAAATAAGATGCACATATGAACGTCTGAATAATTCATATGAATGATTGGAAACATTCGAATGTCTAAAAATGAATGTAAAGACAGTCAATTCTAATTTGAATGTCCAAATTCAAATGAATTCAAACAAATTTCAAATGTTTCGAATATTCTTGTACATCCCTAACGTATCTCCTATGAATCCCATATGAATCTCCTATGTATCCACTCTTAACGCATCAAATCCACCACTTTGAATCCACTCTCAATCCACTTCGAATCCACCCTGGATTTGTTGCAGATGTGACTAGCTCAGCCACTTTCCAACCTCCCACATTCACAGATGTAACAAAGCTTCATACAAACATTGCAAAGCATTCAATTGAATTTGAATGTCATTCTTCAGATGTGCCAACCTTCGATTCAAATTTCAATGTCCGAATTTGTACAAATTCACAAAAAAGTTTAATGTTATGAATATTCATGCAGATCCCTACAATTAAGTGCAGAAAGGACCTGAGGCTCTTCCTCTATAGGGCACTCTACTCACAAGTCTGTTATATTCCTAGCATTGTGCAACTAAAACATTAAAAAGATGTCCTATTTGCATGATCTTTTTATACAAAATTTTGCTCACCATGCACATTTCTGCAAGCAATTTCCCTCAACATATTATAATTTATTTTGGATGTTAGTTGTACTAATACATGAATTTTTCTTCTTCCTCCTCTTTCTCCCCTCCCCCCAACTGTCTTCCTGAAAGCTTTTGGGAACAATGCAAATTTAGGCCCTTCGTGCATTTACCTGGCTTAGATCTGGGGTGTTTCTCCACTAGAGAGGAAGCACCCATTTAGAACCCATTAGGCACCCAATTAATACTGATCTGTAAGAGGCAGTTCACACATAAGGCCCCATTAGGACCAGATGTGTTCAAACTAGCATAAGGGAAGTCTGGATTCAATGGGGTCCTCGGGCCCTTAAATCCGGACTTCCTGTGACCCCTTTAAAGGTGTCTTCAATCCGGTTCTCAGTCGTGAAGGCCGGATCAGAAGACACGTGTTCACACTGCGATTAGGACAATGGAGTCCAAGGGTAGGTTTACTGGCTGCCATTTGCCGCTGTGTGGATCTATGTAGCCCAAAAGTGTTCTACACAAACTTTTAATCTGGATTAAGGATCCCTGGGGAAGGAACCTGTGTTCCAAAACTACTGGGAGGTGCTGTTTAGCGGCCACCAAAAGGCACTCCCTAGGATCCGAGGTTAGGAACTTTTTCGGGCATGTGGGCCAGATCAACACCATCAATTTAGATCAGGTTGATTCAGCCCACACCTTCATACGATCCAGATCAGTTGGTCTGGTTCTTCTGGACACGCTGAGCCAGGGGTGTTTCTCCATTTACCATTCTTAAACCAGATTAAGAAGATCCAGATGTTTGAAATGGGGCCCTCACTGAATCCAGTGCTTAAAGATCTTATTTGTTTGTTTGTTTACATTTCTATCCCGCCCCATACCCGAAGGTCTCTTGATCTTGGCAAGGACTCCAAGTCTCTCCAATGGCAGTCTAGCACCCAATGTCAATGGGTGCTAAACAGGGTCACGGTGGGAGTGCTGAAGCACCCACCTGGAAGATTTGTTTCTCCCGAAGCAAATGTTTCTTGGTGGATACTGTCCCCCTGTGGCCTCCCATCCCTCCGATAGCCTCCCACACCCCTATGGCCTTCCGTACCCTCTGTGGCCTCCCATCCCCCCCCCCGTCCGCGGCCTCCCATCTCCCCAACCACCTGCCACTGTGCCCTCTTCCTAGGCCTTCTGTTTCTGTGAATACAAATGTCCGAATTTGTCCAAATTCATACAAAATGTGAATGTTATGAACATTCATGCACATCCCTCGTGGTGACCAAGGTGAGAGAGCAAAGCAGAGGTGATGCCCCCATGGACCTCCCCAGACTAGGCCTCTCACTGTGCTGGCCGTGCACTGCAACCCATGCAGGCTAGGAAACTCTGGGCTGAACACATGCTCTATGATTTTTCTGGCCCCGGCTAACAGGAGGGTAGGTGGATTTGGGAAGGAGGTGGATCTGGAGGGCAGGCTGAAAGTTGCAAAATATAAACTCTAGACTTGCTGCACTCCAGTTTGCCTTTTCCATTCAGACACTGAAAAGGAAGGTTGTTTTCTCTTTTATTTTCAAAGGACATGCACAGAACCTGCTTAGAAATCCCCAACTGCTTTGGGCTTTAGCAGTGGCCCTGGAATGACAGAAAGCAATCCTATTTTCTGCTTCACTGAGACGGTTTTCTCTCTGCTGGCCGCAGCAAGCTCGCCTCCCAGCTGGCAAGAGAGATACCCACTGCGTCTGCATTAAGACTCCTTTGGCTTCCCGAGGGAGAGAGTTCTCTGCGGAGGGTGCACTGTTCCTTTTATCATCTGAAATAATGGGAGATAAAGCCTTGTGGGACACATCTGGATCCAGATGTACCACGTCAGGCAAAGGTTGACCAGCAGCAAGGAAAACATGGGGCCCTGGCTCCTTTCCTTCGGTGGCACAAGTTCTCTGCAGGGAAGCAAGAGATGTCCGGCAACCTGATTCTGCTACCAGCTGTGTGCAATTATAGCTATTCATGGATATCTTCAACACACAGTGCTGAAGAAGGTTTCCTTCTTCCCCCACCTCATTCTCTTTCGCTTCATATTCACAGTCTCCCTCCGTCTGTTAGGAACAAGGGAAACTTCCAACTGGATCAGGAAGGACACACACTTCAGCCATTTCGCCAGTTGCCATTCGTCAGCAGGGATGTTGCCGGTACCCAAAAATCTTAGGGCTCTGGCCTGGGACTCTTGCTTGTACTGGGGCAAAGTGAGGTCACAAATGTCTGCAGGACAGGTGGGGGCTTTCATTCATTCATTCTGGCCACACAGTAGAAGAAGAAGAAGAAGAAGAAGAAGAAGAAGAAGAAGAAGAAGAAGAAGAAGAAGAAGAAGAAGAAGAAGAAGAAGAAGAAGAAGAGTTGGCTTTTCTACCCCGCTTTTCTCACCTATTTAAGGGGGCTCAAAGCGGCTGACAAACCTTCTGTTCATCTCCCCACAACAGACACCCGGGGCCTATTCGCACTTGGCTTTATTCTGGAATATATCCTGGAATAGGGACTTGCTGTCCATATGCTAGTGCAGGCTTCAGCTGGCCCAAAGTGAGGTCTGCTAGAGTCTGCATTAGCATGTGGACCACAGACCCCTATCCTGAGATATACTCCAGAAAAAGGCCAAGTGCGAATAGGCCCCCTGTGAGGTAGGTGGGGCTGTGAGAGCTCAGAAGAGAGCTGTGACTAGCCCAAGGCCACCCAGCTGGATTCATGGGGGAGAGCGGAATCGAACCCGGCATTCCCAGATAAGAGTCCGGCTCCCTAACCACTAGACCAAACTGGACGGACAGACAGATGGATAGATGGGCGAGTGGGCAGGCGGGTGGGCAGGTGGGCAGGCAGGCGGATGGGTGGGTGGGTGGGTGGGTGGTTAGTTGACTGACTGACTGACTGATTGATTCTGGCCACTCTATCAACAACAACAAAACCCCACATTCATCCATTCATTCTGACCACGCTGGTGTGAACGCCGGAAGTGGGTGGGCCATTGTTTGTCACAGTCCCATCACAAGCCAGATGTTCCTGCAGCTATTGCCATTGTAATCCATCCTGGGCTGAATTATCCACACTCCATGTACTGGTGGTCCAGTTGGGGAGTATGCCAGGACGAGCGTGCCACTGAACAAAAAAGTCTTCAAAGGGAACATGCCCATTTCTATGGTGGGTTTTTGAAAATGATCTTTGGCAGCTTGCATAAGCTTCAACGATGGCGCTACAGTGTCTTCGGTGTTCTAGACCAGGTGCAGAACCACTGAAGGCTGGACTAGGACAAGACAACTTGGGATGGATGTAGACATCTTCAAACAAGTTCTACAGCTAACCCAGGAAAAGGATCCCTTGGGGCAGTTCTGGACTGGGATTGGGATAGTCCCATGCAGGCACTGCTTGTCCTGAGGTCATGCACAAGTGTGGGAAGGGCCTGTGTGACTTCACCCTTTGCCTCTCCAGGAAGAAACGGCCAAGTTCAATAAATGAATTGTACTGAAAATAAATCGTGAAAAGGCATAACAAATCTAGGCCAGCTATAGTAACAGAATGCCTTTGATTTAATATGGTAATGAAAAAATGCAAGATGTGAAGTAACTCAGGCTGGCCATCTGGGTTTTCAAAGGCTAGTAGTGCTGTACGAATTAGTTGCAATCCAGTGTATGAAGTTGCAAAGGCAGGAACCCAGGGGAGATCACAACAGTCCTGACCCTTCATATCATAACTATTGCTGCACTCATGGGCCAGTTAGATGTGCAGCAATAACTGCGCAGGAGTGAAGAGCCTGATGCCAAGGTCTTCTTCACACTTAACTTCCAGAGGGAAGTGCCCCACAGAAGTCAAGTTCAGGGACAGTGGACAGTGTTTGTATTGTTAACTGCCAACACTGTCCCAAACCTACATGGACACTGGTGCAGAGAATAAAGCCAACATAGTGAGCCAGTTTGGTCCAGTGGTTAGGGAGCCGGACTCTTATCTGGGAATACCAGGTTCAATTCCAACTTCCCCCATGAAGCCAGCTGGGTGGCCTTAGGCTAGTCACAGCTGAGCTCTCACAGTCCCACCTACCTCACAGGGTGTCTGTTGTGAGGAGAAGAACAGAAGGTTTGTCAGCTGCTTTGAGTCCCCTTAAATGGGTGAGAAAAGTGGAATAGAAAAGCCAACTCTTCTTCTTCAACTCTTCTTCTTCTCTACATAGGAGACTCCAAATTTTCCTTAAAAGTTTTGCTTTCTTCAAGTGGCTGAATTTGTTTTCAGCTCGGAAGAATTCCTGATATCAGTTCAGGCACTCAGTCTCATTCTCAACAGAAAACTCCCCGGGCTTTCACATTTGGGGCACAAAAGCAACTCAGCATGGCTCTGCTAGGATCCTCATATTTTATGTTGCTCTAATCCCTTTCGGTCCAGTGACTCCATGAATTTGAATATGAGATCCAAAATAGGGAAGCCGTTAGCTATTCATGAGCCAAGCCTTTTCTTTATAAGAATATGTGAACTTGTCAAGCAGAATGGAAACAGCCATTCGAGGCTGCAGAAAGAAGACAATTGGCCACAGAGAGAAGAAGAGTTTGAGTTACTCCAGAGAAGTAACATAATAACGTTGCATTTATAGCAATGAATGTGGAATAGCATGATTTCATATATTATTTTGATAATCTAACCAGCCTGTTGCATTCACAAACTGCAACCTAAATCCGAGGGCTCAGGGAAACCTGGGGAAGCAGCCTATAGCTACTTCGATCGTGGCTGCAGTTCTAAAAACCACAGTGTTGTGGCTTACAGCCGGGAGGCTGTAGCAATGCGGGTAACAGCTATTGCTGTTACAGTTCCTTGCTGGGTGTTGTGAAAGTAAAATCCCTTGATCCCTACCGGCATGGGATCAGGGACCTGCTATGTGCTTAATGGCAGAGTTAAAGATTAGAAGCACAGGGAAGAGAGATCAGGCAGGAGACAGGATCAGCTGGAACTGAGAGTGATCTATTCTTCTGCAGAGGTTTAAATAGCCCACTCCAAAGGGGGCATTCCAGACATCATGTGGTGTAGAGCTGGCATGGTGATTGGAGCAGCTGGCCCTTGTAATCCCCTGATGTCATTTCCTTTGGCTGCAGGAAGAGAAGAGTCCTTTTGATCCCATGTGGAGAGAAGGAGAGGTCACCATGCCGGGATCCCATGTGGAACTACCAAAGGAGTGCAGCAGCAGTAGGAAGAGATGGTTTTGCCGCCTGTCTGTTTGCCCTGCCTCAACTCTGCTCCTGCTCTCACCTGTCTGTCCCTGCCACCGCCTTTTGCCTCTGTCACTGCTCACCTCCGCTGCTGTCTGCTGTCTGCCTCCCCCATTATCTGTCCTTGCTGCTGTCTCCACTGCCATCTGCCTCCATTGCCGTCTGTCCTCACCGCCTCCTCCGGGGCCCCTCCGGCCAATCCACCCCTTGCTGCCAGGCTGTTGCTGGAGTCCGTGGCCAGGTGAATAGGTTGCTGAAAGTAAGTAGGTTTGGAGGGGGGGGGAGAAGAACGGGGCCCAAGTGGCCAGGGCAGTGGCATCTCTTACCAGTGGGAACAGTGCTGTTGCAGGCCTGCAGCACCCAGCACGGGTGCCGAGTGCACTGGGCTCCTTCTGTAAGGAGGCCTATTCCATGCTGCTCTGATGGGCCTGGCTTCAGCTGTCCCATGGCCACAGGGGAGTCTGTTGGTGGGGCATAGGCAAAGCAGGCTCCTCCCCAGCTGAGCACCCTCCATCACTCCTTGCCCAGCCCAGCCAAGTTCCTGAGCCGCGCAAGCACCGGAGCTACCTGAGGGCCTACCACTGGCCGCCTCCTCTCTTCCTGCCTCTGGCTCCCTTGCCCAAACTGGGTCTGGTCAGCAGGCTGCTACTTCGGGGTTGTCAGGAACCATGGCCAAGCGAGCAACGGTAGAGAGGCAGGCCCCAAGCCAAGCAGGGCTCGGTGGAAAGCAGCAGGCGAAGTAGGTATGGGGGGATCACTACACCAGCCTACTGAAGCATTGCATACAAGCAAACATTTGAATTTGCTACGAGAAGGTGGCATCATGGTCATCAGCTTATGTGACCTTAAGAGAAGACCGCACAGGGTCATGGAGGAAGGGTTGGCCAATGCTAATTTTCCCCTAAAAGAGATGAACCAACATCCGATGTTGGATGGGGTTGCACTAACTTGAAAGGTCTGCTGTTGTATGTCCTTCTGTCGCTAGGTTCATGGAGCCACAGGGATGGGTGTTGGCTTTGATAGCCCATTTTCTCACCCAGCTGGCATGAGTATTCTTCTTCTCCCCACCACAGACACTCTTTGAGGTCAGTAGGTCTTGAGAGCTCAGAAAAAGTGCTGGGGCTAGTCCAAGATCACCCAGCTGGCTTTGTATAGGAAGAAGAAGACTTTTAAACCCACTTTTCTCACCTTTAAGGGGACTCAAAGTGGCTGACAAACCTGTTCTTCTACCCCCAACAGACACCCTGTGAGGCAGATGGGGCAGTGAGAGCTCAGAAGAGAGCTGTGGCTAGCCCAAAGTCACCTAGCTGGCTTCATGGAGGAATGTGGAATTAAACTCAATGATTCCCAGATAAGAGTCCGGCACCCCAACTAGACCAAACTGTTCTGCTAAGCAGCTGAGAAGCCTTTCCTTGACTACCCCTTTCTGCACTAGGCTTTATTCTGGGATACACCCCAGAAAGAGTGCTGTCAACATGCTAGTGCAGACTACAGCAGGCCCAGTGTAGAAAGAACCTGGGAGTCCTGGCCACCATAATCCCTAATCTAACCTCTGTGATCTCAGGATTAAATTGCTGAGTCAGTTGCTGGACTAGGCTGCTGTTATGGAATGTCCATTAACATTTCTGAAGGTTTGGGGAAATGAAAGGATTGGTAATGAAATGTAGCTATTACAGATGCTATCGAGGAAGAAAAAGGTCACAATGCTTGCTCATTAAGAGGAGCTGAATGCTGTGACAAAGGCTTCATCCACATTAAATGCCAGAAAGTGCATTTCAGAAATGGATTTGGGGGGCTTTCATGTACTTTAGATTAAAGGTGAGATGAGAACACCACTGTCTGTGTATGTTTGCATGGTATCGCCTCTAAGCTGCTTTGGAATTGCTGTCATATATATGTGTAGGTGGATGAAGCCAGAGTGGAAGGAAACCTAGGGCCTTTCTGCCCTGATATGCCTGTGGTCTGGATCAGGGGTCTGGATCTGTCAGGCTCACTGGTTTTGACCATGGAAAGAGCCTGTTCGGGGAGGGATTTGGATGTGGCTTCCTCATTGGAGGCCAAACTGGAGCCCCTTTGAGGACGCCACATCCGCACGTCGACACGCAAAACCAGTTTCTTAAACCGGTTTTGCTGCCGAAATCCAACCCAGATGTAAGACCTGAAAAATTCGGAAGTGAACGCTTCCAAAGCAGCAGGGGAAAAGACAGATTGCCGGCGCATGCCCAGCTGTCAAAGAGGCAGACCGCATGCTCTGACTCTTTGACAGGTGGGCATGCCCAATGGCCTCCACCATGGCAAGGCCGGCGGCTGGGTTCCCTGGGTTCCCATTCGCTCGAGAAGGCGCCATCACCACCCCGCACCCCACCTGGGGTTGTGCACTCATGATCACTGCCTTACCTGGTTGCTGCGGGGCCAATTTCGGCAGTGGCAGGGCCGGCGTCCGTCGTGCATGTGCATGCAGTGGCCTCCATTTCCCAGCCGCCCTCACGAGGGTGGCTGGCCAATGGGAAGGGACCAGCCACCGTCATGAGGGCAGCTGGGCATTGGAGGCCGTGGCGTATGCATGCGTGGTGGACACTGGACCTCCAACTGCTAGGAGCTGCCTGGCAGCAACCAGGTAAGGTGGCGATTGTGAGCGCTCGATCCCGGGCGGGGTGGGGGCTGGTTGCTGTGGCTTCCCTCTCGCTCGAGAAGGCGCCATTGTGCCTTCTCAGGCGAAGGGGAACCCGGGGAACCCGGCTGCCGGCTTCGCCATGGCAGATGCCGGTGGGCGGCCCCAGCTGTCCCATGCGTGTGCGGATGCATAGGACCTCCAAGAATCTGCCCCTGTTTCATCCCATACTATCAGCGCAAATGTGTACAGATACGTATGAGATTTGTACACCATTCATACAAATGTTTTGGAACATTCAAAATTCATTCGAACGTTTAAATTCAAATGTGTAGTCGTTCAAATGTCCACATTCAATCAAATTAGATCAAATTTCGAATGTTTAGAACATCCATGCACATCCCTAGGGCAGGATAGAAATATAAATAATAAATAGATAGGTAAACAGGCCAATAGGGCTGGTGAACATGGGTCGACTGAGTAATCAAGTGGGGGGAAATGTGTTTGTTGAGCCTATGGCTGAATCCCCAAAAGACTTATTTGCCTCTCTGAGTTCCCTCTGCTGTCACTCTAATAAGCGGACTTTAAAAGTGCCATGCACTTCCGCGATAAGCGTCCGCACGAGGCTCAGCAAAACACGTGTTTTTATCGCACCTTCCGTCCCCACAGAAGCGTGTTTTCTTTCCCTGCATCTTCCCCCCCCCGCCCCCTCCCTTGTTCAAAGGAAAAATAGCCAGATCTCCGTCCCCTGAAATGGCTTCCCATCCCGGCAAAGGCAGTGATCGCTCACTCATTCACTTTCAGCACTTACTTTCACTCTGTTCTCTGTTAGAAAAGGCTTCCAGTCCCTGCAAAGTCAGCAGCTGCAGCCATCGGCAGCACAATCCTTCGCTCATTCACACTTTTAACACTTTCAAAGATCACCTGATAACAATGTTGCAATTCTGAGCAATTCTGGCTCTTTTTACAAAGGAAAGGAAGGGAACCTGCTGCATTTCTGAGATGTGTGAGTGCTTTTTGGCTGTGTGTGCAGGCAAGTAATCACCGCCCCTTTTGCCACGGAGCGTCCCCAAGGTAAATGTTGCGAGGAAAACCCGCAACTTCCAAATAGAGCCCTGAAAGTCTTCTTTAAAGGGCATGTATTTTGTTGCTGATTTTCCTCGTTTTGTAGCGCTGGAAACTCATTGAAAAGCCTTGCGTGGGGGCGCTCAGAGGCAAAAGAAGATTTTTAGCAGACTTTAAATTGCATGGGGACAGGGCCTTTGATTTATTAAACCTTTAACCATTTCTGTACTGGGCAAATTTTGTCAGCCATCGGCTCAAACAGGCCCTTAAAATCTCAGGGCTGGAATACATGGCCTTTGAGGTCCCCTCCAGCTGCATCAGCCCTTGCACTAACACAGGAAAGAGGTAGCGTAGTGTTCAACATTCTGGTTTGCTCCGTCTTTGCCTGGCCAGCATGCGACCTACAAGCTTCTAGTTATCCTTCAGGGTAATTGGATGTCAAACACCAGGCACTTAAATTTTTGGATGACATTCAGCGTTCAGACAATATCTGGTAACTGACATCAGGCATTTGCAAAAGGCGTATCCTGGGCCATCAGTCCCTTACGATTCTCCATGCGGCAGCGTTTAGGGCAGCCTGTAAGAGCAAGTCCCAAAAGGGGGGAGAAAAGGAGCAGGGAGGAAGGTGGGTGTGAGCCGAAATGCTTGGAAACATCCTCAACAAAGGGAGAAAATTAAATGAAATTCTAGCCACTCAGAATATATTATCCCTGCAGCACATCCCTGAAATGGTTCTCTGAATTGCCCAGGCAATTTGTTCTTCACCTACAACGCCTTTCTCTCCTCTCACCCCTTTCCTCCTCAATTGCAAGCATTTGGGAGTTTATGTTTCTTGCTCATTTTGCTCCTAAAGAAATATTTGCTGAAGGGGGACAAAGGCAGCCTGGCGTCACAGCCTGGCGGGTCACTTGTTTGGTGCCAATAATGTTCTAACTTCCTAATTGCCTGCCTCTTTTTCACAGACGCAACAGGCAGCGGAAAGGGGAGAGATACACCAAATCTTAGCTCCCTTTTAACCCTTGCTTGGAACCGCATTAATGAAAGTGACTGCAGAGACAGATCTGCCCAGGGCTGAGAAATCCAGCCACGTCATCTCAGACCTGGAGACTGAGGTTATGTTCACACAAGCTTAAAGGGTTGGCCTCTGCAGAAAGAGGAGTCAGGGCTGATAAACGGTTTGCCCCTGCATGCACTTTAGTGAGCTTTCTAGCTTTTGAAAGGTCGCTCCTTCCGCAGATGGGAAATCATAACACCAACAGCCACTCTTTTTTTCAGTCACATTGGGAGGACACAATCCAAGTGATTGTGGCAGGGAACAAATGCTGTTGGCCAACGACCAACCAGGGGACCAGAAAATCAGACAGTGCTGTCATTTGTTGCTAGGGAGGTTAGGAAAATATCCTGCAGAAAATAGAATAACAGCTCTACAGCTGTGCCATAATCTCTGCTCCTAGTCACAACAAGGTGTCTTTCCCGTGAGAAGCTAGAGTGATGTTTTGAGAACTGCAGGCCATTGCAACATAGAACTGGGGCATTTTCACATTAAGGTGAAGACGCCTTAGAATGCTTCAGCCTGAATGTGTTGTGTACAGTTCCCCATCTGCACTGACAGGTAAAGGACGTGTTCCGAATGCATCCTTTACCTGCCTACTTGCGGACGGGGAAGTGTACTCAACGCGTTTGCGCCGAAGACCCTCCCCCAGCCACTCCCCATTGGCTGCCTTGCAGCCAGGGGTGGGGAGGCATGTTGGGTCCCTTCCCTGGGTTCGTTCAAGGTGCATCGACCTGGATCAGGCCCATGCAGGTGGTGGGGCCCCCACCCAGCACCCCCCACCCCACCCCATGGTTGCGCACGTGTGTTAATGGCAGTTACCTGCTACTGCCGGCTCGATTCTGGCTGGAATAGGCCAGAGATGTTCTGTGCATGCTCACTGGGTGGCCCCTCATTGACTGGGCACCTGCCTGGCCTCCACTGGCCATCTGCGCAGGTGTGGGGGCCCGGCCAATGAGGGGCCACCCCACAAGTATGCACAGAACATCGCTGGCCTATTCCAGTCAGAAGTGAGCCGGCAGCAGCAGGGAAGTGCCGTTCACACAGGTGCACGAGCCCGGGATGGATTGGAGGGTGTTAGGTGGAGGTCTCACCACCTGCATGGGCCTGATCCAGGTTGATGCACCTCGCGGGAACCCAAGGAAGGGACCCGAGTGGCCTCTCCACACCTCGCTGCAAGGCAGCTAATCAGGGGAGGCCGGGGGAGGGGCCCAGTTGTCACGGAGGGAGAGCGTGTGAATGCTCTCCCTCTAGAACAGCTGGGAATGCGTCAAACACAAGGAGACGCTTTCAGAGCAGTTTTTCTGCTCTGAAAACGGAATGTGTGGAGAGCGTGTTGGGATGCTTGGGGCGGTCCGGAATGCAGCATCCCCGCACGTTCTCCACCCGTTCAAAAACCCCTCATGCTAAAAGGCCTCTGGTCTCTAGCAGGATAGGCCAAATGTGTGCACATGGCTTCTGTCTCTCTATGTGACATCACCGGCTTCCACGAGTATATCTGCTTAACATGTGATCCATAATGCAATAGCCTAACCAGCGTATCTGCTCTGCATCTTAGCAACAATGTAGGGACTATAGCATTATTCATATTTAGCTGTTAAGATGTTAACCTGTATTATTTTCATATACTCATGCATCTACCCAGCATTTATCCACGCAGATTATTAGTCGGTGCTTATTCTGCAACCATTAAGCAATAAATACCTTCCTTCTTGGAATGCAACTGGGATCCTGTGTACTTCTCTTTATGGGTACCAGGAACCATAGGCTGCCTCTGCGCACTTTCCATGTGCAAGCTCTGTTTCCTTATCAACAAAATCTCCAACAGTTGCCCTTAGGGGTGCACATGAATATTCATAACATCCAATATTCAGGGTATTTTTCCACCGCGCTCCTTAGATCCAGATCTAAATAGATCCGGATCTACGGAATGGGTACATTCCTTTTTTGAAACTCCGATTCGAGTTTGAATGTCAAAATTCATTGTATTCGAATCGAATATTCGAGTTTTTGAATATTCATGCACATCCCTAGTGTAAGAGAGTCACTTTGCCCACCTATCCTCATCCACAAGAGTGGAGCTGCATTTCTGTGGGTGAACCAGCAGGCATTGAGGTCCTGCACCCAGATTCCAGTGCTGAGACACACTGATCACTGAGTTCTAAAAAGAGGAAGGAAAAGATAACCTTTCACAGCGTTCACACTAGGGGTGTGCGTGAAAATTCATATTATACTTTATTCACAAGAATTTGGACATTTGGATTTCAATCGAACGTTGGCACATTCGAAGCCTGATGTTTGAATTCGAATCAAATGCTTTGGAACATTCAAATGAAGCTCCGTTACGTTCATGAACCTGGGAGATGGGAAAGCAGCTGCCCCAGTGGCATCTGAAATGGATCCAGTGTGGATTCAAAGTGGATAGAAGAAGAAGAAGAAGAAGAAGAAGAAGAAGAAGAAGAAGAAGAAGAAGAAGAAGAAGAAGAAGAAGAAGAAGAAGAAGAAGAGTTGGCTTTTCTACCCTGCTTTTCTCACCCACTTAAGGGGACTCAAAGCGGCTGACAGACACCCTGTGGGGTAGGTGGGGCTGTGAGAGCTCAGAAAAGGGCTGTGACTAGCCCAAGGTCACCCAGCTGGTTTCATAGAGGACGGCGGAATTGACCCCGGTATTCCCAGATAAGAGTCCAGCTCCCTAACCACTGGTTTACTTTTTGAGAGCAGATTCAAAGTGGATTCAGGACAGATTTGTCCTGAGATATGTATGGGATACATATATGCATATGTATCCAAGCAGATATGTATGGGATACATATGGGATATGTATGGGATAAGTAGCAGATACATATGGGATATGTATGGGATAAGTAGCAGATACATATGGGATTCGTATGGGATTCGTATCTAATATTCATATCTAATTCATATGGAATGTTCATACTGAATCGAATCCTCCCACATTCGAAGGGGATCTATTGGAAAGAATATTAATTTTCTTGTATTTGATTCGATACTAACTGAATGCAAAAAACCTGTTTGTGCAATCCCTAGTTCACAGCCCAAAGCAAGCCACTACTGTTGGGAAAGTATAGACTCCATGTGGATCAAGTCTGCCCTGCAGAAACTGTGGATCTTTCCTTGGGTTCAATAGGATCTGTGCACACTGATGAACTTTAGCGTCATCCACATGGGCCTCAGGTGGCTCCAGTTTGCCAAAAAACACAAATATTTTTGCAACCTTGGATGATCAGTTCACATTCCCTCCCTATTGCTTTCGTTTCGTGTCCTTGTGACTCCTTCTCAATGGCATTCCCTCCTTAGCCCGCCCTCCTTCTCCCCTTCCAACCTGCCAATCTTGGAGAAAATTTACTGGGTGTTCACTAAAAATAAAAGTGCCATCCAAAAATTGATGGTGTAAAAGTTATTAAAATGTATGTGCCTATAAATGAAGAAGACAGAGAAGACGAGGGAACGGCAAGTAAAACAACCAGCTAATTCCGAAACACTTTTCTCTCTTGCATAAATTTGCAACCCCCAAATCATCTTTTATCATTAAGATGGACAATGGTGCCACAAATCTTGAGTTTCACCTGCAATAACACAATTAGAGAAGTCATTGAGGCTCCGTTATATAATAGAAGAAGAAGAGTTGGCTTTTCTACACCGCTTTTCTCACCCATTTAAGAGAACTCAAAGCTGGTGACAAACCTTTTCTCTTCTTCTCCCCACAACAGAACACCCTGTGGGGTAGGTGGGGCTGTGAGAGCTCAGAAGAGAGCTGTGACTAGCCCAAGGTCACCCAGCTGGCTTCATGGAGGAGGGCAGAATCAAACCCAGGTTTCCCAGATAAGAGTCCAGGGGCCTTTCTGCACTTGGCCTTATTCTGCAACGTATTTCAGAACATGGACCTGTTCTCTGCGTGGTAGTGCAGACTATGGTAGATGCCAGCTGAAGCACTCTATAGTCTGCATTAGCATGTGGACAACAGACCCCTGCCCCAAGATATACTCTGGAATAAGGGCTAGTGCAGAAAGGGCTTGGCTCTCTAACCACTAGACCAAACTGGTTCACAAGCCGGCAGCCCTAATCCTGCCTTTACAAAAGGCTATTTAAAAACAAAATCTAACAACATATGGAGAAGGATATACCATGCATGCAGGGGAGGAGGGTAAGTTCCTCCTTTCAATAGCACTTTCAAAAAGTATTATAATACAGAAGAGAGACCAAAGTCTCTCATAGGGTGTTTTCTCACAGTTTGGTCTAGTGGTTAGGGAGCCGGACTCTTATCTAGGAATACCAGGTTCGATTCCACCCTCCCCCATGAAGCCTGCTGGGTGACCTTGGGCTAGCCACAGCTCTCTTCTGAGCTCTCACAGCCCCACCTACCTCACAGGGTGTCTGTTGTGGGGAGAAGAATAGAAAAGCTTTGTCAGCCACTTTGATTCCCCTTAAATAGGTGTCGTGCCCTGTTCAGCCTCCTTGGAGGAGGAAAACCTGCCTGCAATGCGACCACAGGCTGAGGAGCAGCCACAGCATGGCATTGCAGGCATAGAAGAGTCCAGGTGAGCAGCCAGACACCTCTGATGATGTGACCACTAGCAGTGAGCCTAATCAAAGACTCTCTCATCGCATGCTTAGGCAGCAGAAGCAGGTGAGATGGAGATCAGAGCGATTAGCCCAGCTGCACCACGGGCATCGCTCTGACTCCTCTATTTAAGAACAAGTTCACCTTGCCTCAAGTTGCTGCAGACAACATCTTAGCAGCCTCATGTTACCTGACCTTGAAATTCTGGACTCCTTGTGACCTGCTGACCCTTGTGGACTTCCGGACTCCTAGAACCTGGACTGGAACTGACTTCGAGTACGCTTGGAACCTTTGGGACTGAGTAGCTGTGCAAGTGTTTGCCTATTGTCTGACCGGCCTGCGACGTGACAATGGGTGAGAAAAGCAGGGCAGAAAAGCCAGCTCTTTTTCTTCTTCTTCAATAAGGGCCTTTCCACATTTGCTGCCGGAAACGGATCTATAAGATCCGTTTTCCGGCGAAACATTTTAAAAAAGGATCTGCCCCAAACAAGGGCAGGTTCTCAGAGGCCCTGCCTGTCCACACATGAGCGGGGCAGCGGCGGCAGGGCTGGATTGGAGAGGGTGCTGGTGCGGATGGTTGCAGCTTCCACACAGCACCCGGGCAATCCGGCCACCCAATCCGGCCTTGCCACGGCTGCCCCGCAAGTGTGTGGACATGTGGGGTCTCCGAGGGTCTACCTCTATTTGGGACAGATCCTTGGAAAGAACGGTTCACCAAAAAACGGATCTTTTTAGATCCATTTTTCGGCAGCCTGTGCGGAAAGGCCCTTAGTCCCTAGTGCCAACACTGTCCTAGTGATTTCCATCCACCTCTGCTTCTCAAACTCCTCCTTCCTCCCACCAATAAAGTTTAGGGAAGGAATAATCTCAGTCACTCATTATGACATTTTAGTATGTGTTTTATAGGACACGGTGAGTCAGTGATTCAGGAAGGAGGTGCTTAGCTCACATTGAAATTGCCTCTTTCGATCAAGTCCGTCAGGTGGGATCTGTAGAGGGGCTTTATGACCTGGAACAGACAGGGGGACTGTTCTATTTATGCCACGTATCACGAGTGCCAATAAAATCAAAGAAGGGAGAAGAAAAGGAAACATTTACAGATGAAAATACAGAAGCCTCAGCTGCCTTCCCATGCCGGCTCCCTGTCCGCGCACGCACGCTTTGCATCGGATTGAAGTATCCTGTCCTCCGCGTCTTTTCATGTCTGTTTTTCTGAAATGGTAAGGGACTTACAAAGCAAACGGAGCCCTTTCTCCCAAGAATGGGGAATCAGATCTCTCATTTGTAAATGCTTTATGTCAGATGCAAGCACATTCTCTGGAAAGACTTGTCCTTGTCAAATATCTGAGATCTGGATTTGGCAAATGTAAGATCCAAGTTCAGGCGACTTTCAGGAGCGCTTGATAGTTGACGTGCCTTGTGACGTGGGGCGTCTCTGCACTTAACTGGTATAACTCCATCGTGCCATTGCAGGTAAGATTGGGTGTGGAGGGATGCATTCACATCGCAAGCACTGGTGCATTCCCAAAACAGACTACTAGTGCTTGCAGTGTGGATAGCCTGGCCAGGACAACCCAGAGTGCCATGGCAATGGCTACCCCACATATACCACATGCTCGGCTGTTGTCCTGCTGATCTTGGGCCTTTCTGCACTTAGCTAATTAGGCTGCTGTGAACTAGAGCTGGTAAACTTCTGGTAAAGGTGGACCATTCATGCTTGTCATGAGGAAAGCTTCCCCAAAGTGTCCATTACTGGCCAGAAGTGCAAGTGGTCCTCCCATTTACCAGCCCATGCCGCTGTGTCTGAAGAAGGAAGTACCACCTTCTTGCTGCCGCGATGGCGGCAGGGTGGTTTGCCCTCCAAAGCTGCAGAGGGGCGTATTCAAGACTTGAGGGATGTATTGCAGCCAATCATGTCAGCACCCGTGATTGGAAGCCCCTCTCATGTCTCTGTGACTGGACACCATGCCCAGGGATTGGTGGTCCGGTCATGTCAGAGGTCAGCGATCGATCACGGCCACCAATGCCACTGCGTCTGGGGGAACGCCACCTACCCTGACCACCAACCACAGACGAAGGGAAGAAGGGCGAATGGTCATGCCGCTGGATGCTTCAGGCAAGCTTCTGGCCAACGTTGGTAAAGGTGTGGAGCACGATTCAGTGTTCCACGCCTAATCAACAATTAGTGACCTTCTGGGGAAGGTGGGCATGCTTGGAGGCTGTAACAGCCTACTCCACGTGTGGATGCTCTTCACCAGAAGTTCACTACTGGCCAAAGTTCCATCTCAGATGTCCTCTGGATCCATTGCAGATGTGACTGGAACAGCCACTTTCCCACCTCCCCATTTCATGAATGTTCTGAAGTTTGGTAAAAATGTGACGACGACCACGGCCAGCAGCCGCCAATTACTAGGCCTCAGCCGGGCATCCAACTTTCTTCAGTTCGGCCACTATAGCCACGGACTTCAAGTTCTCTTTTAAATAGCAGGTTTCTAGGCCTTTTTCTCCTTCTGAGCCGAGCTCCAACACTTAGGTTACACTATTACTGTTACGTTACTACGACAACTCTTTCCCCCTCCCTTGAGTGTCTGAGCCAGAAACAGGCCTCAAGCAGAGTCTTTAAAACAAATGTAAATGTAACTTTAATGGTTTACTCTTCTTAAGTCAGTTCAACTTTAACACAAGCAGTTCACTTTATTTTCTTAACTCAGGACCCTGCCTAATCCCTATCTGGATTCTCCTCAGGACCCAGATCTGTACTGGCTAACTTCTACCTAAGTCTAGCCCTTAGATTGTAAGCCTGAGGGCAGGGACCTGTCTAAGATTAATATAATATTGTAACCCGCCCTGAGACCTTCGGGTATAGGGCGGGATAGAAATACAAATAAATAAAATAAATAAATTCGTATACAGATGTCCGAATTCATGTACACCCCAGGACAGGGCTCAGGTGAGCCAGTTTGGTCTAGTGGTCTAGTGGACTCTTATCTGGGAAATACTGGGCTTGATTCCATTCCCACAAAGCCAGCTGGGTGACCTTGGGCTAGTCACAGCTCTCTTTTGAGCTCTCACAGCCCACCTGCCTCACAGGGTATCTGCTGTGAGGAGAAGAACAGAAGGTTTGTCAGCCCCTTTGAGTCTCATTAAATGGGTGAGAAAAGTGGGGTAGAAAAGCTAACTCTTCTTCTTCCTCCATGATGTCAGCTCAGTGACCTTGGGCTAGTCACAGCTCTCTTCTGACAGCCCCACCTGCCTCTGTTGTGAGAAGAACAGGTTTGTCAGCCACTTTGAGTGCCCTTAAATGGGTGAGAAAATGGTAGAAAAATCAACTTTTCTTCTTCTCCTCCTCCTCCTCCTCCTCCTCCTCCTCCTCCTCCTCCTTGGTGGTCCCAGATTTTGAAATAATCTCCCTCCTGAGATGTGCTAGGCACCATCAGTTAATGCATTCAGAAAATTGTTAAAAACACAATTTGCATCCTGGCCTTTGACTGAACCAAGGAAACCTCTTCCCTTCCCCATATTCGGTTATTATTTTAGTATCTTATTATTTTAATTTGTTTATTTTGTATTTTGTTCTCACTTGCTCTGACCCACCCTGGGACCTTAGAGAACAGGGCGGGGAAAACAAACAAACCACAGTGGGTCTGGACCTGTGAGGGCTGCTTTTGCTGATAATTTAAGAACTAATCTTCGGAAGAAAAATGAACTGCAGAGAAAGTACCAGACAGATTCCCTCTCTCTCTCTTTTTCTCTTTGAAAAAGATATTTAATCTTACCTACATCAGTTGAAGAAGTATGAGAAGCCATGACTATTGATAATCAGAATAAGCATTCAAAATCAATAAATCATTCAATAGAATCCTCAGCGATGGATCCGCTTAAACAAAAGCCCGTGAAGTAAAATGCAAGCAAGAAATGCAAAGAAATAAACAAGGTATTATGATACTTGTTCTTCTGGGATTAATCACCGATGCAAGGGCAGATTGCTCGATTGTTAAGGAAAGAATGAATGAAGGGGTGCAGGGAAGTATTAATGCATCTACAATACCTGTTCAGGAAGATGGACAGAAATCCTAGATTTACTTTGGAAAGGGTCAGAACATAAGAGAAGCCCTGCTGGATCAGGCCACAGCCCATCTAGTCCGTAAGAACCTAAGAGGAACCTTCCTGGATCAGGCCACAGCCCACCTAGTCCATAAGAACCTCAGAGGAGCCCTGCTGGATCAGGCCACAGCCCATCTAGTCCATAAGACCCTAAGAGGAGCCCTGCTGGATCAGGCCACAGCCCATCTAGTCCATAAGAACCTAAGGGGAGCCCTGCTGGATCAGGCCACAGCCCATCAAGTCCATAAGAACCTAAGAGGAGCCCTGCTGGATCAAGCCACAGCCCATCTAGTCCATAGGAACCTAAGAGGAGCCCTGCTGGATCAGGCCACAGCCCATCAAGTCCATAAGAACCTAAGAGGAGCCCTGCTGGATCAAGCCACAGCCCATCTAGTCCATAGGAACCTAAGAGGAGCCCTGCTGGATAAGGCCACAGCCCATCTTGTCCATAAGAACCTAAGAGGAGCCCTGCTGGATCAGGCCACAGCCCATCTTGTCCATAAGAACCTAAGAGGAGCCCTGCTGGATCAGGCCACAGCCCATCTAGTCCGTAAGAACCTAAGAGGAGCCCTGCTGGATCAGGCCACAGCCCATCTAGTCCATAAGAACCTAAGAGGAGCCCTGCTGGATCAGGCCACAGCCCATCTAGTCCGTAAGAACCTAACAGGAACCTTGCTGGATCAGGCCACAGCCCATCTAGTCCATAAGAGGAGTCCTGCTGGATCAGGCCACAGCCCATCTAGTCCATAAGAGCCTCAGAGGAGCCCTGCTGGATCAGGTCACAGCCCATCTTGTCCATAAGAACCTAAGAGGAGCCCTGCTGGATCAGGCCACAGCCCACCTAGTCCGTAAGAACCTAAGAGGAACCTTGCTGGATCAGGCCACAGCCCATCTAGTCCATAAGAGGAGTCCTGCTGGATCAGGCCACAGCCCATCTAGTCCATAAGAGCCTCAGAGGAGCCCTGCTGGATCAGGCCACAGCCCATCTGGTCCATAAGAACCTAAGAGGAGCCCTGCTGAATCAGGCCACAGCCCATCTTGTCCATAAGAACCTAAGAGGAGCCCTGCTGGTTCAGGCCACAGCCCATCTAGTCCATAAGACCCTAAGAGGAGCCCTGCTGGATCAAGCCACAGCCCATCTAGTCCATAGGAACCTAAAAGGAGCCCTGCTGGATCAGGCCACAGCCCATCTAGTCCATAAGAACCTAAGGGGAACCCTGCTGGATCAGGTCAGAGCCCATCTAGTCCATAAGAACCTAAGAGGAGCCCTGCTGGATCAGGCCACAGCCCATATAGTCCATAAGGACCTAAGAGGAGCCCTGCTGGATCAGACCACAGCCCATCTAGTCCATAAGAACCAAAGGGTGCCCTGCTGGATCAGGCCACAGCCCATCTAGTCCGTAAGAACCTAAGAGGAGCCCTGCTGGATCAGGCCACAGCCCATCTAGTCCGTAAGAACCTAAGAGGAACCCTGCTGGATCAGGTCACAGCCCATCTTGTCCATAAGAACCTAAGAGGAGCCCTGCTGGATCAGGCCACAGCCCACCTAGTACGTAAGAACCTAAGAGGAACCTTGCTGGATCAGGCCACAGCCCATCTAGTCCATAAGAGGAGTCCTGCTGGATCAGGCCACAGCCCATCTAGTCCATAAGAGCCTCAGAGGAGCCCTGCTGGATCAGGCCACAGCCCATCTTGTCCATAAGAACCTAAGAGGAGCCCTGCTGGATCAGGCCACAGCCCATCTAGTCCATAAGAGCCTCAGAGGAGCCCTGCTGGATCAGGCCACAGCCCATCTGGTCCATAAGAACCTAAGAGGAGTCCTGCTGGATCAGGCCACAGCCCATCTAGTCCGTAAGAACCTAAGAGGAGTCCTGCTGGATCAGGCCACAGCCCATCTAGTCCGTAAGAACCTAAGAGAAACCCTGCTGGATCAGGCCACAGCCCATCTAGTCCGTAAGAACCTAAGAGGAGTCCTGCTGGATCAGGCCACAGCCCATCTAGTCCGTAAGAACCTAAGAGGAACCCTGCTGGATCAGGCCACAGCCCATCTAGTCCGTAAGAACCTAAGAGGAGTCCTGCTGGATCAGGCCACAGCCCATCTAGTCCGTAAGAACCTAAGAGGAACCCTGCTGGATCAGGCCACAGCCCATCTAGTCCGTAAGAACCTAAGAGGAGTCCTGCTGGATCAGGCCACAGCCCATCTAGTCCGTAAGAACCTAAGAGGAACCCTGCTGGATCAGGCCACAGCCCATCTAGTCCGTAAGAACCTAAGAGGAGTCCTGCTGGATCAGGCCACAGCCCATCTAGTCCGTAAGAACCTAAGAGGAACCCTGCTGGATCAGGCCACAGCCCATCTAGTCCGTAAGAACCTAAGAGGAGTCCTGCTGGATCAGGCCACAGCCCATCTAGTCCGTAAGAACCTAAGAGGAACCCTGCTGGATCAGGCCACAGCCCATCTAGTCCAGCATCCTGTCCACACAATGGCCCACCAATTTTCCTGCTCTAGAATCCCAGCAAATGGCTTTAGAAGTGTCCTGTCCTACCTAGGCATTCATGGCATTCATCACACAACAGTTTGGACAATACATTATCAATACTGATTTTGATGGCTATAAATAACCGGGGACATTAGCCATACCTTCAGAAACTGCTTTCTATAGGCTTGGATGGGTGATACAATACACCATAGGGATGTGTACGGAATTTTTTTTTTTTTTTTTTTGGCAATTGGCCCCAAATATAAAAAAATCCGTATTCAGATGAATAGATTGCATTCGAACGTGGCAAAATTCTATTCTCTAGGAATCTATTCAGATGTATTCATATGAACATTCGATGTGTATCTGATATGAACAGAAATGTGTCTGATACAAATAGATTCGTATCTGATACGTTTCCGCAGCTCAGCGGGTGTCCAAACTATTCGTATGAATGTCCAGAAACATTTGTATTCATTTGAATATTATCATATGAATAACGTAACATTTGATTCGATTTCGCATGTCTGAATACACAAGAGAGAAAAAAGGTTGTAAGAACTTCATGGGGGAGGAGGACAGATATTAATCCTCTTTCTGTTCACACCTAAGTTTTAATCCAGTGTCAATCTACCTCCACAGTGAGGAGGAGGAGGAGGAGAAAAAGAGTTGGCTTTTCTACCCCACTTTTCTCACCCATTTAAGGGGACCCAAAGCGGCTGACAAACCTTCTGTTCTTCTCCCCAGAACAGGCACCCTGTGAAGTGGGTGGGGCTGTGAGAACTCGGAAGAGAGCAGTGACTAGCCCAAGGTCACCCAGCTGGCTTTATGGAGGAGGGCAGAATCAAACCCGGTATTCCTAGATAAGAGTCCGGCTCTTTTCCTAGTACAATGGCTAACGCAAAGGGGGACCTTCTGAGAAAGAGGCAGAAGGTAGGTACCTGAAACAGTTCCCGCAGCAGTGATGTGACTCCTCTGGCACCAGCAGCTGAAGATCACTGCTGTGATCTTCAGGTCTTGGAGCTGGAGCGTTGGACTCTTATCTGGTAGTGTCCCAGTTCGATTCCTCACTCCTCCACACAGCCACTTTCCTCGCCCATTTAAGGTGACTCAACACGGCTGACAAACCTTCTCTTCTTCTTCTCCCCACCACTGACACCCTTTGAGGTAGGTGGGGCTGTGAAAGCTCAGAAAGAGAGCTGTGACTCACCCAAGGTCACCCAGGTGACTTCATGGAGGAAGTGCAGAATCAAAACCAGATATGGGTCCGGCACTCTAATCACAAGACGAAACTGGCCCACAAGGCCCAAATTCTTGTTAAAACAGGTGATGGGAAGAACATTCATTCTACAGTGGTACCTTGAGATACGAGTTTAATTCGTTCTGTAACCTTGCTTGTATGTCAAATCATTCGTATCTCAAAGCAATTAATTAATGGAATTCCATTAATCCGTTCCGGGTCCCAAAAAACCACCTCACCTTCCAGCTCCACACCCAAATTTCAGTCCCTGAAAGCGGCCAGCAGCTATAACAGCTCCATTTTTTGCCCTACGTCTTTCTGGAGCTGCTATGTTTGGATTACAGGAGCAGCTGCCAGGCCTCAGAGGCTGCCAAAATTCAGCCTGCCCTCGGCGCTCACTTCCTCACCCCCTCCCTCCCTCGCCTCGCAGCCGTCGCCTTCTTTTTCTCTCAGTGCGTCACAGCCCCGCCCCTCTGCCTTGGCTTTTCCTCCGCGCGTCACAGCCCCCGCCCTTCTGCCTCCTCTTTTCCTCCGCGCGTCACAGCCCTCGGCCTTCTGCCTCCTCTTTTCCTCCGCGCGTCGCAGCCCCGCCCCTCTGCCTTGGCTTTTCCTCCGCGCGTCACAGCCCCCGCCCTTCTGCCTCCTCTTTTCCTCCGCGCGTCGCAGCCCCCGCCCTTCTGCCTCCTCTTTTCCTCCGTGCGTTGCAGCCCCACCCCTCTGCCTTGGCTTTTCCTCCGCGCGTCACAGCCCCCGCCCTTCTGCCTCCTCTTTTCCTCCGCGCGTCGCAGCCCCCGCCCTTCTGCCTCCTCTTTTCCTCCGTGCGTTGCAGCCCCACCCCTCTGCCTTGGCTTTTCCTCCGCGCGTCACAGCCCCCGCCCTTCTGCCTCCTCTTTTCCTCCGCGCGTCGCAGCCCCCGCCCTTCTGCCTCCTCTTTTCCTCCGTGCGTTGCAGTCCCACCCCTCTGCCTTGGCTTTTCCTCCGCGCGTCACAGCCCCCGCCCTTCTGCCTCCTCTTTTCCTCCGCGCGTCGCAGCCCCCGCCCTTCTGCCTCCTCTTTTCCTCCGTGCGTTGCAGCCCCACCCCTCTGCCTTGGCTTTTCCTCCGCGCGTCACAGCCCCCGCCCTTCTGCCTCCTCTTTTCCTCCGCGCGTCGCAGCCCCCCGCCCTTCTGCCTCCTCTTTTCCTCCGTGCGTTGCAGCCCCACCCCTCTGCCTTGGCTTTTCCTCCGCGCATCACAGCCCCCGCCCTTCTGCCTCCTCTTTTCCTCCACGCGTCGCAGCCCCGCCCCTCTGCCTTGGCTTTTCCTCCGCGCGTCACAGCCCCCGCCCTTCTGCCTCCTCTTTTCCTCCGCGCGTCGCAGCCCCCCTTCTGCCTCCTCTTTTCCTCCGCGCGTCGCAGCCCCCGCCCTTCTGCCTCCTCTTTTCCTCCGCGCGTCGCAGCCCCCGCCCTTCAGCGCGTCGCCTCAGCCTCAGCCCGCAGCGGGAGCGCCGGTCGTGTGATTCCTCGTATCTCAAATTTTGCTCTCATGTCAAAGCAAAATATCTCTCACTCGGCGCCTCGTATCTCAAAAAAATCGTAAGTTGGGGCACTCGTATGTCGAGGTACCACTGTACTTCTTAAAGGCTCCTCTGCTCTCCCATACTGCTAAGCTCTTCATTGCAGAAGGGAAGCGCTGGATGCGCTCAGCTTTCAAAAAGTTTGGAAGGGACAAATTGGATCGTGCCTGACGGTGTTAGCTGTAGCAAAGAAGCCCTTGCCCTTTGCCATTTCGCTTGGAGCATTACGGGAGTGTTGGCTGTTCAAAGAATGCACAGAAAGGTTGTGGATTCAGCTGCAGGTGGCATGAAGCCATTACTCATCAATTTAAAAGATTGTGTGCAATTTGCACTAGCTTCGTCCTGCAAGAAATCTCAGGCACTTTGACTGGCTGGAACCACAAATGAGCACTTTTCCTCTTCTTTCATTGCCTTTGGGTTCAACACACGGGTCACTTCTTTGAGCTTTTTCTATCCTGTTCCCCTTTGACTATGCCATTCTACGTTGTGAGCCAGTTTGGTCTAGTGGTTAGGGAGCCGGATTCTTATCTGGGAATACTGGGTTCGATTCTGCCCTCCCTCATGAAGCCAGATGGGTGACCTTGGGCTAGTCACATCTCTCTTCTGAGCTCTCACAGCCCCAACTGCCTCACAAGGTGTCCCGTTGTGGGAAGAAGAATAGAAGGTTGCTGCTTTGAGTCCCCTTAAGTGGGCGAGAAAATGGGGGGGGGGGTAGAAAAGCCAACTCTTCTTCTCCTTCTCCTTCTTCCAACCCCCTTTCTGTGTTTGCTGGTAGACCGGACCAGGGAGGGATCTACGACTCGCCCTTCTAGTACTCTTCACCCACACAGGATGGAGCATACATTGGACTAGGTTGCCTCAAATGACACCCTGGTCCAGTCAACCGGTAGACCTCTTTTCTTTCTTTCTTTCTTTCTTTCTTTCTTTCTTTCTTTCTTTCTTTCTTTCTTTCTTTCTTTCTTTCTTTCTTTGAAGAATGTTGGGGTACTAGGAGATGATATATTGAACCAAGAAGGCATGCTACTGAAATACCCCCCCCCCCTTGAGTTCTGAAGGTCAGGGGGTTCAATACTTGGCTTTCCCAGCATTTGGGGGTGTCCCTCACTAGCTTCAAAGCTGGTTCAAGTTTCTTAGGGAGCCCAGGAGCTGGTGCAGAACAGGGCATCCCCAGGAGGGCAGCCTTGTCCCATACCATGAGCACCCTGCCCAAGCTTCAGGTGGATGCCTTCTTATGGGGTACTGGAACCATATCAACAAAAGGAAGTATGGAAATGGCTGGAGGGAGGGAAGGAAGGAGGGAGGGGAGGAGGGAGGGGTGGGGAGGGGAGGAAGGAAGGAAGGAGGGGGAGGGAGGGAAGGGGGAGGGAGGGGGAGGGAGGCAAGGAAGGAAGGAAGGAGGGAGGGGAGGAGGGAGGGAGGGGGAAGGGGAGGGGAGGAAGGAAGGAAGGAGGGAGGGAGGGAGGGAAGGGGGAGGGAGGGGAGGGAGGAAGGAAGGAAGGAGGGAGGGAGGGAAGGGGGGAGGAGGGAAGGAAAGAGAGAGGAAGGAAGGAAGGAGGGAAGGAGAAGGGGGAGGGGGAGGGGGAGGGGCGCAGTGCCTGGAGTGGCAAGGCAGCTGAAGCGACAGCTCAATGACCCTGGGAGAATCTAGACCATGCAGGAGGATCTTTCCCGTCATAAAACAAAGTAGCTGCTATAAAACATCGAAATGGCTCCTGTGAAACCCAAGGCCTGTTTCCCTCCTTGCGCCTGCCTCCCTGTGCGTCTCTGGGTCTCTTGTTTATACCAGCTCTAAACAAGCAGGTCTTGTTGCTTCCTGGAGAAGGGAGTTCAGGGGAGAGCGATCATTTCTCTCTCGAGACGCCAGGGGTGGCTAGTCTGAGCAGCAAGCAGAGCTTTCTCCCGGATACCTGCAAGAGCAGTTGCTTGGCTAGGCTGCCTGAGCAGCTGAACTGGGGGCATGGGGGGGGGGGGGAAACTCTGCAGGCTAAAGACCTGTTCACGTTCACCTGCCTGAGATCCTCCTGAAAGGGGAGGCAAACCACTTGTACTTTGGTTGTCCTAGTTTGCATGTGCGTGCGTGCATGTGTGTGCATATGTATGTGTGTGTTCACGGTCAGGAGACGTTTAAACCCTCACTTGCCCCATAAGGATGTTTAATTGCAGTCTTAGATGTTCAGACAAATACATGAAGTGCAAAGAGTGCTGAGGTTGCAGGTCCTTTTGCAATGCCTACAAACCACAGCAGGTGCCCTATAGGGTCCCATCCTGGCCGCTGTATCCTAATACCGGTGCCACCACCAGCAAGACCAGAAGAAAATCCTAAGACATGCACAGCTTAGAAGATAAGAACACTGGATCAGGCCGCAGCCCATCTGGTCCAGTTTCCTGCCTCCTACAGTGGCCCATCCAATGCTTCTGGCACAGCACCCACCTCAAATCTGGATTTAATCTGTCCTTCCGCCGCGTGTGCGGAAGGACGGGGTGGGTAGATCCGTATCTATTAAATCGGGATCTAACTTGCATCCAGATTTAGTAAATCCGGATCTATTGTACACCGGATTTACTAAATCCAGATGAGGTAGATCCGGATTTATTTAGGTAAGTGAAGAAGCACCCCCCGTCACAGTGCTAAACAAGATGCTGTACTGGAAGAGCTATGTCCTAATCCAGCAGGAATAATGTTATGTTTTTATGCAAATCCAAGAGCTCATGGATACTATTGTGAAGTCAAGAGTTGATGATCTCCGAAGCCTTGGTTTGGTTTGATCTAGAACAACATCAACGACATTGATCTGGTTCAAATCGAACCTCAAACGGTTTAATCTATTCAATAAAATTACCATGAAATAGATTGAAAAGGCATCGTTTAAAGGGCCATATGGGGGTCGAATCAAACCAATTCTAATCAAACCGGGTGGTTTGACCCATTTAATCGAACACCACTTGCTTCATTCTGATTCAATCTGCCCTCTTTCGAACTGGACTGGCTGTTTGGTCCAATTCAAAGCTAATTTTGCACACCTCTACTTTCCCGTTCAAAACTGCAACGATTCTATTTCGCGAAGAAGAATGGGACGCAAACAGGGCATCCACAGCTTTGTCCCTGGCCACCCAAGCCCCAGAGGTGACTAGGTGAAACAGACCTTTGTTCAACCTTGCGAGGAATCCTCTGCGAACAGATGTTTTGTGCCACGGGTGCGCATTATCCGTTACCTTTTTCCTGGAAAAGCATTTAACAAAATGTAATGAGAATAGCAGACAGCAGCTTAACAAGAAAGGCCGCTCTAGAGAGACTGCCTTCAGTATGCTGCCTTTTGACATTTAAATGTTAATTCATAGCAATTTTGCTTGTGATTAGACGGCGCTGTATGTTTAGGGAAACGAGATGATCTCCAGAAGAGATGCATGAAATGCGTGTCACGTGGGAGAGCCTCTCTCAGTGCCTTACACACCAAATATCCATGGATACCTTTAAAAATAGCAGTGCCAAATTCTTCCTGGGTGATCGGTGTGAAATCGTAATCCATTACAAACAATTTTTTGGCGCGGTGTCTGGGAGAAGCCGGTGAAAGATCTGTGCCCTTTCCACACCTCTCCACCCAATTGACTAGACTAGGAATGCGTGCAAAATATTCAAAACATTCAAAATTTTAAACACTCAAATCAATTTGAACCTTGGGGTATCTGATTCGAATCAAATCGAATCCCGTAAATTGCATTCGTGCGCATCCCTAGATTAGACTAGATGAGCTCAGGATGCTTCGCTCTGGGACAGGCACAATGTGTCTAAGCTGGGGTGGATGGATCCTGGCCCAGAACAAGGCCAACCACATTGGGATGGCCTGTTCTGTGTCAGTTTCTGGGCCACACTTTGGAACCAGCATGGCGTGCCTCTGGATGGTATACTGGAAATGTCACACAGTTAGGGACGTCCTTGAATATATGAGAGCACCAAAATAGGCCTGGTGATGCCAACGGAGGCCTCCCACCTGCCTCCCAGGTGCCCCCTTACCTTTTGGGGGGGCTCCAGTGGCATCCCAGGCCTATTTTGGTGGTCTCCAGTTGTTGAAATAGGCCTTCTGGGGTCCAGAAAAACACTTTTGGGCCTCCAGAAGGCCTATTTCAGCCTCTGGAGAGCACCAAAATAGCCCCAGGGATGCCATCGGAGGCCTCCTGCCCACCGCCCACACATACCTTTTGGGGGGCCTTCGGTAGCATCCCTGGGGCCATTTTGGCACACTGAAGAGGCCAAACTAGGCCTTCCAGAGGCTGAAAAGGCACTTCTGGTTCTGCGCACTCAGACCCAGAAGTGCTTTAGAAAAAGGCGTGGCAGCAGGAGCGGTGGTGACGAGAAGCACACGTAAGGGGGGACGGGAATGGAAGTGTGGGAGGGAGGTTGCATTCGTTTCATGCACGAATATTTGTTTGAATATTCGTGCATGAATATGAAGCTCCTCCCACATTCGTGGGGATGAGGAACATTTGATTCACACCGAATCAAATGTGAAAAATGGCTTCGTGTACACTCCTTCACACAATTTCCCACAGGGGCAGCCTCCCCAGCTGTGTGCCAACCTCCAGAGGGCCTAGTTGAACCTCAGAGGAGAGCGCAATTGAAGTGGGGGCCACTACGGCAGCAAACGGTGAGTGGGGGATGCTATGCGGTAAGGGAAAAAAGGGTCAGGGGGATTCCCTTACAACTGGCAGATGTTCATGTGTGAAGCCAATTGAAAGGGGGAAATGGGCTTCCTGCACATCACTAGTCTGCATTGGGGAGGTGCACAAATGTATTTTTTGCATTCAAATTCGAGTCGAATCGAATATTCAAAAAATTGATTCAAATTTCAAAAATCTGGATTTTCGAAAATCCGATTCGGATCCGGATTATCCGTATTCATACTTTGGAAAATCCAATTTGTATCTGGATATACTAATGTCTATAAGATTCATATCCGATATATGAATTTGTGCAAATACGTATTTATCCCGTATGTATCCCATTTTCACCCCGCATTATATGCGCAACTATGTATAATTTTTGTGCATATTTGTATACGAATCTGCTCATTCAAATTATTCAAAAATCTGTACTGGATTTTCGAAAATCCAAAATTCATCCGAATGTGTAAATTTGGATTTTCGAAAATTCAATTCAAATTTGAATGTCAACATTCAACAGATTCGAATCGGATTTTCAAATTTTCAAATATCTGTGCACAACCCTAGTCTGCATACCTTCATGCTCTTGTATACCACCCCCTAGTTCAGCCAGTAAGCAAACCAGGATACCATTTTGGGCTCCTAGCCCAGTCTATGTACCCTCCTGTGAAGATAGAGTGTACTAGGAGGGGCCAGGGCCACTCCTGTCCACTCCAAGGTATGGACAAAAGAGACCCAGAAGTAGATCTTGGTCCACTATGGTTGCAAATGCAGAAAGGACCTTGGTTCGAAGTAGTATTTTTTAAAGACAGGGTGTTGGATGAGACGGGCTGTGGCCTGATCCACCAGGTCTCCCCATAGTTCCTTATAGACAGATTAATAGAGGGCAAGTATATCATTGGCACTCAAGTGAATGTCCGGGTACCACCTTCAGGTTGGAGGAGACAGGCAGGACTCCTCCCAAGACTGTTTACAGGGAGCTGAAAGCAGATGAAGGTTTTGAAGTGGTTTCTATGAAGTAAGTCCAAAGGAGGGCTACCATAATGGTTAGTGATCTGGAAAGCATGTCCTACGAGGAACAGTTAAATGATCTAGGAATTTCTAGCCTATAGAAGAGAAAACTGAGAGGAGAGATGATCATGGTTTTCAAGTATCTGAAGGGCTGTCACAGTGCAGAGGGATCGTCCCTATTCTCACTTGCACAAGATGGGAGGAGTAGAAACAATGGGATGAAGCTCCAAGGGTGTCAATACAGATCAGATATTAGGAAAAACTTCATGACAGTGAGGGAGATCAGTCAATGGTTGCCACAGGAGGTAGTGGGTTCTCCTTCACTGGAGGTCTCCAAGTAGATGCTGGACCTACATCTGTCTGGGATGTTTTAAGAAATCCTGCATTGAGCAGGAGGTTTGACTTTTATGACTCTAGAGGTCCCTTCCAACTCTATGATTCTACGGTTCTATGTATAAAACATCCTTAAACATAAAAATAAAAAGCTTCTAAAAACAATAAAAGTACAATTTATACTTTAAGGATGAAATTGGTGACTTCCGATCTTGTTCTGAACGATTGATTATCTACGACTTCACTCCTCTTGTTAATTCTTTTATTGCCCCAATGCCCTTGACTCCCCTTATTCTTCCAAGCCCAGAACTGTTTTCTTTTGCTTGTAGATAATCAATGAAGGGTTTCCAGTTCTTAACAGAAAAGAGCATTGATCGATCCCTTATTAAATTTGTCAATTTTGTCCATTTCTGCAAAATCCATCAGTCTCCTAATTCAGTCCTCTCATGTTGGAATGTAGTAGTTCATATATCAGTCTGTCAGCAGTAACCATATTTTGCAATATAAAATTATATTTTTCCAATTCCTTACTCATCGGCCATTAAGAACATAAGAGGCTGTTTAACTTGCAGTCTTCCAGATGTCACTCAACTACAATTCCCACCATTCTGTACAGCCCTAAGATAGAATTTAAGTGGAACTGTGCCAAACTGGTTTCAAGGAGAACACCCCATAAAATAGGTATAGCAACAGTTTAGACGCACTTGTAATTGGTTTTTAGAACCCAACACTGTCCTAGCCTTTAATACACCAAGATATTTAAGGAGACATAGCTGAGATTTAGAAATTGAAGCCCTTTCTGCACAGGCCCTTAATCTGAATTAAAGATCTGTGCAGAAAACATCTGGGTCTCTTGATCCACATGTTAGTGCAGATCTATGAGGCCTCACCCACCGCTGGTATGGTTCCATCAAAGAGATGTCCATGAATATATTTTTTTCTATTCAATTTGTATCAAATCGAATGTAAGAAAAATTGTATTCACTCGAATAGTAGGATAGTAGGATTCAAATTCGATGCAAATGTTCAATACAAATTTGTATATGAATCCCATCGAATTGCATACAAATTGCATACGACTCTCATACAAATCCCATATTAATCCCACACGAATCCCTAATGAGCTCCGTACAAATGCATTGAAACACTCAATTTGAATGCGAATGTATGAATTTAGCCAAATTATGGACAAATTTTGGATGTTATGAACATGCACATCCTTACTCCATGTGCTTCAGATGGAGCATGATTCTGACGTGAGAGACTCCAACTGGGACCACTGGCAGACCTCTTTCACTGAGTGCACCAACTGGACTAGTGACCCTAGCAGATGGCGAATCTCCCGCGTTTGGGACTACTGGGGGGCTTTGGAGAGCCACCTCTGTCTCCATTAACCAGTTTCTGACCCATATTTTACCTTGGATTCCTTGGATCCTTTTCCCCCTAAGGATCCTTTACCCCAGAGATGTCTCCTCCTTGCTTTTGGAATTAGGTATATTTATATTTATTTATTATTATTTATTATTATTTACATTTCTATCCCGCGCCATACCCGAAGGTCTCTGGGCGGGTAACAGCAGATTAAAATAAACTATACATTAAAAGACATTCACCCGACTGATCCCTGATTGCATCTAACCACAGGACTTCCCAGTGGTTGTGACTCACTCTTGAGCTCTTGATTCCTTTGTATTGATTTTCTAGTCCTTTGATTCCCTGCTGGAGGCTCCAAAAAATGGTGAGATCTACCACAGATTTCAGGGGCGGACCATAGCTCACCCCCAAAAGGTTTCCTCCAGAGGACCGGAGGTTGGGAACTTCTATCGCTAGACTTCACAGATGGGAAACATGGTCTGGGCCAGTTCCACCATGGAGGCAGCACGGATCCTACCATACTGTACCTTTCCATGTTTGGAATCAATTTCAGACCTGATTCCAAACACAGGTCTTTCTGTGCTTCAGTTTGGTCTAGTGGTTAGGGAGCCGGACTCTTATCTCACAGTTACAGGGTTTGATTCCACTCTCCTCCATGAAATCAACTGAGTGACCTTGGGCTAGTCACAGCTCTCTTTCTGAGCTCGCACAGCCCCACCCACCTCACAGGGTGTCTATTGCAGGGAGAACAGAAAGTCTGTCAGCAGCTTTGAATCCCCTTAAGGGTGAGAAAAGCCAAGTAGAAAAGCCAACTCTTCTTCTTCTTCTTTGAAGCCATTTGGGAAACCTTGGGCTAGTCACAGCTCTTCTTCTGCACTCTCACAGCCCCCCCCCCACCTCACAGGGTGTCTGTTGTGGGAAAAGAATAAGAAGCTTGGTCAGCCACTTGGAATCCCTTTAAATGGCTGAGAAAAGTGGGTTAGAAAAGCCAACTCTTCATCCTCCATGAAGCCAGCTGGGTGACCTTGGGCTGGTCACAGCTCTCCTTCCAAGCTCTCACAGCCCCACCTACCTCACAGGGTCGTCTGCTGTGGGAGAAGAATAGGAAGCTTGGTCAGCCACTTGGAATCCCTTTAATTGGCTGAGAAAAGTGGGTTAGAAAAGCCAACTCTTCATCCTCTTCTTCCCTGCATGTGCTTGTGTTTTCCATTTTTCCATCTCCCATTCTCTGCCTTCATCCCTTTAAATCGAATCTACGTGGCTTGCTGCTACTCCGCATTCCCCCAGAGTTTCGCCCTCTCCCTGCCTTTCCTACAGAGAAAACGTGTCCAGATTCTTACTGCTTCGGCTATTCCTCTCTGCACACATTTCCAGCTTGCCTCCTACCAAGCAACTGTCAAAAGCCACTATTGAATGTGGCTAGGATGAAGGGCTCCAGCAGGCCAGCAGCCTCCGCTGTGACATTTTGCAAACAAAAAAGAAGGAACACAAAACCCCCAGGTAGATTTTGTTTGCCCTGCAAACCTTCCGTGAATCATTCAATGCTTTCTTCGCCTGGCTTGGCAGGCAAGAAGACAATTCCCAGGAGGTTAACCTTACTTATTGGAGTATCTCTTTTTATAGCACAATCCTGTACACCAAAAAGAGACATTCCCCTGATCTCCAGGGCTTGGACAGCTGCTTCTGATGTTATATCTGTCCAGACCATCTGAGGACTTGGATCTATTTCTTGCCTTGGTCTTTTAGGATGTAGAAAGAACTGCCCAAGGGCAGAAAGCCGTTGCCACATCGGTTGGGCCTCTGGGTGGGCAGGTGGGGTCCGCACCTTCGTTTGTTGCATAGAAGAGGTGATGAGGCATGGGCGAAAAATGTTCATCACCGTTGGAATTCACACGAATGGCGAAGGTTCAAAACTTTGCATTCAAATTGAACATTGGCTCTATTCGAGTGCTGAGGTTCGCATGCCAGGTGAAAGCGTTTGTGCCTTAGTTGGAAGCTTTATTGCACTCAAAGCGGCTGCCCAGGCACCACCAGGGCGGATACAGACCAGATTCACACCGCATCCCCATTACAAGCTTATTTTGCTTTCCCTAAACCGAAATAATAGAACCGGATACAAACGCGAATTTGCCTGTTCCCATTACTTTTAACTTAATCGCGTTCGATCCGGATTCTGAGGATAGTACGTGGCGTACGTGACTCAAGGGGGGACTCAAGTGGTTATTTTTTAAAAGCCACTTTTCGGGGCTGCCCTGCCCTCTTCCTCCTGGCATGGAAGTGCCACCCATAAGGGACCCCTTCACCGAGCCTAACTGGGTGGCTGGGTGGCTGCCGCTTCCATGGATGGAGGAAAAATGGCAGTGGGAAGCCAGCCAGTGATTCTTTCCCCTCCTCTCCCAATTGCTCAGGGCACACAGCAGCAGCGGCAACTAAAGCCCCTTTGCTTTAAACATTCACACAGAACCTCAGCTGCTTCCCTCCCTTCCTTTCCCTTTCTAAAGGTCAGAACTTTTAGAATTGTGCAAAATTGCAACATTGTTAATCAGGTGTGAAGTGGTTCCATCGCTACAGTGTAGCGCTGCTGTTAAGGGTGGATTTTTACACTGAAATGACTATTTTTGGAAGCAAGCTATTGGGAGAGGGAAACCCTAAACATGGATTCTCATCCCTTAAAACGGTAGGGTCCCCACAGTAAAAAATGTAACACGTATCAAGCGCAGGATCCGGAGTGAGACCTGTTGAAATAAGGATTAACATTTACAACGCTTTGGGGCAATTTAACACGCGGAAAGCGTGTTAAGCCAAACTGACATGGGGTCTGCCACAATTGAAAACGTTTTGAATTCGAAATAAGCTTGCTGTGGGGATTCACCCTCAATCAGATTTGGAACAGATTCAATCAGATTTGGAACAGATTCAATCTAGGGATGTGCACGAAGCCATTTTTCACTTTTGATTTGGTGTGAATCGAACATGGAAAATTTTGCACGAATGTGGGGGGGCCCCTTCGTATTCACACGACTTTCCACCCCCTGGGAGGCCTATTATGCCCGGGGATGCCACTGGAGACCCTCCAAAAGGTAAGGGGATGTGTGGTGGGCGGGCGGGCAACCTCTGTTGGCATCCCCAAGCCTGCTTCAGCACTGTCTGGAGGCTGAAATAGGCTTTCTGGAGGCTGAAATGTGAAGCAAACATGGTGGTGGTGGTGGGGGATTATGCACACCTCTAGAGGGGGTTTCAAGGCATGTAGCTCAGCCTATTGGCACCAGCTGCTGAACTTCCCTTTTCTGTGCAACCATTGAAGGTGCAGGAGCCTTGAACTTGCTCATGTTCTGCTGGTGGGCCTCCATGTGCAGCTAGCTGGCCACTATCAGGACAAACTGATTCGGTGGGGGCATTCCTTATGTTCTTATGTTCTTAACTTTATTCTTCAGTGCAACAACTAAAGGAGGAGGAGGAGAGTTGACTTTTCTACCCCACTTTTCTCAGCCATTTAAGGGGACTCAAAGCAGATAACAAAACTTCTGTTCTTCTCACCACGAGAGCCACCCTGTGATGTACGCGGGGCTGTGAGAGGTCAGAAAGAGAGCTGTGACTAGCGCAAGGCCACCCAGCTGGTTTTGTGGAGGAGTATAGATTCAAACCTGGTATCCCCAGATAAGAGACCAGCTCCACAACCACAAGACCAAAGGTGCAGGAGCTCTGAACTTTTCTATGCAACAACTAAAGGTGCAGGAGCTCTGAACTTCCCTTTCCTAAGCACTAATTCAAGGTGCAGGAGCTCTGAACTTCCCTTTCCTAAGCACTAATTAAAGGTGCAGGAGCTCTAAACTTCCCTTTTCTATGCAACAACTAAAGGTGCAGGAGCTCTGAATGTCCCTTTCCTAAGCACTAATTAAAGGTGCAGGAGCTCTGAACTTCCCTTTTCTATCCAACAACTAAAGGTGCAGGAGCTCTGAACTTCCCTTTCCTAAGCACTAATTAAAGGTGCAGGAGCTCTGAACTTTCCTTTTCTATGCAACAATTAAAAGTGCAGAGACTCTGAACTTCTTTTCTATGCAGCAATTAGAGGTGCAGCAGCCCTGAATTTATCTTCTATGCAATATTTTAAGGCATATAAGCCCAGAACTTCCCTCTCCTAGGCAAGTAGGAAAGGTGTAGGAATTCCATATTCTGTGCATGCATTAAACATGCAATAATCAGGAAATTTCATCTTCTGTGTAGCTAGCACAGTTGCTGAGGTCGTTGCTGAGGTCGTAGCCTCTAGCCCATCAGACACTCAGGTTGTTACCCTTTAACCGATACCACTGATCAATTCTCTAGTTAGGATCACACAGAGGCTTGTGATTGGAGTCCTACCTTGCCCTCCTGCCCTCATGGAAATACTCCACAGGCAATTGCTTTTTGTGAAATACGAGAGCTTGTCTTAGATCCCTACTGTACTTTATCTTATTCAGGATTATATCTTGGAATAGGGACCTGCCGTCCACATGCTTGGTGCAGACCAGGGGCGAGGGGTCCACTAGCACATTTAGAACCTTTTAGGCACCCAATTGGTACCGATCAGTAAGACCCTGTTCCCACACAAGACCCCATTAGGACCCCATCTGTTCATACCAACGTAAGGGAAGTCTGGATTGAATGGGGTCCTCAGGCCTATAAATCTGGACTTCCTGCGGACCCCTTTAAAGGTGGCTTCAATCCACCTTCAGCCTTGAAGACCAGATCCGCGAGCACCCATTCGCACTGCGATTGGGGCAGTGGGTCCAGGGTGGGCTTAACAGCCGCCATTTGCAATGGGGCAGCTCCAGCCCCACCTCACAACTCACATCCATGTAGCTGTACTTGTCTCTCATAGATGCCTACAAAATCGAGCACAGGCTCGGTAGTTGCTATGTAGCTGTCTAGGTAGATGGATCTGCTGCGTTCTCTTGTCCTTTCTATCGGGATCCTGGAGCCCTGAGAGGCAGGAGGGGAGGAGCAGAGAGAACTGCTGTTGGAAGGACTCTAGGACAAAGCAGGGAGTGGCAGCGTGACGGCCGCTGGCTGGCAACAGCTGTGGAAGCTGTGGAAGCTGAGGGGAGCAGATGCTGAATTTGGGCTGTGGTCCCTCTTCTCCGAGGTCCCTCATGTGTGTAATGGCAGACCCGAACAGCTGGAGATGGTAAATGATCAGGCTAGTGGCAGGGTGCAGGCAGAAAGACAAAGAGTTTAATTGTCCTGAGCTTAAGAACATAAGAGAAGCCTTGCTGGATCAGGCCACAGAACCATCTAGTCCAGCATCCTGTCACACACAGTGGCCCACAAAATGCTCATGGGCATCTCAAGCAGAGACAAGGACAAACCTTCTCCTGCTCTAGAATCCCAGCAGATGGTCTTAGAAGCACCCCAGTTCCTCCCCCCCCAGCCTGAAAGATGCACCTAGGCATTTGTTCTAGTAGCCATTGATACATCTGTCATCCATAAATTTGTCTAATCCTGCCTTAAAACCATCTAGACTGGTAGCTGTCACCACCTCTTCCGGCAGCACATTCCATAAGCCGATGACCCTCTGGGTGAAGAAATACTTCCCTTTGTTGGATCCGACTCTCCTACCCATCAGCTTCATAGATGCCCCCTGGTTCTAGTGTTGTGCGATAGAGAAAAGAAATGTTCTCTATCCACCTTTTCTATACCATGCATAATTTTATATACTTCAATCAGGTCCCCTCTTAAACGCCGTCTCTCCAGACTGAAGAGGCCTGGACGTTGCAGCCTGGTTTCGTAAGGGAGGTGTTCCAGACGCTTAATCATTCTGGTTGCCCTTCAATAGGGACATGTAGGAAATGATGTAAAGGCACAATCCAGGGAGGTGATTGGTGGAGCTGGGTCAGGCAGGTCAGGTCAGAGGTCCTTGGTGATGACACATCCTGTGATCAGAGGCGGGGAAAATCCTCAGACAGGAAGGGAAGGGAAATTGTCCTTTAGAAACATGTGGTCGGACACCATAATGCCCAAAGGCTGCCACATGGAGTAGAAAGAATTCAACACCCTGGTGGTGCTGAGTGTGTACTACAAGTCTAAGGAAACAGGAAAAAATCTTATTCCTTTTACTCTTGAGGCTAAAGAATTAAAGTATGAGCTGGAAGGGAAGCTAGAGGGAAACTGCAGCCAGGATATTACTACATGGATCTATCTGCTTAACTGCTAAATGGTCAGCCCTATGTGTCCAGCGGCATCTTCGTAGATGAACTATGGAATTTGGCTGCAAAGTGTGTGCCGGACTCTGCAGTTGCTAGGTAACCTGCTATGAAACCTTACCTCTCTGCCCCAACCACTGTCGACGGAAGTGGGTCTTGAGTGACGTCCACACCAGCCAATCGCGATGCACCACAAGCATGCCTTCTACTTAGTGCAGAGCAGCTTTACCTGATGGGTGCTTCAGCGTTCACACTGCCAGTGGAGAATCTTTGGGTCCTAGGAAAGATCCAGATCTTCAAGGACCGGATTCATTGAGGAACCCAATTCAACGATCCTGATCTTCTAATATCTGGATTGATTCATTGAGGACCCCAGTTCAATGATCCCGGTCTTCTAATATCCGGAATAAGAATGGTAAGTGGAGAAACATCCTAGGGCAGGTTCCTATTCCTAATATAGGGTGTTTCTGCACAGGCCATTAAGACCCCATTAAGCACCCAATGAGGACACATCTGGCACACATCTGCAAGTTACCTCCCACACAGCGGAACAGATTAGGGGCACTTCAAGGATGCCACTTCCGCACAGCTTTGCGCAAGATGCATCTCTAATGGGGTCTAGAGGCCACCGAATCCAGTTTTCAGTAAGACCTGAAAAACTAGGTCTTCAAACCATTCCTGCTTGCAAATTCCAGATCAAAGGAGGATGCTTCCACACAGGGACAGGAGAGGGAACGCATGTGGGGAAGACCGGAAGTCACCATGTTGAGCAAGGTGGCAGCACCACATTCTGGCTACAGAGCCCCTCCCACATGTGCTTCGCCTTGGGCATGCGCCAATCAGGCTACGCAACCAGGCAGCCACAGGATCTCAGGCACGTCGCTGATTGGTGGGCTGTCTGTCCCTGACATGCCCACTCACGGTGGAAACGAGCCATGACTGACAGCTGAGTGCTCCAATCCCACGGCACCTTGGGCAGCAGGGCCACAAAGAGTCCTGATCCTTCTGGATATCAGTGCGTTCCTCGCTATCCGCGCTTCCCACGCGAGTGCCGACACATTAGGCCTCATTTGGATCCATCCCTATTTCAGACAGATCTTCCCAGGGACGCTTTCAGAACTCCGGATTTCCTTAATCCGGATTTCAAGCAGTGCATGCAGAAACACCCATAATCCAGAATAACGCCCAGTGCAGAAAGGTCCTTTGACAGCTGAGCTTAAAATCCCCTAATTAATTTACCGGAAGAAATTCTTCCCCTTTGCAAGACCGTTCTGTTTTTCAAGTTTCATTTTTGTAGTGTTTTCACGATTTCTCCAGGATTTTTTATAGGTGTTGGGCTAAAGGTTACTTTACTGTTGTGAGAGGGCCTGGATGTATGTGTGTGTGTGTGTGTGTGTATCTTTGTGTGTGTTGCTTGTTTGTTTGTTGTTGTTATTAAACAATCCCCAGCAATCTTTCTGCCAGTAGTTCACGATCTAAAAAGCCCTCCGAGGGGAAATTACCTATCAACACTCCCCTTGAGCTTTAATTGAAGAGAAGTTAGCTATCAAAGTCTTCACACTTGTGTTCTTTGTGACCATGTTTTATGAGGATGGCTGGTTTTATTTTTTATTTTTTTATTCTTTTATTACTAAAAAAGCAAGCACCATAAAAGCCTGTGCTCTAGCCATAAGAATCCAACTAATTCTCCCTCTCTCTTTGTTTCCGTTTCCCTTTTCCTAATACAGTTTTTCTCATTAACTGATAGGGAAAGGTTAAAAGAAATGCAGATTAATTTTCAGCCAAGCCTTTAGGACTGAGTTAGTTGTTGAACATACAGTAGAGATGCATTAATCCCGATGTTTTAAAAGGTAAAGATTAAATAATGCCGGGAAAGTGGAGGCCACGTTTCAAAGATTGGAAGCGCTTGTAAACTCTGTTGACATTTCTACTTACACATAAAAATCATTTTTACCTTGCTTCTCCGCTCTCCAAGGGACCCCTAAGGTAAGCAATATGTACAGGAACATGCAGATAGAAATGGAAGCCAAAGCATTATAAAACTGCTCAGACAACAGAGAAGATTTTAAATGCAGTAAGCACTTTAAAAGGGTGAGAAGAAGAAAGAAGCGCTGTTTGTGCTCTAGCTGGGGAAACTGGTTTAACCCCCACCTTAAGTAAGATTAAGAAGACTTACCTTAAGCGGCTCCTGCGTTGCAAACCTGATTGGAGACTCTTCCACATTTCGGCATGCAAGACCGGTTTTTAAAACCGGTTTTGTCGCCGAAATCCAGATTAAATGTAAGACCTGGAAAATCAGGTCTTACACTCGTCTCTTCGCCTAGATGTGTGCAGAGGCAGGACGTTTCCACACACGGCCAGGCGAAGGGGCTGATGTCCCTCCGGCCCCCATGTTGGGAAGGGCGGAAGCAGGACTGCCTGCTTCCGGAGCCCTTGCGTCACGTGCCGCCAGAAACACAGGGTGACTGGCAGCTCTATGTTCCAGTCCCGCGGCTCCGGGGGCGGCGTCTGCGGCTTCTGTGCAGCACCCAGGCAATCCGGCCTTGCAGATCTGTCTCTGTTTGAGACAGATCCTCGGGAGGCCAGATTGCTGGGAAAGGGATTTTATTAAATCTGTTTCCCGGTGGCAAATGCAGAAGCATCCAAAGAGAGACTTTGGCCCTTTCTGTATTGGACTTTGTTCTGAAATATTGTCTCTTTTTGCACGTGCAGCGAACACCCTATTAGGAACCCGATGGGTACTCAAGTGGTATGGATCAGTTACGACCCCTTAAGGACCCCATTGGGACCCCATTCTGAATGTGCTATGCTCACAAGCAACGTTGAAATCCGGATTTAATGGGTCTTCGGGTCCTTAAATCTGGATTAATGCAGGACCTCTTTAATAGTGTCTTCAATCTAGGGTTGTGCATGAATATTCGTAGGCATTGAAAATCCGATCCAATGTGCTGAATGTTGACATTCAAACTCAAATTGAATGTCCCGAAATTTCAATGTAAACATTCAAATCAAACTTTGAACTTCAGATCTAGTTGTTTGAATTGTCCAGACATTCGTATCTGTATGGGTTCATACACGATGCGTACCTGAAGATCCGCATCTTTCCTGCATTTGTACGGATCCGTACAGGACAAAAACGGGTTGTATATGGGATAACTATGGGATGCATACGACATGTACGGATGCATATAAATGTGGGGAAGATGTGTACGTGCACATATGAATGTAGCTGCTTCAAAGCCAGATCTCTCCTCCGGGGCCACTGTAACCGGAAGTGAGCCTTGATTGACAGCTCTGTGGACCATGGACTTTCCTACTTGGACCTACTTGGGCCTTATAGGAGCCTTGGGGTGGGTGCTACAGCGTCCGCACGGTGACCCTGTTTAGCACCCACTGCCATTGGGTGCTAGGTGGCCCATGCAGACACATGGGGCCCTCACCATGATGCAGAACTTCAAGGACCGGATTCCATGAGGACTGGGTACCAAAGATCCAGATCTTCTTAATCCAGGTTAAGAGAGCTAGGTGTAAAAACAGCTATTATCCCAGAATAGGGACCTGCTGTCCACATGCTAGTGCAGGCTAAGGAAGATTCTCTCCTGGGCCTTCCATAGTCTGCACAGGCATGAGGACAGCAGGGATATATTCAGGAATAAGACTTGTGCAGAAATGGCCCTTATCCTAAAAGCCAAATATGGAGGAGTTGGCCTATTTTGGCACAGAGCGCCATAGAATGGTCTGGGTGCAATGACCAAAAAGGCCCTGTCCTAGCCCACCATACTGGTGGAGTGGTAATAAAGCAGAATAATCGCCTTTCAGCAAATCACTAAAATGCAGCTTGCTGGTCATTGCATTTCTCCTCCTTCTGCAGTCCTCCACAAAGCCAGCTGAGTGACCTTGGGCTAATCACAGCTCTCTTCTGAACTCTCATAGGCCCTCCTACCTCACAGGATGTATGCTGTGGGGAGAAGAACAGAAGGTTTGTCAGCCGCTTTGAGACCCATTAAATGGATGAGAAAAGTGGGGTAGAAAAGCCAACTCTTCTTTTTGGCTTCAGACTCAAACCACTGTGTAACAGGAAAGGATTTTGTTGGGCTGAAAGCTGCCCCTGGCCTCTTGATCCATTTTCCACCATAACTTCCCTGTGGTCTCACATTTGGTCTAGTGGTTAGGGAGCAGGACTCCTATCTCGGAATACTGGGTTTGATTCCACACTCCTCCATGAAGCCAGCTGGGTGGCCTTGGGGTAGTCACAGCTTTCTTCTGAGCTCTTACAGCCCCACCTACCTCACAGGGTGTTCTGTTGTGGGGAGAAGAACAGAAGGTTTGTCAGCTGCTTTGAGTCTCCTGAAATGGGTGAGAAAAGTGGGGTAGAAAAGCCAACTCTTCTTCTTCCTCCATGAAACCAGCTGGGTGACCTTGAGCTAGTCACAGCTCTCTTCTGAGCTCTCTCAGACCCACCCCCAGGACCCCCACTCACCTGCTGCTGCTGCTCATCCTCTCATCCAAGGCCCAACTTGACCTTCATGAAGTGTGCAAGCCCCTCCTGTATCCGGGAATCGCCTGGGGCCTAGGGACCACCCCTGGGTTGCAGAAAGAGGCAGGATGCCTCTCAGGGCTGTCTGCAGGAAGTCAGAAGCAGAGACGTTTTCGCACGGGGCTGAACGGAACGCGGAAAAGACAGCTGAGGACACGTCATCCGCATTGGCCGCGCGCGGCTTGCGTTCCGACGTGTCCGCAGCTGTCTTTTCCGCGTTCGAAATGTAGAGCACTTCGAAGTGCTCTACACGCGTTCCAACGCGGACGAGCCGCCCGCAGCCGTTCGGGAGAAGAAGCGTTCGCGCTTCTTCTGTCTCCCGAACGGCTGCCGGCGCGCCTCCGACGCCGCGCGGCTTTGACAATCAGCTGTTTGTCAAACAGCTGATTGTCGATCTGCCTCCGCGGCTGTCATCGCGCCCCTTGCCGGCGTTTGCCGGCTAAGCCAGCTTCGGGCGCTTTGAGCATTCGCACCCAGACGCTCCGGAACGCGTTTACACGCGTTCTGGCGCGTCTGTGTGTGAACGGGGAAAGCGCCCGAAGCTGGCTTAAGCTTTCCGCCTGAACGCGTTCCGTTTCGAACGCGATTCAGTGCGGAAATGCCTCAGGTAAAATTCTGCCTTTGACTTCTGCTTCGCATGCCCAGAAGCAATTTATGGCTACAGGATGAGACAGGATGCTGGATTAGATGGGATGTGGCCTGATCCACCAGGGCTCCTTTCCTGTCCTTATAAATTAAGGATGTACACAAATGTTTGTGGTTTTTTTTTTTTTTGCATCTGATCTGTATCAAATTGAATGTAAGAAAATTCGTATTTGTTGGAATAGATCCCCTTTGGTAGGATTCTATCAATATGAATGTATTTGTACGGATTCGTATGAATATCCGATAAGAACACATATGTATCCGATACATATCCCATAACAAATCTGCTCTGAAAGCATCAAATCCGCCCTGAATCCACTTAGAATCTGCTCTCAATCCATGTCAAATGCACTCTGGATCCATTGCATATGTGACTTTCCAGCCTCTCCAGTTCACGGATGTTCGAAATGTTCCAAAGCTTGCTCACGAATACGAATGTCAATATATTCTCTGTTCTCTGTTCATGTTCAAGAAGAAAGTGAACACACACCTCTTTACTCTGGCCTTTGGATAAATGTCAGCCATGTTTCCCCCACTGTAAACACCATTGTTTTAATTGATATATACCTTCAGGTATAGGGCGGGATAGAAATATAAATAACACGTAATATAAATAAGCGTGCAAATGTGATGACACTCGATTTGTATACTAATGTCCGAATTTGTACGAATATCAAATGTTACAAATATTCATGCACATCTGGTGCACCAATGGCTATTCGCATGGATGCCCAAATACCACCTCCAGGTTGGAGAGACAAGCAGGATGCCTCTAAAAGCCCTTTGCAGATAGTCAAGAGCAGGTAAAGATTTTGCCTTCATCTTTTGCTTGAGATGCCCAGAAGCCATTGGTGGGCCACTGTGTGAGACAGGATGCTGGACTAGATGGGCTGTGGCCTGATCCAGCAGGGCTGCTCTTAGGTTCTGATGGACTAGATGGGCTGTGGCCTGATCCAGCAGGGCTGCTCTTAGGTTCTGATGGACTAGATGGGCTGTGGCCTGATCCAGCAGGGCTGCTCTTAGGTTCTTATGGACTAGATGGGTTCTGGCCTGATCCAGCAGGGCTCTTCTGAGGTTCTTATGGACAAGATGGGCTGTGGCCTGATCCAGCAGTGCTCCTCTGAGATCCTGATGGAGTAGATGGGCTGTGGCCTGATCCAGCGGGGTTCCTCTTAGGTTCTTATGGACTAGATGGGTTATGGCCTGATCCAGCAGGGCTCCTCTTAGGTTCTTATGGACTAGATGGGTTATGGCCTGATCCAGCTGGGCTCCTCTGAGATCCTTATGGACTAGATGGGGAGTGGCCTGATCCAGCAGGGTTCCTCTTAGGTTCTTATGGACTAGATGGGTTCTGGCCTGATCCAGCAGGGCTCTTCTGAGGTTCTTATGGACAAGATGGGCTGTGGCCTGATCCAGCAGTGCTCCTCTGAGATCCTTATGGACTAGATGGGGAGTGGCCTGATCCAGCGGGGTTCCTCTTAGGTTCTTATGGACTAGATGGGTTATGGCCTGATCCAGCAGGGCTCCTCTTAGGTTCTTATGGACAAGATGAGCTGTGGCCTGATCCAGCAGTGCTCCTCTGAGATCCTTATGGACTAGATGGGGAGTGGCCTGATCCAGCAGGGTTCCTCTTAGGTTCTTATGGCCTAGATGGGCTGCGGCCTGATCCAGTAGGGCTCCTCTTAGGTTCTTATGGACTAGATGGGCTGCAGCCTGATCCAGTAGGGCTTCTCTTAGGTTCTTATGGACTAGATGGGTTGTGGCCTGATCCAGCAGGGTTCCTCTTAGGTTCTTATGGCCTAGATGGGCTGCGGCCTGATCCAGTAGGGCTCCTCTGAGGTTCTGATGCCTTATGCATGGTAGTGTCTCCTATTGTAGTTATAAATTTCTATTTTAGGACCACAGTCCTGGGGCATCCCAGCTGGCTGGCATTTCACCAACAATTTTAGCCTTTCTGGAGACATTCTTGTTATAATAAAAAGAAAACTGCAACATGTCTTTGGTTGAAAGAAAAGAAAATCCCATTTATTGAGTTTTGTAAAAAAGAATAGAAAAGATGTATCAAATCCATAATCAAAGGGAGGATTTATATTATTCCGAAATTCCTAGTACAATGAAATATACAAAAATACCAGTACGCATTAAACCTAAACACATATTTATACAAGTTTTAAGTTGAATAAGATATCACCATTATTTATATTATACAATATATTTATATAGCACTATAAATAAAGCCTGCAAAGAGCAATATGAAAACTATTTATGTGCTTTGGAAATGGTGAGGTTGTAATAACAAGCAAGAAAATTTGAAGTATTAAGTGATTGTTAGTCACCAGTTGTGTTACTGTGGAAATTTGCTTCTGAATTACTTCTACAAAAATAAACTGTTTTAAAAAAATAATAATAAAAAATCTTTCCTGCTCTTTCTTATTGCTTGGAATGCTTAAGTAATATTTTATTTTATTTTTTTAAAAAATTCATATTCATTTTGAAATTTGAGGAAGCTACCCTAAACTCCCTTTCATGGGCATAAGGAATATGTATTGAAAACAGTGGTCCATTGTCTGTGATCACTTAGGCCCATTATGGCCCCATGGATGTGTCATGAGGATGCCCTGAACCCTTGTAGGACAGTGTGAACTCTGGGCCTTTTTGCACTTTCCTCAGGCCCTGGTCACACCTAAGGCCTTTTCGCACACGGGCTTTTGGAACACGCGGAAGACAGCCCGGAACGCGGCATTTGCATTGCTGGGTTTGCATCCCAGCCGGTTCCGGGATGTCTTCCACATGTTCCAGATGCAGAGCACTTTAAAGTACTCTGCATTCATCTGTGCACGTTCCAAGCATCCCCGGCCTTGGGGGTGGGGTGGGGGGGATGTGGGGGTCATCTGTGTGGTGTAGGCACCTAGATCCAGGCACCTACACCCCGCAGATGGGCGCGATCAGGGTCATGGGGAAGCCTCCGGAGACTGGAGCCATGCGCTCCGATCTCCGAAGGGGTCCTGCCCCATAGGGAGTTTGCCCAGGGCCCCGTGATGGGTGCCCGGGTGCCCGGGTAGCTTTGTGCCAGCTGCACGGGGCTTGATTGAGCCCCGTACATCTGGTACGAAGCAGGGCAAGCAGCCTGACAGTGCTGCCCACCCCTTGGGCGCTCGCACCCAACGGCAGGCAGGCTTGCGGGCCGTACCCCCGCCCCTGGCCAGCCTTTGCCGGCTAAGTCACTTTGGAACGCTTTTAGCATTCGCACACAGGCGCGCAGGAACGCGTTTACATGCGTTCCTGCATTCCTGTGCGTGAATGCTGAAAGCGTCCCGAAGTGAGTCAGGCCACGTGCACTACATCCGTTCCAGATGTAGTGCGAAAAGGCCTCTAGATGAGACAGGACATCCTGGTTCATAATTAAAACTGAGGTCATACCAGTTCTGTTCACACCTAGAGGCCTTTTCACACTACAGCTGGATGTCTGTAATGCACTAAGGCTGGTACACGCGGGGATGGAATGACCATTTGCTTTACCCAGTAAGGGATGTGTTCCCAATGCATTCCTCACTGGCGAAGATGTGAATGGTCGCTCCATCCCTGCGTGTACCAGTCCAAAAAGGATGCTGCAGGAGCCAGACGCCCCACTCCGGCGGCTGCCATTATGCTGTATTGGCCCACTGGCTGGCATCCCAGTTCCAGCCCGTCTTGAGATCCCGCAAGCTGCTGCCGCTCCAATCCGATTGGCGGCAACCATCAGGGTCCTCCTGGGTGCTCACCCCCACCCAGGGGTGCATGCCCCCAAGCTCCCCATGCCCAACCTATCTCTTCAGATGCCTGGTTCGAACTCAGTAGGCCCTGAAGGTGGGGCTTGTCAGGATCGAACTGTGGCATTCTGCACAGGCGTGGAATCAAACGGGTAGACCTCCAGATAAGAATAAGAAGAGAAGAATAAGACCTCCAGATAATAGCAATAAGAGTTGGCTTTTATATCCCACCTTTCTCACCCTTTAAGGGGACTCAGAGCTGCTGACAAACCTTCTGCTCTTCTCTTCACAACAGACACCCTGTGAGGTAGGTGGAGCTGTGAGAGTTCAGGTGGGGAACCCAGGTTCACCCAACTAGCTTTGTGGAGGAATGCAGAATCGAACCTCCAGATAAGAGTCTGTCACTGCCATGGCAAGCCCTCTGACAGCCAGACTGTGGCTGCTCTAGTGCACTTACCTGCATGTGGTGTCAGAAAATGTCCACTTTCCCATAAATATCCCAGGGTGGGAATATCATAGCCAAAGAACAAACATTCCCCAGCTGCGATCTTTGCAGGGTCAGAGACTACAGCAAATGTACAATCAGCACACCAAACCTGTAAAGATGGCAATGCACAAATGCTCCACTTGCTATTGTACTCCTACAAGTGTGCAGGTGGGTTCTTCCACTGTTAGGACTACACCCTCAATGCCTGAATGTGCTGGAACCACTTTTGGGCATCCTTATTAGAGATGCCTCCGATTCGTATTTGTTTGAATAGATGCCCTTCGAATGTGAAAGGATTGTATCTATACAAATGTATCTATACAAATTTGTACAAATATCCAATACGAATGCATACATATCCCATACATATCCCATATGTATCCAATACATATCCCGTAACAAATCCGCTTTGAAAGTGTCAAATCTGCCCTGAATCCACTTTGAATCTGCTTTCAATCCATGCCGAATGCGCTCCAGATCTGTTGGAGATGTGACTGGCGCAGCCGCTTTCCCCCCTCCCCAGTTCACAAATGTTCCGAAACATTCATACAATATTTATTTATTTGTTTGTTTGTTTACATTTCTATCCCGCCCCATAACCTAAGGTCTCTGGGTGGGCAACAGCAGATTAATTAACAAATTAAAAACAAATAGACATTAAAACCAGATACACATTAAAAACAAAAAACAGATTAAAAACTTTTCAAAAAATTACAGATGTATGAATGTCATAACGTTTGATTTGTAAACGAATGTATGAATTAATACAGATATCAAATGTTACAAATATTCACGCATGTCCCTAATCCTTATGAATTGTATACTTTTTGTGAATTATATGGGTTACGTTTGTAATTTACCTATTTGTCTAAACATAGATAACATATATACGTACCCTGTTTCTCTGCCTCATGGCGGCTTTCAGAAAATCAAATCATTGAAAAACACAGCTAACAGAAAAGCGACAGACTTGAAAACATTTAAATATAAAAATTAAGATGCAACAAATGTCACTCAAGGACCGAGTTTTGACCCCAGGCAACATTCCTGTGGCTTGTACCTTGGAATCCAAATTTCATGCTATTTCACATCTTCATGCACAAACGCAACAGCTTGGTTTGTACTCCTGGTCTGAGAGCCCCACAGCCTGCTGGGAAGGCAGCGGTCTCAGAATGTGCTGCGTGCTGGACTTGGCTCACAGAAGTTTCCAAGAGTTTCCCAAGGCTTTGTGGATGCAAAATCAGATGAAGTTCTAAAGGTGGGGTAAAAGAAAGGCGCCGTCGGTCATTTTCTAGCTAGTGGTAATCTAGCCATGACTGACCGACCAAAGAGAACTTTGCAAAGCAGTAATGTTCCAGGAAACAAATAAACAAACAAACAAATTTAAATGAATAATAAATATTCGAGTGCGGATGTGCGGGCATGCGGACTTGTGGACGGATGGATGTGCGGATGGACGTGTGGGCAAGCAGGCGGACGGATGGATGGGCAGACGTGCGGATGGACAGGTGGGAAGGCGGGCGGACAGACAGATGAACAGGCAGGCAGGCAGGCAGGCAGGCAGATAGATAGATAGATAGATAGATGGATGGATAGATGGATAGATGGATAGATAGATAGATGGATAGATGGATAGATGGATAGATGATAGATAGATAGATAGATAGATAGATAGATAGATAGATAGATAGATAGATAGATAGATAGATAGATAGATAGATAGATAGATAGATAGATAGATAGATAGATAGATGCATTATAACCTGCTTGTGGTCTGTGCCTCTCAATTATTGTTAGATCTTCTCACAAAAGAAGCAACAAGCTGTTTTCTTTTGGCATTATATTACTCAGAAAATCCACCTTAGTTTTAAATAATGTGGAAAGAAAGTGACTGGTCAGTAAGGGTGTGCACAAATGCAATTTTTGTATTTGATTTTATTCTAATCAAATATTTGAATTTGAATTAACAGAGAAAAAATGAATGTATTCTAACCTGAACCAATTCAAATACATTTGTATCAATTCGTACGAATATTCAGTTCGTATTTGAAGATACGAATGTTGACAACATTCGTATGTGTCTGTACCCACCTGTATGCATCCCATTTTCATCCCATATGCATCCTGTCTTCATCCCGTACGTATCCGCACAAATGCGTACAGATATAAATAAGGTGCGTACGGATACATATGTAATGCGTACATATGCATACACATGTGAATGCCTGAATATTTTGTACCAATGATTCAAAACATTTGAATTTGTTTGAACATTAAAAAAGGAATGTATAGACATTCGATTAGAATCCAAATGTCCAAATTCAAACAAATTTGATCGAATTTTGAATGTTCTTGCACAACCCTACTGGTCAGTTTGCTGTTGTGTTCTGTCATTCTGAGAGTTGGTTAAAACATAGGTGTGAACACAGCCCTTGTGGAAGCAAGAATTTCCACCGAGAACTAGGTGAGTTCAGGACCAGCCTATGGGTGTTTTTCCACTGTCACTAGAAGCACCCATAAAGTACCCATTAATGGGTACAAAAATGCCATTATGTACCCATTAATGGGTACTTAATGAGTACTTCTAGTGACAGTGGAAAAACACCCTATTTATGTATTTATGTATTTATTTCGTTTCTGTCCCGCCTTTCATTAGGCATTCCCAGGGCAGGTCCCAGGATATGACAAAATATATTTATAATATAACCCATTCATCCTACCTATCAAAAGCATAAGGAACAAAGGCCCAGTTGAAGAGAGGCAGCATGTTTTAGCGAGGCACCCAAAAAGCAGAGTTGATCGCTGGCATATTTCCACTGGGAGGCTATTCCAAAGCTTGGAGGCCACCACAGAAAAGGCCCTCTTACATGTAGCAGCCCCTTGCAACTCTGAGTAGTGGAACTAAAAGGAGTAGGGATGTGCAAGAATATTCGAAACATTCAAAATTTGATCAAATTCATTCGAATTCAGACATTCGAATTTGAATCGAATGTCTATACATCCATTTTTTAACATTCAAATGAATGTGAATATTTCAAATCATTCGTACAAATTATTCGGACATTCGTATGTGTTCAGATACGTACGCATTACATACGTATCCGTACGCATCTTATTCGTATCCAACGCATTTGTACGGAAATGTGCAGGATGAAACAGGATGCATATGGGATTTGCACAAATGTGTACAGACACATACAAATATTGTCAACATTTGTATCTCCAATACGAATTGAATATTTGTACGAATAGATATGAATACATTCAATTTGTCTCTACTTGTTCAAGTTCGAACACTCGAATATTCAATTCAAATCGGATCGAATCCAAAAGTTGCGTTCATGCGCCCTCCTAACAAGGAAGTCCCCCTCCTTAAGGGGTTTTCGAACGCATGGAGGGCACGCTGGGACGCAGCAGTCGCTCTTGTGGGCGGCGGGATCCATTCCAGGCCGCCCACGAGCGTCCCAACGTGCCCTCCATGCGTTCGAGTTTCAGAGCACTAAAAAGTGCTCTGAAATCGTCTCGGCACGTTCCGACCTGACTCAGAGAGAAAGCATTCACACGCTCTCTCTCTGTGACACCTCGGCCCCACCCCTGGGCTGCTCCCATTGGCTCCTATGGAGCCAGTGTGGGCAGCCCAGGTGCCTTCTTTATCTGGGTTCCTGCTCGCTTCCGAACCCCAGATTGGGCTCCGGGGGTGGGCAGGAACCCCAGCCAAAAGCCCCCAACCCATCCCCAGGATCGCGCACATGTGTGTGAAGGGTCTTACCTTCTCCTGCAGGCCCGATTCTGTGTAGAAAGGCCGGGCCATTCTGAGCATGCTTAAGGGGGCGGCCCCTCATTGGCTGGGCACCCACCTGGTCTCAACTGGCCATATGACCATGCGCGGGTGCCCAGCCAATGAGGGGCCACCCCCTCGAGCATGCTCAGAACGGCCCGGCCTTTCTACACAGAATCGGGCCGGCAGGAGAAGGTAAGACCCCTCACACGCGCACGCGCGGCCCTGGGGATGGGTTGGGGGCTTTTGGCTGGGGTTCCTGCCCACCCCTGGAGCCCGATCTGGGGTTCGGGAGTAAGCAGGAACCCAGGGAAAGAAGGCAGCCAGCTGCCCACACTGGCTCCATAGGAGCCAATGGGAGCAGCCCGGGGGAGGGTCTTCCCCCCGAACGGGTTGAGAACACTTTCCCGTTCGCACTGGCAGGTAAGAGAACTGCTCTCAAAGCGTTCCTTACCTGCCCTTGTGCGAACGGGAAAGTGTTCTCAACCCATTCGGGGGGAAGCGTTCTGAGGCATCTTCGCCTTGGTGCGAAAAGGCCTCAGGTCTTTATGGGGAAAATGGGCTCCTTCAGATATTTGGGGCTCTAACCATTGTCCCATTGTTATGGTTAGGAATGGGAAGGTACCTCTTCTAAAACCCAGGGGCAGCAAGAGTGCAGTAGGGTTCTACCAGCTGAGAAGTTCTTTCTGAGTCTTTGATACTCTGTCATAGGGATAAGGAGGCGGCAGATCAGCCTAATCCAAGCATGCTTTGCTCTGAAAGCCAATTATTTTCTCCTTGCTCTGATATTATGAGCTCAGCCTATATAAGCAGTGGAGTGTGAGGCCCTCTGGTAGGAAATGCCATTTTAAGAAATGGACATTTAAATGCACAATTGTTTTCGGCTTCTTGTTTCACTGCACAGGCATACAGACACAATCAACTTTCGGTACTTTGGGATCTTTTCAGGGCAAGGTTCACTGCTGGCCTGAGAGACCCACTTTTGGAAGCAATCCTTACCTGAAATTACAGCCAGGACCAAAACTTCACTAAAGCTCCATCCTCACATAAGATCACTAGAGGAGCCCTGCTGGATCAGGCCACCTGTCTCTCCAACCCGGAGGCAGTGCCTAGGCATCCATTCTAGTTGCCATTGATGCACCCAGCTTCCATAAATTAAGAAAAGCCCTGCTGGATCTGGCCACAGCCCATCTAGTCCAGTATCCTATCTGGCACAGTAGCCCACCAGTTGCTTCTTGGCATTTTCAAGCAGAAGGCAAAAGGCAAAATCTTCACCTTGAGGCCATTTTGCACGAGGGGTTTTGGAATGTGTCTATGACACGTTGGGACACAGCATTCACTCTTGTGGGGTGACTGGATCCCTTCCAGGCCGCCCCAAGCATCCCAACGTGTCATAGACGCATTGGATTTTCAGAGCACTAAAAGTGCTCTCCATGCATTCCAAAAGATCCGGAATGCCCCCAGCTGCCATGGAGGGAAAGCATTCACACGCTGTCCCTCCATGACAGCTGGGGCACACGCTGTCCCTCCATGACAGTTGGCTGCCTTGCAGCCAGGGGCAGGGAGACCAGTCAGGTCCCTTTCCTGGGGTCCTGCCACCTGCATCAGCCTTGGAACAGGCCCATGCAAGTGGTGGGACCCCCACCCAGCACCCCTCAACTCACCCAGGGGTCACGTGCGCATGTGTGAATGGCACTTACCTGCTGCTTCTGGCCCGATTCTGGCTGGAATAGGTCGCTGACATTCTGCGCATGCTTGTGGGGCGGCCCCTCATTGGCCGGGCACCTGCGCCTGCACAGATGGCCAGTTGAGGACAGGCAGGTGCCCAGCCGATGAGGACCCGCCCCGCAAACATGCACAGAATGTCAGCGACCTATTCCAGCCAGAATCGAGCTGGCAGCAGCAGGTAAGCCCCGTTCACACGTGCGTGTGACCCTGGGATGGGTTGGGGAGTGCTGGGTGGGGGTCCCGCCACTTGCATGGGCCTGATCCATGCCGATGCAGGTGACAGGATCTCAGGGAAGGGACCCGACTGGCCTCCACACCCATGGCTGCAAGGCAGCCAATGGGGAGAGGCCAGGGGAGGGTCTTTGGCCCAAACGCATTGAAGCCATTTTCCCATTTGCAAGTAGGCAGGGAAAGGACATGTTTGGAATGTGTCCTTTACTTGCCAGTGCAGATGGGGAAGTGGTTTCAATGCATTCGGGCTGAAGCGTGCTGAGGCCTCTTCGCCTTCGTGCGAAAACGCCTCTGCTCTCAACTTGCTGCAAATGGCCTTTAGAGGCCTCCTGGATGTCTCTCCAACCTGGAGGCACTACCTAGCCATCCATTCTAGTAGGCATTGATGCACTTGTCCTCCATGAACTAAGAGAAGCTTTGCTAGATCAGGCCACAACCCATCTAGCCCAGCATCCTCTCTCACAAAGTGGCCACTTCTGGGCACCTCAAGCAAAAGGTGAAAGGAAAACCTTCACCTGGGCTTGATTCCCTGCTAATGGCCTTTGGAGGCTTCCTGACTTTCTCTCCAACCTGGAAGCAATACCTAGGCACCCATTAATGATTCTAGTAGCCATTGATGTCCCTGTTTTCCATGGATTGATCTAAAGGAGGACAGGCATTATCAGTGGCTGCTAGAATGGATGCCCAGGTAGCAAGGCAAGAAGGCTAGTTAAAAATGTCTTTGCAATGGCCACGTGTAATCACTGTGTGAACAACGTGTGGACAATCCACGTGCAAACCGTCTCTGAATCATCTCTAAGGGCGCGTCCCCATGGAAGCCGGTTGCTTTGCTTGTGACGCGTGTCATAAAAATCCACAGTGTAACTCGCAATAAAGCGTCCTCATGGGGTTTGGCACAACACAGATTCAAATCATACGTGCCTGTCCCCATGGAAGCCACATCGTGAACCCACATCTTTTTCTCCCCACCCACCCTCTCCCCTGATAGGAAGCTGGGTTGACGTCACCATAACCCATCCTGCCCGCTGCAGCGATGACAGGCAAACATCTGCAGTGACAGTGGGCACCCCACCCCCACCCCCCCACCCCCGCTGGCAACCGGCTCAAAATTGTCTCCCAATTCAGGTCAACTTGTCTCAATCACTTTCAGATCAACCAATCCTGAAGGAGGGAAAAGTCTTTTAATTTCACTACTATTATGTGGCTTAACAGTCAACAGATTGCCAGGGTCTGATCGCAGTGCACATGGCAGGAACAGGGAGCAGAGGATAAACCATGACCTGCTAATACTGCGGCCACCAAGCTCCGCCCCAAATAACCCGGGAGCGTCCACGTGACCCCAGGACAATATGTGCTAGCCCCTTATTTTGGATGTAGTACACTTGTTAAGTGGTGTTTTTTTTTAACACATATTGTCTCACATGTAGGCCGTATTAGGGCTTTGCATGGAGACGCTCATGAGGCGGACTCGGAATAATTTTGGAATATTTTCAGCATGGGGATGGGCTCTAAGTCTCCTCAGAGGTGCTTTTAATTTTATTTTATTTTTAAGGTGAAAGCCAGTCTAGCATGCCATTTCATCACCCGCCTGAAATTCTCAAGTTGGCTCCGGTTTGACCCAGGAAGGCAATGGATCCAGCAGACATCGGAGCAGCTGTGATGAGCTAAATTGGATGACGGGCAGGAAAGTCAGGCTCTGGGCAAGATGCTGGGATTTTTATTTTTTATTTTTTTCCTCAAGTCAAACGACAGCCATTTGGCGATGTTGGCACTTGAACATCGTGAGAGAAATGCTGAGCCTGAGAAGAGGCCAAAAGGAACACCAACAGGTGTCGCGGCAGATGGTGGAATCATAACATACTTGGGTTGTTTTGAAGGAGCTGGTGAGGTGCGCCGTGTCATGGAGAGCTATGGAGGGGGTGACAAATGACAGGGATGTTAATTATACTCCTCCCCCCCCAGAACATTCTGGGCAAATTATGGGAAGCTGAGTTGCCCTCAGGCCCGTCTCTAGCTACAAAATTGGGTCTTTCTTCTTCTCTGATACCTTCAAAAAGCAAGGTCCAGATGCTGGGACAGGGATGTGGGGAGACCATTATTGCTGACATTTCACCTCATTTCATATTTCTCTATTCCCTTTCCAATCTCCCCGCTTTCCCCCTGTTGCTCTGGCTCACAAGGAGATGAAAGGATGGTTTGACACTAACCCCCCATGCCCGATAACTAGATAGGCAGCTATGAATATTCTAAAAGGCTAAGCACTTGTGATGAGCGATAGGAAAGTTCACGTGGCTGAAGATGTGTCATGAGATGAACTACAGGGAATGTTTGTGGGGAGATGAAGGGCTAATGGGATCCCTGTTGTCAGAATCATGACTCTGCAACGTCTTTGTTATTCCTGCAATCCCTCCCTTCTGCGCGGTTTGGATCAATGTTGTATTGTTTTCATGTTTTAGTATTAAACTATAGTATTTTAGTGTTAATCTATTACACTGTTGAGCATTGGGCACCAATAAATGATGTTGTAAGACAATCAAGCTATCATAACCCTGAGCTGTGTGCTTTAATTGTGGTTCAGCTTTGCTATCAACGTACACATTTAGACTCAAGGCCCATCTCTACCAGCCTTTGGGCCCATTGTAAAATCAATGTTTCTATGGCCCTGGTCACACCTACATGAGACAGGATGTCCTATTCATAATTTGAGCTGAGGTCGTACCGGTTCTGTTCACACCTGGATTGTTATAGGTCATCCTCAGAAGAAGAAGAAGAAGAAGAAGAGTTGGCTTTTCTGCCCCACTTTTCTCACCCATCTAAGGGGACTCAAAGCGGCTGACAAACCTTCTGTTCTCTCCACAACAGAGCACCCTGTGAGGTAGGTGGGGCTGTGAGAGCTCAGAAGAGAGCTGTGACTAGCCCAAGGTCACCCAGCTGGCTTCATGGGGGAGGGCGGAATCGAACCCGGTATTCCCATATAAGAGTCCAGCTCCCTAACCACTAGAGCAAACTGGCTCACTGTTCTCGCTCTGGGCTCACACCTTTCTCCACAATCAACCTGAGCCTCCTCCCTATTGGATGCCATTGTGTTACTCAAGGGAGGCAAGGGTGTGTGTTTGTGGTTCTTTTTGAAGAGCAAGGACAGCTTGAGGATGACCCATAACAATCTAGGTGTGAACAGGGCTGGTACAACCTCAGTTCGAATTAATAAATAGGATGCCCTGTCTTATACCTGTGTGACTAGGGCCCTTCAAGTGCAGATGCTCCCATCTGGGAGCACATTAGAAGAAAACTACAGGGCCAAAGGCAGAAAGGCCCCAGTTTAACCAATTTACCATTTGGGCTATCTACCTATCTCTGCCAGCTTCCCTTGTTGTTAGCTATTGTTATTTAAAAGCGTTTGTGGCAGGTAAGCCTGTATTGATTTAATGACCATGAATTTCCTATTACAAATAAAATGTATTCATAGATTGCTCCCTTGCTTTTACTGATGAACTTTTTCATGTTGGCTGGTTTTTGATATTATTGCATTTGCCCGCAGTATGTTATTAGTAACTGCTTCAGGCTCCTGGTCGGAAGAGGGGGAAAGAGAGAGGGGAAGATATTCCAAGGGTGAAAGTGAAAAGGAGTGAGATTTAGGCTGTGGTCACACCTAAGGTTTAACCCAGAGGTTAGGGATGTGCATGAATGGTTTTTTTGTTTTGTTTTGTTTTTGTTTTATTTGTATCAAATCGAATGCAAGAAAATTTATATTCTTTTGAATGGATCCCTTTCGGTGGTAAGATTCGTATTTCATACAAATGTTCAATCCCATACAAATCCCATATGAATGCATAGAATCCCATATGAATACACTAGAACCAGGGGGCATCTATGAAGCTGATGGGTAGGAGAGTCAGTATTTATTCACCCAGAGGGTCATCGGTCTATGGAATTGCTGCCAGAAGAGGTGGTCACAGCAACCAGCCTAGATGGCTTTAAGGTAGGGTTAGACATGTTTATGGACAACAGATGTACCAATAGTCTAAGTCGGTGATGGCCAACCTATGACACGCGTGTCACAAGTGACACACCAAGCCCTTTTGGGTGACACACCTGGTCACCCTGGCACCTGGGCGTGTAGTGCTTGCTTGTTCTTGAAGTATACAAAATACCAACTTTCAATTGAAGATTTAGCAACAAAAGTCACTAATGTAAAGAATTATTTGTTTTTGCTTTTAAGAAAATACATACATCAAAAATATAACTTTTTTACTAGAGCCACAAATATCGCAAAATTATGGATATTTCTAGATGTGACACAGCACCCGAGTTAAGCTAGGTTTTCTTGCGAATTTTGACACAGCGAGCTCAAAAGGTTCACCATCACTGGTCTAAGTACATCCTTCAGGCTGGGGGGACAAGCAGGACACTTCTAAGGCCATTTACTGGGATTGGAGAGCAGGAGAAGGTTTGCTCTTGTCTCCGCTTGAGATGCCCATGAGCATTTGGTGGTCCACTGTGTGAGACAGGATGCTAGACTAGATGGACTAGATGGGCTGTGGCCTGGTCCAGCAGGACTTCTCTTATGTCTTATGCATATGAATAGTATACAGATCCCATACAAATTCATACAAACAGCATATGGATTCCATATATGAATCCCATACGGATCCCATACAAATGCATACAGATAGCATACGAATCCCATATATGAATCCCATACGAGGCTTCCTACAAATTTATGAAAACATTTGATTCGAATTTGAATGTCAGTCTTCAAATGGGCCAACATTCGAATTCGAATGTTCGAATCCAGCTGAATTCGGCCAAATTTCTAATATTATGAATATTCGCACACATCCCTGCCAGAGGCCTTTTTGCACTTACGCCAGTAGTTAATAATTAGGGAACTTCTGGGGAAGGGCGTCTGCACTTGGAGGAGGCTGCTATAGCTGCAAACACCCCCTTCCTGCTCAGAGGTTCCCCAATTATGTACTAGGTGTAGAGCACACCTTTACTAACCTTAACTAATTACTCAGCAGAAGCGTGCAGTGGCGAGCATCTGTACCTCTCCCAGGGCTCCAGGGTCATCTGAGGTGCTGGCACCTCAGACGGCCATAGATGTGACAGTGCGGTCATGCAGGGCGCCACAAACAAAATGGTGGCACCTGGAAGATGACCAGCCCCAGGATCAGTCCCCAGTCACACGGGGCTTAGGCTAGTCAACGCTGAATGATTACATTCCTTTCCCGTCCAGCAGATGGGAAGGGAAGTGCGAAATCGCCCCAGTTTCACTGATTTTTCCTTTCCTTTCCATTTTATTTGTATACCGCCTTTCCAAAAGAAAATTTGCCCAAGGCGGTTTACAGCAAATAGAAAATATACAATGCAAAATAATTGATCAAAACATTATATTTAAATACATTATAAAAATCGTACATCATACAAAATATTGGAAAATAAGCCAGCACACACACACACACAAATAATTTGAGGCAGCTGAGGCCAAGCGGAGTCTAAAGCAGCAGACAGATGGTCCCAGTTCCAAAAGGATCATCTCCACTAAGATATCTGTGCCCAGCCAGGCTGGAGAGTCACCCAGAGGGCAGAGGGGTCTAGGCTGCCACCACTAGACCACCCCCAGGAGGGATGGCATAAGCAGCTGTCCTTTGGGGTCTCTGCTCTAGCTGAGACCAGAGACGTTTTCGCACGGGGCTGAACGGAACGCGGAAAAGACAGCTGAGGACACGTCATCCGCATTGGCCGCGCGCGGCTTGCGTTCCGACGTGTCCGCAGCTGTCTTTTCCGCGTTCGAAATGTAGAGCACTTCGAAGTGCTCTACACGCGTTCCAACGCGGACGAGCCGCCCGCAGCCGTTCGGGAGAAGAAGCGTTCGCGCTTCTTCTGTCTCCCGAACGGCTGCCGGCGCGCCTCCGACGCCGCGCGGCTTTGACAATCAGCTGTTTGTCAAACAGCTGATTGTCGATCTGCCTCCGCGGCTGTCATCGCGCCCCTTGCCGGCGTTTGCCGGCTAAGCCAGCTTCGGGCGCTTTGAGCATTCGCACCCAGACGCTCCGGAACGCGTTTACACGCGTTCTGGCGCGTCTGTGTGTGAACGGGGAAAGCGCCCGAAGCTGGCTTAAGCTTTCCGCCTGAACGCGTTCCGTTTCGAACGCGATTCAGTGCGGAAATGCCTCAGGTGGGGTCCAGAGCAGCTGACCAAAGGCCCCAGTCCCATAAAGAATCATCTCCTCCAAGATATCTGTGCCCAGCCAGGCTGGAGAGTCACCCAGAGGACAGAAGGGTCTAGGCTGCCTCCACTAGACTACCTCCAGGAGGGATGGGATAAGCAGCTGTCTTTTATGGTCTCTGGTGTAGCTGAGCCCAGGTGGAGTCCATTGCAGCTGGGAAGAGGGCCCATCCAGGCTGGAGAGTCACCCAGAGGGCAGAGGGGTCTAGCCTGCCACCCCCAGACCACCCCCAGGAGGACTGGTATAAGCAGCTGTCCTTTATGGTCTCTCATGTAGCTGAGACCAGTGGAGTCCAGAGCAGCTGAGAAGAGGGACCCAGTGTTGCAAGGAAGCAGCTCCAAATGATCAGGGCCCATTCAGGCTGGAGAGTCACCCAGAGGGCAGAGGGATCTAGGCACCACCACTAGACCACCACCCCTGGAGAGATGGCAACGTTCTTCTCCTCCTCAGGCAGCATTTCCAGGGCTTCCACTCCACCTTCAGCGAGAGAGAACACATCAGCAAAGTGACCAGTAATTTTCTTTCCACATTATCTATTTAGGATGGCGGTGAAAACGTTCCTCTTTACGCGGGCCTTTGGTTAAATGTCCCCCACACTTCCCCCATTGAAAATCGTTGTTTTTAACTATTTTTGTAATTTTTTTAAGTTGCATTTTTAAACTCGTTTCTGGTTTTAGGGTTGATATAATTTTTAAATGTCTGTTTTTAAATGTTGTGAGCCGCCCAGAGACCCTCGGGTATGGGGCGGCATATAAATGTAAATATAAATATAAAAATAAAAAATAAAATAAATAAATTCCTAAGATGAATTTTCTGAGTTATTTAACACTGAAAGAAAACTGCTTGTCACTTTGCTGGTGTGTTCTCTCACTCTGAAAGTGGACTGATGCTGGATTAAACCTTCAGTGTGACCACAGCCCTAGTGGGTCTTTTCATGCAGGTTCCCGGTTAACTAAAATCTCATTTTAGGATGTTTGGATTAACCACTCTCCCTTGTCAAACATGTATCCCTGTGTGCATACATGCACCCATCACATACCCTAAGAACAGCCTATGACCACTCTCCCATTCTCTCTCTCTCTCTCTCTCTCTCACACACACACACACACACACACACACACACACACACACACAAGCGTGTGTTCACACACTGGTAGATAACATAAAACAGAGCCAAGGAACAGAGAAAGAGGCCAAAAATATCCATTTAATTTTATAACCTCTCCTAGACTGGTAGATTGCCCCAGTGTGGCTATAAGTTACTGGTGCCTGAGGAAAGCTACATGACACACCATCTAACAAATTAAATGTTTCCATGCAATTAAAATGAAGCATTCATGCTTGGCGTAATAAACTTTAGGCGATTAGTATTCCCAGCGCCGGCACCTCTATTGTGCTTTACAGTGCCATAAATATGGTCTCTCAGTGTGATGGCTCAGCAGGCAACGGGTGGGGGGGAGGGGGGAAGATATCTTGTAATATTTGTTATTAAAACATTAAAAAGTCCCTTACACCAGCGCAGATGCACCAGGTTGACCCGCTACCTCTCTCCCCAGGGAGCAAAAGGTGTCTGAGGGCCCCCTGGGGCCTTTCCATTGTTTGTCCTTCCAACTACACCTGTATAGCATCCATTCCTGTTTCATCTGGGAAACAGTTCAGATATTGCACTGAGATGCGTCTTCAGTGGTCGGTAGGTTCCCTTCAGCCCCTGAGAAGGTGTGTTGTTGTTGTTGTTGTTATTGTCATTTTTTAAAAAAATAGAGCATTGTTAGCAAGACTCAAAGGGTGTTTCCACACAGGCCGTTAGAACGCATTTAGAAACACATTAAAGACACATAGGGCCTTTCCGCATTTTCCGGCAAACAGTTTTCTCTGATAATCTCGGAGGCCCTGCGCGTCCACACACAAGCGCAGGGCGGCGGCGGCAGGGCCGGATTGGAGAGGGTGCTGGTATGGACACACCAGCGCCCATCCCAATCCGGCCTCTGAATGCCCTGCCCTGTCCAAGAGGGAGAGCGCATGCTCTCCCTGTTTGACAGCTGGGCCTGCCCACCAGCCTCTGCCATTGGCTCCATCAGAGCCGGCATGGAAAGGCTGGCAGGCAGCTTCACCAGGTTCCCCTTCACCTAAGAAGGCATGATGACGCCTTCTTGAGCGAGAGTGAAGTTGCAGCCCTCACCCCCCCACACCCCGCCCAGGGTTGTACACTCCTGATTGGCATCTTACCTCGTCCCTGCCGGGCCGCTTCTGGCCATGGGAGGCCCGGCGTCCATCGTGTGTGCATGCGCCATGGCCTCCCATTGACCAGCTACCCTCACGCATTCTGGCTGTAATGCAAAAAGGCCTCTGGTTAATCAAACAAATGAAATGTTCATTTCCAAACTGGCTCGAAAACCAAAAACACATTTTTTTTTTCACAGAAAAAGCCATTTCCAATGGCAAAAATACAGCAAAGAGCTGTTTGATCGGTTTGACGCTCTTCACAAGTGGCAGACATGTTCATTTCAATCAAATTTCAAGAAAATCCAAACAACTGCATCTTTGCTTCAGTGCAAACGTTGGCAAACAATCAGATTTTCCAACGTGAAACAAACCTTGAATACGCCTAACCTATATCCCTGTGCTGTTTATCTGCAACCTGAGAGTCCACATGGGGCAGAGGTCAGCAGCATTTACCCACCCATGCTTCTTCCAAGTTCATTTCCAGCAGCAAAGAGATGGCTTGAAATAAATAGCTCTCAATCCAAGCTATCTAGCCATAGATTGCCAGATCTGATGGAGAGATGTGGATAAACATTTGTGTGTGCACTGAACTGAGCTGAAAAGAGGCTCATTTGGTTCAATTCTGAACTTTTTCTTCAAATATCAGGGTGTTTGGTTCAATTGAAAGGCCTCTGAATTAGGGTGAAATTTGAATCAAAAGCTTCAGAACATTTGTACGAAGCTTCGTTAACATTTGTGAACCTGGGGAGGTGGGAAAGTGGCTGCCCCAATCACATCTGCCACAAATCCAGAGTGGAGTCAAAGTGGATTGACAGCGAAGTGGATCCAGGGCAGATCTGACACATTCAGAACAGATACAGAGGGGATAGGTATTGGATATGTAGGGGATTTGTATGCAATTTGTATTGAACATTCGTATCAAATTTGTAGCAAACATTTGTATTGAATTTGAAAACTACCACATTCCAGGGGGATCTATTTGAATGAATATGAATTTTCTTGCATTTGATTTGATACGGATAGAACCCAAAAAAACAACATTTGTGCACATCCCTTTGAACACTTTTGAACTATAGTTGAACGTAGCATGTTCCCTGGGCTCATCAGAACACCACTTTGTTTGACTTGAATTTAAATGCTGCTTTTGAGCATATCATGGCGGGCGGGGGGAGGGCACTCCGTCCCGGATTGGAGCCAGGTGCCGTGCCTCCGCACAGCACCCACCTCCAATCCAGATCGGCGCCACGTGTGCGGCGGCAGGGGTGCGGGGTAGATCCGTATCTCTTAGATCCGGGTCTACCCCGTTAATCCAGATCTGCCGTGCACCCGGAGTTATTAAAACCGGGTGCCGTAGATCCGTGGGTTTTTTTGCCCCTGTGCGGAAACAGCCAGAGTTAGTAAATCCAGATCTACTCTAAACTGGATTTAGTAAATCTGGATGTAGTAGATCCGGATTTCCAGCGGTAAGTGCAGAAGCACTCCTCTGTTCAATTCAAGCCAGTTTGAACCTGAACGAATTTGGCATGTCTCTAATCTGACCCTAGAGTGCTAGTAATGTTAAGCACACCTTGACTGTGGCCAGCATCAGGACACCCTCAAAAGGTGCAGATGGAAACCCAGATCTCTGTCATGGCTAGGGATGTGCAGGAATATTCGAAACATTTAAAATGTGATTGAATTTCTTTGAATTCGAATCGAATGTCTATACACTCATTTTTTAACATTCAAATGAATTTGAATGTTTTGAATCATTCGTACAAATTATTCGGACATGCATTTGTGTATGGAAACATGCGCATTACATATGTATCCGTATGCGTCTTATTTGTATCTGTACGCATTTGTACGGATATTGTACAGGATGAAAACGGGATGCATACAGGATAAAACCAGGATGTGTACAGACTCGTACAGACACATACAAATGTTGTCGACACTCGTATCATCAAATAGGAATCAAATATTCGTATGAATAGATCTGAATGTATTTGAATCAGTTCAAATTTGAATACATTCAATTTTTTTCTCTATTTGTACAAATTTGGACATTCGAATATTCAATTCAAATGGAATGTCAAAAATTGCATTTGTGCACACCCATAGAAGAAGAAGAAAAGTTGGCTTTTCTACCCCCCTTTTCTCACCCATTCATGGGGACTCAAAGCAGCTGAAAACCCTCTGTTCTTCTCCCCACAACAGACACCCTGTGAGGTAGGTGGAGCTGTGAGAGCTCAGAAGAGAGCTGTGACTTGCCCAAGGCCACCTAGCTGGCTTTGTGGAGGAAGAAGAAGAGTTGGTTTTTCCGCCCCGCTTTTCTCACCCATTTAAGGGGACTCAAAGGGGCTGACAAAGATTTTCTCTTCTTCTCCCCACAACAGACACCCTGTGATGTAGGTGGGGCTGTGAGAGTTCAGAAGAGAGCTGTGACTGGCCCAAGGTCACCCAGCTGGCCTCATGGGGGAGGGCAGAATCGAACCCAGAATTCCCAGATAAGAGTCCGGCTCCCTAACCACTGGACCTTTTGAGCTCGGTGTGTCAAAATTCACAAGAAAACCTAGCTTAACTCGGGTGCTGTGTCACATCTAGAAATATCCATAATTTTGTGATCTTTGTAGCTCTAGTAAAAAAGTTCTATTTTTGATGTGTATTTTATTAAAAGCAAAAACAAACACATTTGCTAAATCTTCAATTGAAAGTTGGTATTTCGTACACTTCAAGAACAAGCAAGCACTACACACGCAGGTGCCAGGGTGACCGTGTGTGTCATACAAATGGGCTTGGCGTGTCACCTGTGACACGCATGTCATAGGTTGGCCATCACTGCACTAGACCAAACTGGCTCACATAGTCACGGCCTTGGATTAAGAAGGAACCCTTCTGCCCCCCACCCTGAAAAACAGCCCTAAAGGGAAACGTGGTGGAATCCTGTGAAAAACTGCCTTGTGGGCATATTCAGCCTTACGCAGCGTATTTGAGCAAACCGACCTGGAACGTCTTGGACATTGTGTGTGCGAACACTGTTCATATAAATGCAAGGCCCCATCATCCAGATCAGCGACATGCAGACACACAGTCTCAGCCTAATGAACGAAGCCCTCGCCATTTCCTGAGCACATAAATCTCAAGAGGATTTTTTTTTAAAAAATAAATACTGGCTGCCATAAAACAAAGAAGTAATAGAGGTCACGGCGCTTGTGTGGAGGCAATAAAACATAACAACAGTTTGCCTCACAAATCCTCTCACTGCCTGGACTAATGTCCTCCATCATTAACCAATAAAAGAAATGACATTTGCACTGAAATTGGCAGAAGAGAAAAAAACCAAACAAACAGCCCCTGCCATGCCTTGTGTCTTTTCCGGCTCCTCAGAGGAAGGCCCCAAAGTGAGGAAGGCACGCCTCAGGGGCCAAATGTGGGAATGGATTCTGACCCCCCAAACGGGGATAGTTTGGGCTCAGACGATACACAACGCCCAGAGAAGAAGAGAAAGAAAAGTTGGCTTTTATACCACGCTTTTTTCACCCATTTATGGGATTCAAAGTGGCTGACAAAGCTTTCTATTCTTCTCCCCACAACAGACACCCTGTGAGGTGGGTGGGGCTGTGAGAGCTCAGATGAGAGCTGCGATTAGCCCAAGGTCACCCAGCTGGCTTCATGGAGGAAAAAGAGTTGATTTATCTACACCGCTTTTCCCACCCTTTTAAGGGGACTCAAAGCGGATGACAAACTTTCGACTCTTCTCCCCACAACAGATACCCTGTGAGGCAGGTGGGGCTGTGAGAGCCCAGAAGAGAGCTGTGACTAGCCCAGGGTCACCCAGCTGGCTTCATAGAAGAAGAAGAAGAAGAAGAAGAAGAAGAAGAAGAAGAAGAAGAAGAAGAAGAAGAAGAAGAAGAAGAAGAAGAAGAAGAAGAAGAAGAAGAAGACTTGGCTTTTCTATCATGCTTTTCTCATCCATTTAAGGGGACTCAAAGCGGCTAGCAAAGCTTTTCTATTCTTCTCCCCACAACAGACACCCTGTGAGGTGGGTGGGGCTGTGAGAGCCCAGAAGAGAGCTGTGATTAGCCCAAGGCCACCCAGCTGGCTTCATGGAGGAGAGTGGAATCAAACCCGGTATTCCCAGACAAGAGTCTGGCTCCCTAACCACTAGACCAAACTGCCTCTCTCGAGAGAGAGAATGAGAACAGCTGCGCCACTCGGCTCGCGCCCATGCAAAACAGGTGTGGAAGCAGGGGTGTGGTGCTCTGAGTCCTACTTAAGAAATGCCCAACTTTGCACCCGCTGTTGAAAACAAAAAATCTCCTTGGCAACCCCTGACCCGTGTGAACCCCAGTTCTTGGCTCCTGACTGACTTCCCAACTTATGACAACTCTCTGGTACCCCGACTCTTGGCCTGTTTGACTCCATGTGCTCTGTACCCCCAAGAACTCTGGAAACTGACTTGGCATCTTGCTGTCGCTAGCGTGCATGTGCGAGTGTGAATGCTTCGCTGTTGCCGCCTGCTCTGGACACAACAGCCTCTTACTTTAGCAGCAGAGGAGACCAAGGTGATGGGTATAAAACCAGCAGGGTGGTTTGGAGCCCAGCTAGAAGATTTTCCCATGGTGCCCCCTAGCCAGGTCCTGGCATTATGGCGGGCGGTGTTCGGATGGGTAAATAGGTATAGCTCCCCTGCCTTCTAAGGTCTTCCTCTGTGGTTTGGCTGCTCGAAAGGGAAATCCAACCTTCATTCTGTCCCCTCCGCCAAGCCAGACGCTGCTGTAACTCATGGAGCTGTTCTAATGAGGCGCCTTGGTTCTCCATCATTTCTCCCTTTCTTCCCCCCGTGGCCTCTATGATCTTCGCCTCCCACAGCAATTTAGCTTTGGACTGTAAGATCCTTGAATCAAGGACTTTGCTGTGGCATGTGGGCCTTTTCTGTTGCCTTTTTTCCTCCATCCCATGTGTCCTGAGCGTGAATAAACAAGGGAACTGGTGTCTAATGTGCTCTACCTCTGTCATTTTATCCACAGGAAAAGGGCAGGACTTTAAATTCGGACAGATGTGTCCATTAGCCGGGTCTTCCACGTGGCATTGTGCACTGCAGGAGAACGGATCACACGCACACTTTTGAGGTTCTTAGCAACCTGGTGGCATGCTGAGATGCCTTTTGTGTGGCCAGCAGACAGGCTTCATGAAAATACAACAGACAACAGCAAATTGTTCTGCCTCCTGGGAGCCAGTCTCGCCTTGCGGTTAGAGGGCCGGACTCATCCCTGGAGGTGCATGACCTTGGGCTAGTCCCAGCTCTTTTTCTGAGCCCCACCCACATAACTTCCCTTTGTTCTCACATTCGGTCTAGTGGTTAAGGAGCAGGACTCTTAGGCCTTTTCGCACAGGCCTTTCCGGTACGCGTGGAAGACAGCTCCGGACGAGGCATTCGCATTGCCCGAGCGGGGCTTGCACCGCCTCGTGTCCAGAGCTGTCTCTCGCGCGTTCCAAATGTAGAGCACTTTGAAGTGCTCTACATGCGTTCGGGCGCGGACGAACTGCCCGCAGGCGTTCGGGAGGAGAAGGATTCGCGCTTGCTTCTCGCTCCCGAACAGCCGTGGGCCGCCTCCCCTGCCGGCGCAGGTTTGGCAATCAGCTGTTTGACAATCAGCTGATTGCCGATATGCCTCCGCAGCTGTCTCCGCGCCCCTGGCCGGCCTTTGCCGGCCAAGACAGTTCCGGGCGCTTTTACCGTTCACACACGGGCGCGCCGGAACGCGTTCCGGCGCGCCTGTGTGTGAACGGTGAAAGCGCCCGGAGCTGTCTTAAGCTTCCCGCCTGAACGCGTTCCGTTTGGAACGCGTTGCAGTGCGAAAATCCCTCTGATCTGGGAATACCAGTTTGATTCCACGCTCCTCCATGAAGCCACTGGGTGACTGTGGGCTAGTCACAGCCGTCTTCTGAGCTGTTACAGCCTCACCTACCTCACAGGGTGTTCTATTGTGGGGAGAAGAACAGAAGGCTTGTCAACTGCTTTGAGTCTCCTGAAATGAGTGAAAAAAGCGGGGTATAAAAACCAACTCTTCTTCTTTTTCTTCTTCTTTGGGAATTGCATACCATCTGAGCCTGAACTACCCCATTTGGAAATAGACCCCAGGTTTGGTGGAGCAACAAATGACATGGTCATGGAAGTGGAGAAGGGTTGCTTGCTTTTACTAGGCAATGTGATTGCTTATATATCATAACACACGATATACATTGCACAGATCACTCTGCATAGACAGGAAGGAACCTTGACTAGAAAGAAGCACCCAGATGCCGGTTGATCTAGCACGTGATGTCCTCGTGAACAATTTGTGCAAGCAATGCTCTTAGACGTAGTATGTGTCTAGCTTAAGAGAGATAAGCAAGGTATGTGTCTTGCTTAAGAGAGATAAAAGGGGTCAGCATGCTCTAGGAAGCGTGCTGGAAGGTACCCCAATAAGCATGCTCCAGGAAGCTTCCCTCTGCTGAGGTTTGCTATCCGAGCAGAAAGGCACCCCGATAAGCATGCTCCAGGAAGCTTCCCTCTGCTGAGGTTTGCCATCCGAGCAGAAAGGCACCCTGATAAGCATGCTCCAGGAAACTTCCCTATGCTGAGGTTTGCAGTCCAAGCAGGAAAATGTTCCCACAGTTGGGGCATACAGAAACCAATGGTGTCTTTTTTTGAGACCTTAAACTATCCTGGGCCTTTAAAGGTCTTTGGCACTTTCCCAGAAAACATATCCATTGCCACCTAGGAGATCTTGTCAATATTTTTTGCTGTAGCGTTTATCTAAACATGTGAGTAAATGCAAGTAGCATAAACACACACACACACACCAATCCAAACAGCACTGTGTTGATCAAGAGATCAAGAGCTACTCTAACCTGGGCCCTTTCTGGAATACATCTCAGAATCGAGGTCTGCTGGTCATAAGCGAAAACAGACTATGGCAGGCCTCACTCGGGACCTTCTGTAGTCTGCACTTTCATGTGGAAACTGGTCCTTCTTCCAGGATCTGTTCCAGAATAAGGCCAAAAGGCCTCTGGTCTTTTTGCCTCTTTTTTCTCAGTCCTTTCTCTCTTGGGTGAATTCATTTTCCTTGCCAGGGAACCCGCATCTTTCAACCTGGAAGGATGCTGGACAGTTTTCTAACACTGTAATATCACTGTGGGAGAAACGAAAAACACTGGTAGTTTTTCTATAGAGGTGAATTCAAAGAATGCAATTCAATCTGAAATCTGAGCTTTTTTTTGATATAACTACCATATCCTTTTTCAGAAGACACAGCCGACTCTCCATGCGGTCAGGTTCTCTAAAGATGGATATCACAGCTATATCGGAATGCTCAGGCCCCAGATTGAACTTTTGATCTCAGCAGAATGCTGCAGAAATCTCAACTAATGAAATGGCGGTCACCCAGGTGTGTAATGTATACAAAGCTATAGAGACGGGCCAAAGCAGTTCAGATAGAGCACAATTCTCATCAAACAGGGTGCTCAAAATGTTCAAATCTGCATCCCATGCGAGATTCAGAATATTCAAATTTGCATCACACAAAGTGTTCAAAATGTTCAAATTTGCACCTAAGGGTGTGTCCAAAATGTTTGAAAATAAAGTTTAGACGGGATAGAACCAAGTCGTGTTCAGTTGGATTCAAACCACACATTTTAGGCTCTTGCATACTTCTACAAAACTGCCATATAACTGAGCTGAGCAAGTATTCTTTCTGATGCAGGGTTTGCCCAAAGATGAGGAACCTTAGGCCTTTTCGCATGAGGGGTTTTTGAACACGCGGAGATCACTCAGGGACGCAGCATTCGCACCTCAGGGGCAGCCGGATCCATTCCGGACCACCCCAAGCATCCCAATGCACTCTCCAGGTGTTCCATTTTCAGAGCAGAAAAAACTGCTCTGGAAGCATCCCTGCGCGTTTGGCGCGTTCCCAGCTGTTTCAGAGAGAGAGCGTTTGCACACTCCGCTGGCCTCCCCCAATTGGCTGTCTTGCAGCCAGGGGTGGGGAAGCCAGTTGGGTCCCTTCCCTGGGTTCCCGCCACCTGCGTCGGCCTAGATCAAGCCCATGCAAGTGGCAGAGCCCCCACCCAGCACCCAGCACCCACAACCCACCCTGAGGTTGTGTGCATGCATGAATGGCACTTACCTGCTGCTGCCAGCTCAATTCTGGCTGGAATAGGACAGCGATGCTCTGTGCATGCCCGCAGGGCGGCCCCTCATTGGCCAGGCACCTGCCTGGCCTCAACTGGCCATCTGCGCAGGAGCGGGTGCCCAGCCAATGAGGGGCTGCCCCACGAGCATGTGCAGAGCGTCACTGGCCTATTTCAGCCAGAATCAAGCCTGCAGCAGCAAGTTCAAAGAAAAAATTCAAACAAATAGATTCAAATTTGGTAAATTCCAATTTAATCTTGTTCGGTTTCAAATTGAAAAGGTTCAAATTGAATCAGATTTTGGGGGGTTCAATTCGATTCAAACAGAATGTCAGAATAACATTTGTGCACATCTCCAGCTGAGATACACTTCCCATAATCCTTGGCTGCATGGCCACTATTGCTACAGCAGACTCTCTGATTTCTCCTGGCTTGTTGCCTTTTTAACATTAGCCCTCCCTTTAACAGTATGGAAATTCTGGCCTGCCTCCAGATGGCACTTGAATAATCCGCTTTTTACCTATAGTAAAGTGGTTCCAGATAAGGATGTGTGCAGATATTCGAAAATTCAAAAATCCTGTTCTAATCTGTCGAATATCAACATTCAACTTCGAATCGGGATTTCAAAAATCTGGATTTGAACATTCAAATGGATTTTGGAATAGAACCACAAGTGTGAGCGCTAGTCAACATTAGTTAATCGCGCTGCTTTCCCGTCCACCAGAGGGGAAGGGGTGTGTGAAAATGCCCCTTGCCATACTTCCAGCCTGTCAGAGGACACTCCAGAACAGAAAGGGAGTGAGGAAGTTGAATTCCCCCCTGCCCAATCCATAGGCATTTCCGCACTGCAACGCGTTCCAAACGGAACGCGTTCAGGCGGAAAGCTTAAGACAGCTCCGGGCGCTTTCCCCGTTCACACACAGACGCGCCAGAACGCGTGTAAACGCGTTCCGGAGCGTCTGTGTGCGAATGCTCAAAGCGCCGGGAGCTGTCTTAGCCGGCAAATGCCGGCCAGGGGCGCGGAGACAGCCGCGGAGGCAGATCGACAATCAGCTGATTGTCAAACAGCTGATTGTCGAAGCCGCGCCGGCGTCGGAGGCGAGCCCGCAGCTGTTCGGGAGACAGAAGCAGGCGCGAACGCTTCTCCTCCCGAACGCCTGCGGGCGGCTCGTCCGCGTTGGAACGCATGTAGAGCACTTTAAAGTGCTCTACATTTCGAACGCGGAAAAGACAGCTGCGGACACGTCGGAGCGCAAGCCGCGCTCGGGCAATGCGGATGACGTGTCCGCAGCTGTCTTTTTCGCGTTCCGTTCAGCCCCGTGCGAAAACGTCTCATGTTTCTGCAGGCAGTTGACGATTTCTGCTGCAAATCCACATCAAGAGCTATTTCCCCCATCTTACAGGAATGGTGACTCCTAGGACACTTGGCTTGGCTTGGCTTGGCTTGGCTTGGCTTGGCTTGGCTTGGCTTGGCTTGGCTTGGCGTGGCGTGGCGTGGCGTGGCGTGGCGTGGCGTGACGTGACGTGACGTGGCGTGGATTGGATTGGATTGGATTGGATTGGGGGTTCCCTAGAAGAAGAACATCTGAACACCCCAGCCCAGGACTTCCAGGAGTGGTCATGGGGAAGCAGTCTATGATGGGTTATCACTCAGGCATCCATTCTGAAAGCAGAAGTATCTAGGCTTATCTCCGCTAAAAGGTTCAAATGACAAGCAATGATTGGAATGCCTTTTCATGTGAGCATTTAAAGATCTCCTGATGATCAACGCAGAAAGTGTTGCCCTGAAAGGGCAAATACTGCACCTAAGGGCAGAAGAGGAGCCCTGCCAGATTCAGGCCACAGCCCATCTAGTCCAGCATCCTGTCTCACAGGGACCCACCAATTGCTTTCTGGTCATCTCAAGGCAGCAGGCGAGCGTGGAACCTTCACCTGCTTTCCCTTCCCTGCAAATGGCTTTTAAAGGCATCTTGGTATGAAACAGTGATAGATGAATCTGCAAGCCTATACCCAGCCTCAAGTTCATTTTCCACTTCATATCATACCTTTTTCCCCCTAAAGAGCATCTTTTCATTTATGCCCTTTATGCACCGTTTTGCCAAATGCACACTTTTTGCAAGCAAGGTCCTGACCGTAATGGGTTTTGCATGCAATTGTCCCACTGATGTTCCCTTAAAGATGCCGCCTTCTGAGTGTTTATTTTGGAAGGAGCTGCATCACAAAATGAATTTCTGAGGAGCCTCCCGTTCTGTTCCTCCCTGTTCATTTAGGAAGTGCAAATCTTGTAAATTCATATTTATTAGGGAACTAAGCAGGAATCTCACTTGCCTTTCCTCTGATTTGCTGGAAGTCCTCTTCCTTGCCTGCTTTGGAGCCAAAATATATGCCTGGAGGGCACCGGATCACCCTAAACCCCACTCTCAAGATGCCCTTTCTTTATACGCAGCTTCATAACCTAAAGAATTGCAAGGCTTTCAGCTGGGCAGCTGCCAGAAATGCTGGTGGCTTTTGCTGCTGTAAATCTGTCCGATGAAAAGCAAATCATTTCAGCTGTCATTTTTGCAAGGAGCTCAAAAGGAGAAAGAGGAGAAACGATGCCTCTTCCTGTGGAAACATTAATGCCTGGAAAGCAAGGATTTGGGCTTCAAAAGAGAGGCTATTCCAATCAGGAATGTGTAGGAATGTTTTGTTTTGGTTTTTTACATTCTATTCAAGTCGATTCGAATACTCAAAAACTCAATTTGATTCAAATTATTTAAATTCAAATTGAACAAAATTTGATTTGAATTAAGCAAATTCACATCTATTCCTTGGAATTGCTTATTCGAATTTGCACATACGAATGTCAACAACACGCGAAGATGCCCGTACGCATCTTCACGACATCCGCACACTTGCTTATGCATCCCATAGTTATCCGGTACGCAACCAGTTTTCATCCTGTACAGATCTGTACAAAATGCATATAGATGCGGGAGAAGTGCGGATCTTCAAGTATGCATTGTGGATACAAATGTCTGGATAATTTGAACGAATAGTCGCAAGATTCAAAGTTCGATTTGAATGTTTAAATTTGAATTTTGGGACATTCTGTTCAATTCAAATGTTGAAATTCGGCACATTCGATCGAATTTTGAATGCCTATGAATATTCGTGCATATCCCTAATTCGAGTGTATCAGATTCAAATCGGTTTTTGTTGCATTTGGATTTTAAGCAGTCAAATCAAATTGAATTTATTTATATTATTATATATTTATATTTATATCCCGCCCTGTACCCGAAGGTCTCAGGGCGGGTAACAACCTTTAAAAACCAACATATCGAAAGAAACGATATTAAAAATTTTAAACAATATTAAAAAACTGCAGCAGATCAATTAAAACAGTGGTGTTTGCAGTGGGGGGCCAACACAGAAAACATTTAGCCAAAGGCCTGAGTGAAGAGGTGCGTCTTCACTGTCTTCCTTGAACCTGATCAGAGAAGGAGCCTGACGCACCTCAAGGGGGAAACTGTTCCATAGCCTGGGGGCCATTACTGAGAAGGCCCTCTCCCGAGTGCCCACCAGCCTCACGTCTGAAGGCGGTGGAACAACCAGGAGGGCCTGAATGTTTTGAAAACTGATTTGACTCGATTTCAAATGCAAAAAACAAACATCCGTGCACCCCTACAGTGGATCTCTCCAATGCCTGCCTAGGTCCACTCCATTTCTTGCTTTCTCCTTTCTGCAGGCAATCTGCTGTTGTCTGTATTATCAACTGCTGGGCGAAAGGGCTAGGTGCTGGGAGTGGCTCAGTGAATACTGCTAGGTATGTCTGTTGCCTGCCTGAGTCCACCCCTTCTCTGTCTCCTTCTTTCTGCGAGGAATCTACACATATGAAGCTAAGGGCTGGGTGCTGGAAAGGGTTACGTGGATCTAACTCGGTTTCTCAGTCGCCTGCCTGAGTCCACCCCTTCTCTGTCATCTCGCTTCTGCAAGTGATCTGTCTCTGCCAGGCTGGGTGCTGAGAGGAGCTCAGTGGATCCAACTGAATTCCTTGGGTGCTTCCACACACGCACTAAGAACACATATAGACACACATTAACGGCACATACAGACCACTTACCTTCCGCACTGGAGGCCAGACTGAGGAGGCCGCTTCCACATTTTGGCACGCAAGACCTGTTCTTAATCGGGTTTTGCCGCCGAAAGATCCAGCCTCCGGGAAGACCTCAAAAATTAGGTCTTCCCTCCAGCCCCTCCCCTCGATCCGGTCCGAAGCAGGACGCTTCCACACACGGAGACATGGGGGTCAGATGTGCCGGCAACCGCCATCTTGGGAAGGGCGGAAGCAGGCTGGTTTGCCTCCTTCCGCCTTCTCCCATTCACCGCAGGAAATGCGTGGTGACTGGCAGCTGACAGCTCCAGTCCCACGGCTCCGGGGGCGGCGTCAGCAGTGCGGGGGCGTCATCAGGGGCAGCGGCGTGGGAACTGGCTGTCTTCGGCCGTGGGTGCTGCAGCTTCCGCACAGCACCCAGGCAATCCAGCCCTCCCCGCGTGTGTGCAGATGTGCGAGGGCCCTTCAGATCTGTCCCTGTTTGGGACAGATCCTTGGGAGGTCGGATCACTGAAAAATGGATCTTCTTAGATCTGTTTTTCAGCGGCAAATGGTGTAACGCCCTGATTGGCTGAACTCCTCCAGCATTCTATTTCACCCCTTCCCTTGGAGTGCTCAACTAGCCCCTCCCTTAGGCTACTTACCCTTGATAAAAAACGCTTTGGCGACACTTTTAAGCATCTGGACTTACTGTGTTTGCCACACTTTGCATTTTAAACTAAAAAACGTACTTTGGGGGATTGAGGGGTCCTAGCGGGCATTACAAATGGGAAGCAACCCTTGGTTGCCTGGTGTCTGAATTAATCTGGCTTAAATGTCTGGGGGGTCTCATTGGGGAGGCTTTTCCACAGTTGGGAGTAGGGAAGAGCGAAAAATGTTTGTCCCCTTCACAAGTGGTACGAATTGCGAATGTTTGAAGCTTCACTTTCATGGGCTATATTCAGACTGAGCTTTGCATGCAAAGCGAAAGCTTTTATGCCCTTGTCTGAAGCTTCAGAGTGGATTCAGAACGGATTCAGAGGTGCAAATGGTGTCTATCTACATATGTGCACCTATTAGCCTAGTTTGCCCAACAAGGAAGCTGTTTCTACTGTTACCTTGTCGTTATAACCAGAAGGCCTCGATCTCCAGCTATAGATGAACCAGCCTGAAGGACAAAAGCTGGACAGAGACCTGAGGATAAGAAAAGCAAAGGTTTAAAACGTGCCAAGATAAGCTTGTGAACTCAGACTGGACGTAGGATTCCACCAGGCCTACAACACACCCCTAGGAGAAAAGCGCCACACCTGTTGTAGTTTTTAATTGTATGCACCCCTGAGTAGTACAATATAGTATGATATGAACAATTTGGGCTCAGAGGGAGTGTGTCATACCTGGTGAAATGCATCCATAAGCAAGGTGCGCAGATTGAATTGGGACTCTCGGCCACACGCTCACCCTTTCAGCTGACGGAAATCAACGTTATTTCTCCCAAAGACACAAGACTCTGAGCACCATCCCTGGGGACGAGGGATGTACAGGAATATAAGCAACATTCGGAATTCGTATAAATTCGGATGAATTCAGACATTTGAATTCGAATTGAACGTTGGGAGATTCGAAGATCGACATTCAAATTCAAATTGAACGTTTTTATACATTTGTATGAAACTTTGCATGGGATTCGTATGGGATTTGTACAGGATTTGTATGCATTCGTATGGGATCCGTTTGAGATTTTTATGGGATTCATGTGCATTTGAATGGGATTCATGCAGGATTTGTGTGGGAATCATATGCATTCAAATGGGATTCATTTGAGATTTGTATGGGATTCATATGCATTCTAATGGGATTCATCTGAGATTTGTATGGGATTCATATGCATTCGAATGGGATTCATTTGAGATTTGTATGGGATTCATATGCATTCTAATGGGATTCATCTGAGATTTGTATGGGATTCATATGCATTCTAATGGGATTCATTTGAGATTTGTATGGGATTCATATGCATTCGAATGGGATTCATACGGGATTTGTGTGGGATTCATATGCCTTTGAATGGGATTCATACGGGATTTGTGTGGGATTCATATGCATTTGAATGGGATTCATTTGAGATTTTATGGGATTCATATGCATTCGAATGGGATTCATCTGAGATTTGTATGGGATTCATATGCATTTGCATGGGATTCATACGGGATTTGTGTGGGATTCATATGCCTTTGAATGGGATTCATACGGGATTTGTGTGGGATTCATATGCATTTGAATGGGATTCATTTGAGATTTTATGGGATTCATATGCATTCGAATGGGATTCATTTGAGATTTTATGGGATTCATATGCATTCGAATGGGATTCATTTGAGATTTGTACGGGATTTTTATGCATTCGAATGGGATTCATCTGAGATTTGTATGGGATTCATATGCATTCGAATGGGATTCATCTGAGATTTGTACGGGATTTTTATGCATTCGAATGGGATTCATCTGAGATTTGTATGGGATTCATATGCATTCGAATGGGATTCATTTGAGATTTGTACGGGATTTTTATGCATTCGAATGGGATTCATCTGAGATTTGTATGGGATTCATATGCATTCGAATGGGATTCATCTGAGATTTGTATGGGATTCATATGCATTCGAATGGGATTCATCTGAGATTTGTATGGGATTCATATGCATTCTAATGGGATTCATTTGAGATTTGTATGGGATTCATATGCATTCGAATGGGATTCATACGGGATTTGTGTGGGATTCATATGCCTTTGAATGGGATTCATACGGGATTTGTGTGGGATTCATATGCATTTGAATGGGATTCATTTGAGATTTTATGGGATTCATATGCATTCGAATGGGATTCATCTGAGATTTGTATGGGATTCATATGCATTCGAATGGGATTCATCTGAGATTTGTATGGGATTCATATGCATTCATATGGGATTCATATGAGATTTGTATGGGATTCATATGCATTCTAATGGGATTCATTTGAGATTTGTATGGGATTCATATGCATTCGAATGGGATTCATACGGGATTTGTGTGGGATTCATATGCCTTTGAATGGGATTCATACGGGATTTGTGTGGGATTCATATGCATTTGAATGGGATTCATTTGAGATTTTATGGGATTCATATGCATTCGAATGGGATTCATCTGAGATTTGTATGGGATTTTTATGCATTCGAATGGGATTCATCTGAGATTTGTATGGATTCATATGCATTCATATGGGATTCATATGAGATTTGCAATGGATTCATATGGGACTGAACATTCGTCTTGAATTTGAATCCTACCTCATTCAAAGGGGATCTATTCAAACAAATTTGACTTTTCTTGCATTTGGTTTGATTCGAATCTAACACCCCCCCCCCAAAAAAAAATTGTGCACATCCTTCCTGTGGAGACCCTGGGCTTGTGCCAAATTTTGTCAACCTTATCACTGCAGGAAGGAACCGTTCAGCATCTTTTCCCTTTTTCTTTTAGAGACGGTCAGATCAAGATGGCTTCGTGGTGAAAGTTCAGGTCACTAACTACGCATCCAGTTGATTAGAAAATCTCTGCACTTGGAAAGAAAGTCAGAGTGCGCAAAGGGCCCACGATGTCCACCTATCCAGGAAGGTGCTGACATGCCAAATCAATCTTCCCGAATATTTCCTCTGAGTCCTCGCTCGGCTTTATCAGAGTAAATCTACCTCTCCAGAAGAATGGAAACATAAACACTCCAATTAAAATCTTTATCGGTCAAAACAAAACAAAACGAGGGAGCCAGACCTGAGCATTATGTCCTACCTCCAGTCTATCCGTCTCCTACAGATGCCCCCGAAGATAGGCGGCTGAAAAGATTGGCAAAAAGAAGCCTGGAAGGCACACCGCTCTTTTGCCTGGCTGACGGCTAATTGCGCGAGCTTTTCTTTTCCTCTCCTACCCCTCCCTTATCCCCCGAGTGCCTGGGAAATCATTAGATGAGGGGGCAGAAGGTTAAGCAGGGAGAAATCACATTGCATTTTGGGTAGAGACAAAGTGCTTAGCACAGAAAGAGTCAAGACGGCTGCAAAATCCTTCATGCCTTCAGCTTCCTCCTCTTGCTGAGGTTGTTTTTCTGCTCTGTCCTCTTGAGCTTGGAACATCTTGGTGTTTTCATTTTTATTACTCTCGTTATTGCACAACACACAATATTGCACAGCCAACAGATCACTAGCTGGAATTGGTCTGTATCACGCATTGAGTAGGGGTGTGTACAAATTTGCAATCAGTTCGTATTTGTTCAAATAGATCCCCTGCAAATGACGTAGGATTCGAATTTGATACAAATGTTGGATATGAATTTTATACATACTCGCTCTGAACATGTCAAATCTGCCCTGAATACACTTTGAGTCGACTCTCAATCCACTTTGAATCCACTCTGGAACCGTCGCAGATGTGACTGGGGCAGCCACTTTCCCACCTCTCCAGCTTCATGAATGTAACGAATATTCATACAAATGTCCCAAAGCGAATGTCTGAATTTGGCTGAATTCATTCAAATTTTGAATGGTACAAATATTTGTGCATATCCCTAACCAGAGATGTGCACAAATGGTTTGGTTTTTTTTTTGACATTCTGTTCAAATCAAATACCTGAAAATCTGATTCTATTTGAATCTTTTGAATTTGAATTTCACAAGATTAGATTCGATTTTACCAAATTTCAATCTATTTGTTGGAACTTTTGATTCGAATCTGCACATACGAATGTCAACAACATTCATACATGCACATGCAAATCTTTCCCACATCCGTACCTGTCTGTATGCATCCCATAGGCATCCCATATGCACCCTGTTTTCATCCCACATGGATCCATACAAATGCGTACAGATGCGGGAAAGATGCTGATATTCAAGTACGCATCATGTACAAACCCGTACACATATGAATGTCCAGATAATTCAAATGAATAGATCCAAAATTCAAAATTTGAGACATTCTATTCGAGTTCAAATGTCAAAATCCAGCACATTTGATCGGATTTTGAATATCTGTGGACTTCCCTAACATGAGTTGTTGTTTCATTATCAATCCCCCATTTACACCTTATAAATACGAAACAAACTTATCAACTATAATGATTAGAAATGTGCATAAACTGCAGTTTAGTAGTTCAGTATTAATCGGACCAACAATCCTTGGTTCAGGTTCACTTTGAATGACTATTGTCAAGCTACAGGGTCATGTGGTTGTCATGCCAACCATGGGACTCATAGTAAACCACCCTTGATCTGCAATGGTTCCCCATGGTGCATTAGAATAACCTTGGGTTCGAGTTCATTTGAACCTTTTTTTAAAACTACAGAGGGGTTCAGTTCACAGATCACCCAGTTTGCTGTGAACTGTGAACTGACTGAAGCGGTTTGGCCCATTTCTAGTAAAAATACAGAAAGAAAAGAAAGAATAGGCAAATATTGCGATGGCTGTGAAGTCTTCAGGACTGACGAGTTGGAAAGCATTTCTCTGTTGAATGAAAACAGGTTGACTTTGGCTTCATCCAGAGGTCACGTACTTATTCTCTTGTAGTCGGATATCCTGGAATATTTTGGAATATCTAATAGGGAATGGGGCTTTTTTGCATTTGATTCATTTCAAATTGAATGTAAGAACAATTTGCCTTCGTTCAAATAGATCCCCTTCGAATGTAGTACGTATATCTGATATGAACACATTAGGGGTGTGCATGAATGCAGTTTTTGAATTTGATTCATAATGAATTGAATGTTCAAAAATTAAATGTATCCAAATAACAAAACAAAAAAAAATGTTTGTCCGGACATTCTATTCGATACGAATACTTATGTATGTGTTCGTACAAATAATTTGGAAATTCGTATCTTTACATTCATCTCGAACATACTGAATGAATCCCATATGCATCCATCAGGCATCACGTACGCATCCCATTTTTATCCCGTATGGACGCGTACAGATGTCTATCAGTTGCATACGGGTACATACGAGATGCGTATGTGCCTGTACAGATACAAATGCCCATATGAATAACTTGAGATATTCATACTCAAATTTGGACATTCGAATGTCCGGTCCAAATTCGTCCAAATTCATGCAAATAATGAATATTTCAAATATTCATGGATACATATCCGATATATATCTGATACATATCCCATAACATATCCACTCTGAAAGTTTAAAATCTATCCCGAATCCACTTTGAATCTGCTCTCTATTTTTCTTTTCTTTTAAAATTATTTTTAATACAACATTAAAACTTCAGGGCTAATTATTGCCCCTTCATACAGTTATCATAAATCTATCAGTAGTTAACTATAGGACCTTCTCTTAATATCTTCCATTTCCACTGACCCCCTTAATATCAATCAGCTGCTGTTATTTCTTCGTGTAGATACTCTATATAGGATCTCCAGTCTTTTACATACTTATCTGTAGTTCTTTAATTTTAAAAGTTCATCAATTTATTCATATCAGCATGTTCAGTTAATTTGATTAACCAACTTTCTACTGAAGGAATTTCAGATTCTTTCCATTTTTTTGCATAGATTATTCTTGCTGCTGTGACCATGTACGTAATTAAATAATTGCCATCTATTATTCCCAATAAAAACATTTCTGGTTTGAATGGTACATTGATTTTTAGTATATTCCCCATTGCAGTATGTATTTGTGACCAATTTTTTTTTTCTATTTCACAGGTCCACCACATATGGTAAAATATTCCTACATTAATTTTATATTTCCAACACTTATTGGACATGTTCTGGTAAATCTTTTACAATTCATACAGAGTTAAATACCATCTGTACGTCACCTTGAATGTGTTTTCTTTTAACACAGTACACATAGTAAATTTCACATCCTTTATCCATAATTTCTCCTATTGTTCCATTTATATACTATGCCCATGTAATCACACATTCTTTGACCTGTTTGTGTTCCAATTCCATCTGCAAAAGTATTTTATATATCACCCCAATTGTTCCTCTTGCAGCAGATTTCAATTGTAGTTCCCAATTTTGCTTATCCCTTTCAAAATTCATTCTATTTTTATCTTCTCTACAAATATTTGTAACTTGCACATACAAAAACCACAGTATATTTTTCCCTTCTTGGTTTAATTGCTTTCTTGTTTTTAAAACAAATTCCTTCGTGACTTCATTTAAAAAAAACCAGATCTTCATATTTGACCCGATTTTCCCTTTCCCCCAGTTCTCTTAACATGGGGGGACAAAGGCATTTCTCTGTACGGGATATTTTTATACTTCAACCAAATTCTATATAGAGTACTACTTACATAGTGATATTTAAAATCAGAGTTAAATTGTCACCAGCCACCCCAAGCAACTTACTTGCCTCTCTGTTATCCCTCTATTGTCCCACTATTCCAGCGGACTTTAAAAGTGCCATTCAGTTCTGGAATAAGCATCCCCATGAGGTTCGGTAAAACACACATTTTAAATGTGCCTACCGTCCCCAAGGAAGCGTGTTTTGTTTGCTCACATCTTTTTCTCCCTGCCCCCTCTCTGCTTGATAGGGTGCCAGGGAGACAACTCCTGACAAGTCCAAAAGAAAAATAGCCATATTTACAAGTTCTCTGTGGCCCAATCCCCAAAAGACTTATTAGCCCCTCTCAGCTTCCTCTGCTGTCACTCTGTTATAGCTGACTTTAAAAGTCCCCTCCACTTCCGGAATAAGCGTCCCCATGGTAGCCGCGATCTAAACGGACTTTCCGTCCCCAAGGAAGCCTGTTTCCTTTCCCCGCATCTTCCCCCCCCCCCCGCCCCCTCTCTTGTTAAAAGGAAAAATAGCCAGATCTCCGTCTCCTGAAACGGCTTCCCGCCCCTAGCAAAGGCAGATGATCGCTCATTCATTCACTTTCAGCACTTACTTTCACTCAGTTCTCTGTTAGAAAAGGCTTTCCGTCCCTGCAAAGTCAGCAGCTGCAGGCATCGGCAGCGAGATCCTTTGCTCATTCTCTTTTAAGGCTTTCACAGATCACTGATAACAATGTTGCAATTTTGAGCAATGCTGGCTCTTTTTACAAAGGAAAGGAAGCGAACCTGCTGCATTTCTCAGATGTGTGAATGCTTTTTGGCTGTGTGTGCAGGCAAGCAATCCCCGCCCCTTTTGCCACGGAGCGTCCTCAAGGCAGATATAGTGAGCAAAACCCACGAATCGCCGAAAGAGCACTGGAACTCTTCTTTAAAGTGCACGTATTTTATCGCGGGTGTCTCACTTTCCTAAGCTCCCTAAGCGCCTTGTAAAGCCTGGAATGGGGCCGCTCAGAGGCAAAAGAAGAGTTCCAGCAGACTTTCAATTGCATGGGGACAGGGCCTGTTTGTCTCCCCTGCCTGCAAAACCCACCAGAGCCATTTATCACTTTGGGATCCAGAGCTTGCTTCCAAAGATAGTAATTTCACTGTAAAAATCCACCCTGTACAGCAGCTTTTACACTGTAGCAATCCACCCACTTCACACCTGATAACAATGTTGCAATTCTGCACAATTCTGGCTCTTTAAAAGTTCTGACCTTTAGAAAGGGAAAGGGAAGGGAAGCTGCTGCAGTTCTGGGAGATGTGTGAATGTTTAAGGCTGGGTGTGCAGGCAGCAGAGGCAGCAGAACCAGGGTGCTTTTTTCAGAGATCTTGGCCCCCAATCCCTGCCCCTTTTGCCACGGATCGTCTCCATGCACAATGTTGCTAGGAATACCCACGGTTTCCAAAAAGTGCACTGGTAGTCTTGTTTAAAGGGCACTTTTTTCCCGTGCATTTTCCTCCTTTTGTGCAGCTGGAAGCTCAGAGAAAAGCCGTGCATGGAGATGCTCTGTGGCAAAAGAAGCTTTTTAACAAGCTTTTTATTGCTTGGTGATGCAGCCCTAGAGATGAAAAGGTGTGAAAGGAGTCAGACATGGCGATGGGCTGGAGACGGTCTAATGGACAGGAGGGACCATGGCCAATGAGTTACACATCCCAAAGAAATTTTGTGCGGTGCCACGAAGCAGCTTGTTTTGTTCAATGGAAACTTCTGATTTCATTTTATTCCTTTTCCTATATGCTCGTCTCCTGCTGCACTCAGGTTTTTAAATATCATTAAGGCTGCCTTTCCCCTCCTTCCACTAAAACATCCCAGCTCTTAAACCGCTCTTCATAAAGAAGATGATCCTCCACCATCCAGCTCAATTTTGTTACACGCTTCAAAACCTTCTCCTGTTCTGCCTGCCTGTAATCTTTAGTTAATTTAAAATAAAGCATCCAGCTAGAAGTTAATAAACACATATTAAATAGATTTAAAAGGGGGGTAGAGTTGCTCAAACAACACAGAAGTATATCCAAACCAAATGCTGTTTCTCATATATACGGAAGAGCCGGCATTCTATTTCAAAGGAGTTCATGTCAGTTCAATGAAGATGTAAATTCCTTATCATAGCCAGGATCTTACTAATCTAAAGAAACGCTTCTCCCATACTGACCTGCCCTTGCCCTGAGATCTGCAGGAGAGGCCCTCCTGGTTGTCCCACCACCTTCAGTAGTGAGGATGGTGGGTACCCAAGAGAGGGCCTTCTTGGTAATGGCCCCCAGGTTGTGGAATAGTCTCCCCCTTGAGGTGCGTCGGGCTCCTTCTCTGTTTATGTTCTTTGCTCAGGCCTTTGGCTAAATGTCGGTCATGTTTCCCCCACTGTAAACACCGCTGTTTTAATTGATATAGTTTTGGTTTTTTTAACATGTTGGATTTTAGGCGCTGTGATGGTTTTTACTGTTTTATTATATATTGTGGTTTGATATAGTGGATTTTAAAGTTGTTACCCGCCCAGAGACCTTCGGGTATAGGGCAAGATAGAATTATAAATGGATGGATGGATGGATGGATGGATGGATGGATGGATGGATGGATGGATGGATGGATGGATGGATATGTGCTTTTTGGTAGTATACAAGTGGTTTTTTTGGCATTCGATTTCTAACAAAACGAATGTTAGAAAATTTGTATTTGTTTGAATAGCTCCCCTTTGAACATGGTAAGAATTTATTTGATATGAATGTATTTGTCCGAATTTGTCCGGATTTCCGATAAAAATGCATATGGATCCTGCATAAAGATTCTGCATACAGATCCTGCAGACGGATCCTATACCAGTGCATGGGTGTTTTTGCATGGACAAAAAGTACCCATTTTTGCACCCATTAAGGACCCATTTGGGTGTGAGCCGGATGATCCCATTTCCACTACGGCACCCATTTGGGACCCAATTGTTTCCACTGCCATGGGGGAAATCCGGATCAAATGGGTACTTTCTGGCTTTTAATCCGGATTTTCTGTAGACCCCATTAATGGGGTCTACAATGGGTTCTTCTGTCAGAAAATCTGGATTAAAAGGAGCCTGTTTCCACAGGAAACAGGCAGTGGGGTCTAGAGGAGGCTAGGGGGAGGGGATTCACCCATGGGGAGGGAGCCCCGAAGTCCCAGCTTCAGAGTGATTTCGGAGTCATTTTGAAATCATTCCAAAGTGACTCCGAAGTCCCTCTGAAGACATCAGCAGAGACTTTGAAACCGCTCTGGAGTCCCTTCGGAGCGCCTCCAAAGTCTGCACTGATCTCTTTGAAGAGTGGTGGCGAGACTCTGAAAAATGCATCATTTGGATCCTGGATACTAGGTATGTGCAAGAATATTCAAACCATTCAAAATTCAGTCGAATTCGTTTCAATTTGGACATTCGAATTGGATGTCTATACATTCGTTTTTTAACATTCAAATGAATTCAGATGTTTTGAATCATTCGTATGAATCATTCAGACATTCGTATGTGTGTGGATGCATGTGCATTACATAACAAATAGTTACCCATCTTATTCGTATCCTTATACATTTGTACAGATACGTACGGCATGAACACAGGATGCGTACGGGCTAAAAATGGGATGCATACAGAATGATGCATACAAACACATACGAATGTTGTCAACATTCTTATCAACAAATACAAATAATTTGAGATACTTGTATCTGTTCAAATTTGGAACAAATTTGTACGAATAACGAATATTTTGAATACCTGTGCACATCCTTACTGGTGATGGTTTCGGTGCACTAAACAGCACAGACAGGCCCAAAGATTTCAAAATTAAAATATGGGCTTTGGGAGTGGAGATCACAGGGGCATGCGCTCCATGCATCGTGATGGCAAAGCAGGCCTGTTGTGCCTGCAGATCAGCACTCCAGAATTTTGCAAATGAGGAGTCCCCGTTTATTTCCTGCAATCCCCGTTGTTCCTCTTTAAGGGGACAGCTAACGAATCCGCTGTTCCTCTCCTTGTCTTCCGCCTCTTCTCCCTCTCCTTTTTTGGATGGAATTACAGCACACTTACGAGAAAAAAGTACAGAATCCTAAAGAATAATAGTCAGTTTGCAGCAGTGGGATTTATTTGAGTCCAGATGGTTATCCTGTATAAAATATAGCCTCTGCAAGTGATTGCTTAAAAGAGATTTAAGGCCGCGGTGTCTTGGAAAAGGTGGGGGGGGAGCGGGGAGGAACAGGAGAAAGTTTAATTCTTTCCTGGCAGTGCGGGGCAGTGAGTAGAAGAGTAGCTGGGAGGTGATGGGAAACCATAAATGGGGTGGGGCTTCTCCTTTTGGCCACAGCTATCCATGCTCTGGTAACTTCCAGATTGGACTGCTGTAATGAGCTCTACCTGGGGCTGCACCTGAAGACGGTTCAGAAGCTGCTGCTGCTGCTGCAAAATAGTAGCTGCTAGACTGGCCAGCTGGAACAGCCGGTCAGACACACATCACACCGGTCTTAAAAGAGTTGCATTGGCTGCCGATTCACTACCGAGCTGAATCCAAAGTGTTAACTTTGACCTATAAGGCCCTAAATGACTTGGGCCCCAAATACCTAAAGAGACACTTTCTTCCATATCAACCTGCCTGTGCCTTGAGATCTACAGGGGAGCCCCCCCCCCTGGTTGTACCACCACCATCAGTAGCAAAAGTGGTGGGAACCCAGGAGAGGGCCTTTTCAGTGGTGGCTCCCAGATTGTAGAATGGTCTCCCTCTTGAGGTGCGCCATGCACCTACACTTTGTATGTATGTATGTATGTATGTATGTATGTATGTATGTATGTATGTATGTATGTATGTATGTATGTATGTATGTATGTATGTATGTATGTATGTATGTATGTATGTATGTGCTTGCTTCCTTGGTTTGTTTGTTTGTTTGTTTGTTTAAGATACTTATCCTTCACCAAATGGCCCCAGGGCTGGTTACAATACAAATAAATCATATCAAATATTAAAACATAATTAAAAATATAACCCTACTCCCTTTCTACCCTCGAGGACAGCTGTGAAGATGCACCTAGCATCATGGGGAAGCGTGGAATCAAACCCTTCCTTAAAGCCATCTAGGGTGGTTGCTGTCACCACCTCTTCCGCCCATCAATTCCATAGATCGATGACCCTCTGGGTGAAGAAATCCTTCCCCTTGTCTGATCTGACTCAGCTTCACAGATGCCCCTGGTTCTAGTGTTGTGTGATACGTGTATGAGATTTGTATCATTGGATGCATTTCTAGTATTAGAACAAATAAATACAAATGTTTTCATATCCGTTCGAATGTCCCGACATTCATTTTTTTTTTTATTAAGAACATAAGAACCTAAGGGGAGCCCTGCTGGATCAGCCCACAGCCCATCTAGTCCATAAGAACCTCAGAGGAGCCCTGCTGGATCAGGCCACAGCCCATCTAGTCCATAAGAACCTCAGAGGAGCCCTGCTGGATCAGGCCACAGCCCATCCAGTCCATAAGTACCTAAGAGGAGCCCTGCTGCATCAGGCCACAGCCCATCTAGTTCATAAGAACCTCAGAGGAGCCCTGCTGGGTCAGCCCACAGCCCATCTAGTCCATAAGAACCTCAGAGGAGCCCTGCTGGATCAGGCCACAGCCCATCTAGTCCATAAGAACCTCAGAAGAGCCCTCCTGGATCAGGCTGCAGCCCATCCAGTCCATAAGTACCTAAGAGGAGCCCTGCTGGATCAGGCCACAGCCCATCTACTCCATAAGAACCTAAGAGGAGCCCTGCTGGATCAGGCCACAGCCCATCTAGTCCATAAGAACCTCAGAAGAGCCCTCCTGGATCAGGCTGCAGCCCATCCAGTCCATAAGTACCTAAGAGGAGCCCTGCTGGATCAGGCCGCAGCCCATCTAGTCCATAAGAACCTCAGAGGAGCCCTGCTGGATCAGGCCACAGCCCATCTAGTCCATAAGAACCTCAGAGGAGCCCTGCTGGATCAGGCCACAGCCCATCTAGTTCATAAGAACCTCAGAGGAGCCCTGCTGGGTCAGCCCACAGCCCATCTAGTCCATAAGAACCTCAGAGGAGCCCTGCTGGATCAGGCCACAGCCCATCTAGTCCATAAGAACCTCAGAAGAGCCCTCCTGGATCAGGCTGCAGCCCATCCAGTCCATAAGTACCTAAGAGGAGCCCTGCTGGATCAGGCCACAGCCCATCTACTCCATAAGAACCTAAGAGGAGCCCTGCTGGATCAGGCCACAGCCCATCTAGTCCATAAGAACCTCAGAAGAGCCCTCCTGGATCAGGCTGCAGCCCATCCAGTCCATAAGTACCTAAGAGGAGCCCTGCTGGATCAGGCCGCAGCCCATCTAGTCCATAAGAACCTCAGAGGAGCCCTGCTGGATCAGGCCACAGCCCATCTAGTCCATAAGAACCTCAGAGGAGCCTTGCTGGCCACAGCTACCTAGCTACCTAGCTCAGCATCCTGTCTCACATGATGGCCCAGCAATTGTTTCTGGTCATCTCAAACAGCCCAGAATCTCAGCAAATGGCCTTGGAAGCATCCTGCTTGTCCCCGTGGCCTGAAGTATGTACTTAGACATACAGATTTGGATTTTTAAATATTTGATTCATTACTAATCAATGTCAAAAATTGCATTCGTGCACACCTAGTATAGGATGGGGAAAAAATTCAAATAAATAACTAAAATAAGGCCATAGAGGCCTCTTCGAGTTGGGGCTGCAGTCGCCATTTAAACGTCTGCAGTTCTATCATGTGCCGATGGAGCAGATAAGCCCCCTCTTTGACACATCCATTTCCAGTCAAGTTCAGCTCTAACTTTACTTCTTTAAAGCATTTTTAACTCCACTCTTTATAGAGAAAAGCTGGCAGAGTGACTGATCGTAAGATTGATGCTGAAAGACTGTTTGGCGGATAGCATCGAGGAAGTTTAATACACATTAAAAATGAAACATTCACAAGGAGCCGGGTGCTCCTTGCCTGGGAAGTGGAGTCACAGCTTGAAAAGGGGACCTTTTGATCCACTCTGGTCAAGAAGGGGTCCTGCCAGTTTGACCCAGTGTGGAGAAGAATGATGAGAACTGTAATCCAAATTCATAGATGAACAAATAAATGGCCTTTCCCAAACTCCGCACAGAGTCGCAATCCCAAGGGAATGGTGTAAAAGGAAAAGAAAGAAAGTGAGAAAGAGGGAGGAAGGGAAGGAGAGAGAGAGAAAGAGAGAGAAAGAAAGGGAGAGGGAGAGGGAGGGACATACATACCTGTACATACGTACCTGTACATACGAATGTTTTGAATCACTCAAATGAAATTCATGTGAATGTCTGAATTCAAATATGTAGACATTCTATGTTTGAGTTCGAATGCCCACATTTGATTGAATCCAATCGAATTTTGAATGTTTAGAACATTTGTGCACCTCATGTTCTGCTGCATTGTTTGGACGCACAATGCTCTACATGATCTCATGTGGCTGCTAGCTAGCCCTAGGCAGGTCAGCCCACGGGGATGTTTCAGAAAACAATCAGACAAGTGTCAATATGGATCCAGGTTTTGCTCTGAGAGACGCATTTCAATGAGGTTCCCTCTTTATTCTGCGTCAGCAATGCAGACAGTTAAGTAGCTCATGCCCTGGTGTTAACATGCCAAGCCCTGGAGCAGAACCTTGGGAGAAGAGGTTTAAGAGGATATCGACAAGCCGATCTGTGTACATAACAGTTTGGCAAAAGTGGCCAGAGGGCACCAGACCAAATCCTACAAGGAAAGACCCTTTAGCCCGGAGAAGGCATGGCTAATGATAGGGCACGGGGATTCCATCTCAGATATCAGAAGGGCTGGCACATCGAAAGTGGGGCTGTTTATAGCGATGGGCACGAATGGGTTTTTTGACATCCAATTCGTCACGAATCGAACGTTAGAAAATTTGTATTCATTTGAATAGATTCCCTTCGATTCTATTTGATACGGATGAATTGTATGAATTCTAGGGATGTGGACGAATATTTGCAACATACAAAGTTTGATTGAGTTTAGCCAAATTTGTACGTTCAAACTCAAATCAAATGTTACAGTCTTCGAATGCGAACATTCAAATGAATTTGAATGTTTCCAAACATTCATGTGAATAGTTTGGACATTCATTTGATTGGGGTCGTGGAAAAACTGGAGAACCAGTCACATCTGTAATGGATCGGCAGTGTATTAAAAGTGGATTCAGGTTGGATTTGACATTTTCAGAGCATGGCTATGTTACTGATATGTATCTGATACATATCGTATATGTATTCATTTGTATCAAGATACGTATTCGTTCATATCAGGTATTGGATACGCATTAATTCGTATCCAATACATTTCGAATGTTTGTGTGAATATGTACAAATAGATTCATATAGAATAGAATTTCACCACATTCATGTTCCATGTTCCAGAAGTCTTAATCCTGCTCTACAAAAAGGGTGTTTTCCTGAATCCTTGAGACTGGGCTAGAGCAGAATATAGGTACACGTGGATGGAAATATCCTCTGGCAGGCCCACTATTGTCCCATTTCTTTTGATGTGGATGCAGCCTCAATGCTCAAAAAGTGCCCTGGTCAGTGACCAAGACTTGTGATGGGAAGAAGAAGAAGAAGAAGAAGAAGAAGAAGAAGAAGAAGAAGAAGAAGAAGAAGAAGAAGAAGAAGAAGAAGAAGAAGAAGAAGAAGAATTGAGAAGCAACTCAAGAAAATGATAAGAACATAAGAGGAGCCTTGCTGGATCAGCCCACAGCCCATCTAGTCCAGCATCCTGTCACACACAGTGGCCCACCAAATGCTCATGGGCATCTCAAGCAGAGACAAGGACAAACCTTCTCCTGCTCTCGAGTCCCAGCAGATGGCCTTGAAATGATGTGGTGCAAAGATCTGAAGACTGAACTTCAACGGCTCTGGCACAAACCATTAGAGGTGGTCCCAGTGGTGATCTTGGCCAGCACTTCAAAACCATTGGCACTGACAAAATCAGCATCTGTCATTGCAAAAGGCCAGCATAGCGATCTTGTTTGCTGTGAATTACTGAATAAATAATAGTAATAATAATGATAGTAATAGTAATAGTAATAATTGATGATGATGATGATGATGAGAACAGCAGACCATGTTTGGCACTGAAACACCTCACTGATTTGTTTGTTAGTAATATCATCTTATTGTTTCACATTTCAAACACTATGGTGCTATTAAAGGTTTATGAAGAGAGAGAAAAGATTTGCTATTACACTAATTGCATGACCAATGTAGAAACGTTTTCATAAAATCATGCCTTATTTACGCTGCTTCCCCTCCCCCCCGCCCAAAACACACTCAGAAAGGAGCGGGACTTCTATTTCCTGCCATCCTCAGAGACTAGGGCAGGATCGTGCATGTCCCACATCGGATACATCTTCAATATGTATTTATTCATATCGAATAAAATCCTACCACATCCGAAGAGGATCTTTTCGTACGAATACGGATTTTCTAACATTGCATTCATTATTAATCAAATGTTACCCATTCAATCACATACCTACTATCCTAACATTCACAAATGCGAATGCTAATGCTACTGCTACCATTTTGCCTGATTTTACCTTTGGTGGGATGCTATTGCTATGATATCCCACTAATATTAAGTGTGAACCTGCGCATAGATTGCACTGAGCATCGGCTCAGCTTCAAGGCTATTGCGTTTCACAAAAAAAGAAGAGCATGCATTAAAAAGGCATTCCGCATGCATGGGCAGGAACAGCCCCCCCCCCCCAAAAAAATAAAACTGAACTTGCTATTCTGTACCAAACTGGATGGGCCTTTAATTCAATTTGCTGTCAAGCCTGGTGTGTTCACATGTACAAGAGATTATGAAAGGAGTCCTCTTTGTCTCTGAAGCTGAAGAATTTGCCCGGAGGGTCCCAGCCAGTGAAACTAACACATTGCAGAAACTCTGCATATATCACGGAGAGAGAAACAGATGGAATTCCTAAGCATTTGCAGCTTCAATGGTGCCAAAATTTCCGCTTCCATTAGTGAAGACTGGAGTGCAATTTCGTCCCTCCTTCGCTCATACAAGTCAAATTAAAAACCTGTGGGCATTTGGGGTCCTTCCTGCCAACCCGTGTGGCTAAACGATTTGTGGAGAAGAGGGACCCAAGACCTCACCCTTAAAAAAGGGATTTGGAGACATGTTTTGCAAAAGAGGCTCTTCAAAAACCTATAAGGCCACCGGGACAGGGGGGTCTAGCATAATGTGACCCCCATCATGTGCCAGTGGGGAGTAGAAACATTACCAGGTTTGGTTCACGGGGACTTCCTGCACGTGGCCCCATAGTCTGAAGGCAGTGCGCTTCCAGATGGAGCACCTGCACTTGTGAGGTGGGTGGGGGTGTGAGAACTCAGAAGCAAGCTGTGACTAGCCCAAGGTCACCCAGCTGCCTTTATTGAGGAAAGCGGAATCAAACCCGGGGACGTTTCACGCTACGGCCTCTGGTGCCTAATTAGTGCGCTTCTGGGGAAGATCATCTGCACTCCACACTCTTATAACCTACGAGTGTACCCTCCCTCCCCAGAAGTGCACTAAACATTGATTGGTGTGGAGCATGAAATTGTGCCCCACACCTTTACCAACATCATTTACCTAACACTTACCTGAAGCGTCCAGCAGTGCGACCATTCACACTTGCCGGCACTCTGGGGTTGTTTAATGTGCCATGCAAGCGTGCTGGCAGTTCGGACAGCCATAGATGTGACTGTGTGTGTGCAGAGCCTCTGTGTCATCAAGGGAATGGCACTGACACACCTGCAGCCACAGTGGGGCCGCTTTCCTACCTCCCCACTTCAACAAATGTCTGAACTATTCGTACGAATGTCCAAAACATTCATATTTGTACAATCGCTGATATACAGATGTCGTAACATTTGATTCATGCACAAATGTCCAAATTTGAATGAAATAGCAGATATTATGTATATTCATGCATATTCATACATACCTCTAATGGTCACTATAGCAATGGCCCAGCATGCATGACTGCTGTTAGAGCAATGTGGAAGGCCCCAGATGGGATCATCGGCACTTCAATAGTATCCAGGAGAGTCTGGGTTATGTTTGAGATGGGACAGCGCTTGCAGTGTGAGCGCCAACCACCATGCCTATACTTAACTTCTGTTGGAATGGCATCCCACAGAGGTTAAGCACAAAAAGGCCCCTTGCCTCTGAAAGGAACATTTTTCAATTTTTAAAAATGCTATTTTTTTTTTGTTTTCAAACAAGTTCAAAATCAAACGCAAACGGTTGTTTGTTCAATTAAACAGTTTGTTTGTTCACTTTCAAACTGATTCCATGCAGACTTTTCTCTTCTCAAAATCCATGCCCCAAGTGCTGCAGATCTTTGCCACTTCAAAACAGGTGTGTATTGTTGCATTCCTCCTACCATGTCCGAATGTGACGATGCCAAATCCATTCCAGTTTGGAAACTGAATGGGACGGGGAGGCCGGTTAACTCACAGTCCATTCACAAGACAAATCCACCTGTTCAAATAGATGGAAGCCCACGGAAATCCTGTTCAAATAGACTTGAGTTTATTAAGGACTCTGGTCCCATAAATGAAAGCCTTGTCTTCCCCCAAGACTGCCTTTGCCTCTCTCTGCATTCTGTGCTAGATCGTTTTTCCTCCAAGAAAAACATTTCTCCTTGTTTTTCCCATCTTCCTAATTAGGGATGTACACAGATGTTTTTTCCTGTATTTGATTCATATTGTGAACCAAATACAGGAAAATATTAGGCACTTCTATGCAGGTTTCTTGGCAGAGATACAGAAGTGGTTTCCCATTGCTTTACTTATGGGGAGAGGCTGGGGGTTGAATTGGCAACCCTCAGCTTTCCAGGCACTTTGCTGTACCACGGAGCTACAAACACTCCCAGAGTCCATGGGACCCTCTAGGCAGTTTTCTTGGCAGATATACAGAAGTGGTTTGCTGTTGCCCACTTCTGGGGACAGTCTGAGGATCAAACCAACAACCCTCTGATTTCCAGCTGCTCCCAGGGATGGATGGATGGATGGATGAGTGGGTGGGTGAGTGGGTAGGTTGATTGATTGATTGATTGATTGATTGATTGAGTGAGTGAGTGAGTGAGTGAGTGAGTGAGTGAGTGAGTGAGTGAGTGAGTGAGTGAGTGAGTGAGTGAGTGAGTGAGTGAGTGAGTGATACAGATGATAGGGTACCCAGAACTGGATATGCTTTTCTGGGTGAGATCTAACCACTGCTGAACAAAGGGCAGTGGTGATCATTTCCTGCATCTTGAAGACATTGGAGCAATCTCTGCATCTTCTTTCCTGGTCCAATTTCTTTGTACACGTAAACTTTAAGACACCAACCTTGAGCCGCCCAGCCGTTCCTTCCGTTGAAGAAGGAAATTTGATTTACGCTGAAAAGGAAGGCAAAATTCCAGCTAAAGTCAGCAAAGATGGAGATGATAACAGTGAGAGAGATAGAACAGAAATAAAGTTCTGACAGAAAGGATTTTTCTTTTGCCTCTCGGCAGGCTTATTGCATCCTGCAAGAATTTATTTTTTTAAGTGACTTTCCAAAAGCCATGGACGTCCAAAGCAGAGTCATGGGTGGTCTGGGAGTTACACGCATTGTCCTTAGATCGTGGGACTTTCCTCTTAAATTACATGCTAGCAATATGTCCAAGAAAATCGGGAGATTAAAAGAAAGAAAGAAGTCATTTTTGATCCATCTGTCCCCTTGTGTTGTGCCATCTGTTACTGAATAACTGTATTTATTTATTTTATTTCATTTATGTAAGAATTTATATCCTGCCCTTCCCCAGAGGGTCCCAGGGTGAATCACAACAATAAAAAATAAGAAGAATATATAGAATTTTCCTAAAACATATTCAAAATATAAATCTGCCCCTTTCTCCCTGGCAGGGCAGCACTCAGAGAAAACTAGGCACCAAAAGACTGAGTGAAGAGGTGTGTTTTAACCAGACACTAAAAACCATATAAACAGCTTGGGCCCTGGGTATCTGAAGGGGCGCCTTCTCCCATATAGACCTGCCCATGCATTGAGATCTCAAGGAGAGGGCCTTCTTGGAGTTCCTTCTCTTGCAGAGGTACGAGGCATAGGGACATGCAAGAGGGCCTTTTCTGTGGTGGCCCCTAGACTCTGGAACAGCCTCCCAACTAAGGTTCGTCAGGTGCCTATGCTGTATAGTTTTTGTACCTGGTGAAAATGTACCTTTTCACCCAGGCCTTTGCTGCTTAAATAGCTTCCTCAGGGCGGTGGTGGTGGTGGTGGTGGTGTTAGTAGTAGTAGTAGTAGTAGTAGTAGTAGTAGTAGTAGTAGTAGTAGTAGTAGTAGTAGTAGTAGTAGTAGTAGTAGTAGTAGTAGTAGAAGCAGAAGTAGAAGTAGAAGTAGAAGTAGAAGTAGAAGTAGTAGTGGAGGAGGAGGAGGAGGAGGAGAGTTGACTTTTCTACCACACTTTTCTCATCCATTTAAGGGGACTCAAAGCAGCTGACGAACCTTCTGTTCTTCTCCCCACAACAGAACACCCTCTGAGGTAGATGGGGTTGTAAGAGCTCAGAAGAGAGCTGTGAGTAGCCCAAGGTCACCCAGTTGGCTTTGTGGAAGAGTCCGAAACCAAACACAGTATTCCCAGGTAAGAGTCTGGCTCCCTAACCACTAGACCAAACTGTGTGGGTGGGACTGGGACGGAGGGGTTATATTTTTAATTGTGTTTAAATATTTGGTAAGTTTTATCCTCATTGGTGAAGGGCAGGATCTGGATGGATGGATGGATGGATGGATGGATGGATGGATGGATGGATGGATGGATGGATGGATGGATGGATGGATGGATGGATGGATATATATAATGGTGGTGCCTGATGTACTTCCAGAAGGACCTTTTCTGGGAGCCACCAGAGAAAAGGCCCTCTTGAGCTCTTACTATACCACAGCCAGTGAAAACCATGGTTGATATTATGCTGGCAGCAGGCAGACGTATCAGAGCCTCAAAATGGCAATGGAAACTGATGCCCTCGATGTGTGCTCATGCCACGTACCTGATGGCTGATGGAGAGGGTAAGAGTCCGGGCAAAATGGGTGCCAGCTCAAGAAGGCCTTTGGGCAAGGAACAATGGCAGTTCTGGTGGTGTCTGTTCCTTCCCTCAGATTTGATGTCCCGGATCTGCAGACAGGCACATTTAAAACTCCACAGAGTAGATTTGCACACCTTCCGTTTAATGGGACTTACTTATCAGTCAAGGGAGAGGGCCCGGCAGCATTTGGGGGCTTACATTCTAATTATATAGAACCGCGTTTTGATCTACTATGGATCAAACCACGCTTTGGTGCAAGGGCAGAGTGCCAGTCGCCCCCGTGCGCTGCTCCAGTTGCCTCTTTAATTCCGCTAAAGGCAGCCTCTGAAACAAATCCATGCACTTGGGAGAAGCAGTTAATGAATTCTGAGGGCATCTATTTTCAGCGAGTCTGACAATTTTTTTGAAGACAGGTTTTCACACACCTCTGGTCCCCAGAGAGGTGGCCTCAAGCTCTTCCACTGCAGCTTCATTAGGAGGTGAGACTCACACGGCAAGAAACTGACTCTGCCCATCGGAGCCACTTTCTGGATGATTCTTTAGGACCAGAGGCAGTTAAAAAGTTCTTTTCCTGTTGACTTTTTTGATAACCACCAAGTCCTTCCTAAATTTAGGGCAACGGTGAGATCCATGGGAGGGGCATGGGGCTGTGCATGAATGCATACAAATAGCATACAAACCCCATATGAGGTTTCATACAAAGCTTCATACAAATGTATCAAAACAGTCAATTCAAATTCGAATGTCAATCCTCGAATGTTGGCACATTCGATGCAAACTTGAATGGCCGAATTCTATTAGAATTCGAATTGACGAATTCAGCCGAATTCATGAGAATTTCAAATGCTATGAATTTTCATGCGCATCCCTGTTTGATTCAAATTTGATATGAATGTTCCATATGAATTCCGTACAAATGTTAGATACTAATCCCTTATGAATCCCATATGAAGCTTCCTACGAATGTATCAAAACATTTTATTTCAATTGAAATGTCCAAATACTAGAGATGTGCATGAATATTCGCAGCATACAAAATTCTATAGAATTTGGCCAAATTCAGACATTTGAACTCAAATCACATGTTACAATATTCAAATGTTAACATTCAAATGAATACAAATGTTTCAAAATACTCATACGAATAGTTCGGACATTCAGTAGATTGGGGGTGTGGAAAAACGGAGTGCCAGTCACGTCCACAATGGATCCGGATTGCATTTGACATGGATCGACAGCATATTAAAAGTGGATTCAGGTCGGATTTGATGTTTTCAGAGCGTGGATATGTTACAGATACGTTTTGGATGCGTATTCATTTGTATCAGATACATATTTGTTCATATCATATACGTATTGGATACATATTTATTCAAATTTGATTAGAGATGCACACCAAATTCAAATCTATTCAAATTTTCTATTTGAACCTGCATATACAAATGTCGACAACATTCACATGTGCACGTACACATCTTCCCCACATCCATACATGTCCATATGCATCCCGTAGTTATCCTGTATGCAACCTGTTTTTGTCCCGTACGGATCTGTACAAACGCGTACAGATGCAAGAAAGATGCGGATCTTTAAGTATGCATCATGTATTATTTATTTATTTATTTATTTATTTATTTATTTATTTATTTATTTATTTATTTATTTATTTATTTATTTACATTTCTATCCCGCCCCATACCCGAAGGTCTCTGGGCAGGTAACAATCTTCAAACAGATTAAAACAAAGTATACATTAAAAGACTTTAAAAGAATTCGACAAATATAAAACAATACACAGTATGTTTAAAATAATAGTGTCTGTACTGGGGGGAAACATAAGCAGCTCAGCCAAAGGCCAGGGTACAGAGGTACGTTTTCACTGCCCTCCTAAATATAGTATATATAAGGAAGGGGCATGACGCACCTCGAGGGGGAGACTATTCCATAGTTTGGGGGCCATCACAGAAAAGGCTCTCTCCCGGGTGCCCACCAGTCTCACTACTGAAGGTGGTGGGACAACCAGGAGGGCCTCACAGTTTGATCTTAAGGCACGGGCAGGTTGATATGGGAGAAGGCATTCCTTTAGATATTTGGGGCCCAAGTCATTTAGAGCCTTATATGTCAAAGTCAGAACCTTGAATTGGGCTCGGTAGTAAATTGGCAGCCAGTGAAATTCTTTTAAGACCAGCGTGATGTGCATCCGCCTAGATATTCCGGTCAGCACTCTAGCGGCTGCATTTTGCACTAGCTGCAACTTCCGAACCATCTTCAAGGGCAGCCCCATGTAGAGTGCATTGCAGTAGTCCAATCTAGAGGTTACCAGAGCCTGGATAACTGTGGCCAAGTCGTCTCTATCCAGAAGAGGCTTCAGTTGATGGACTTAGACGTAGCTGGGAGTAGGCGCTCCTGGCCACAGCCTCCACCTGAGCTTCAAGTGTTAGCGTGGAGTCCAGGAGTACCCCCAAGTTACACACCTGCCCCTTCCAGGGCATTGCAACCCCATCAAGGACAAGGTATCTCCCAACTACCTGGACCCGAGACTGTACATATGCGAGTGTCCAGATAATTCAAATGAATAGATCCAAAATTCAAAATTCGATTTGAATGTTTACATTTGAATGTTGGGACATTGTATTCGAATTTGAATGTCTATGAATATTCATGAACATACATATATTGGATACATATTTGTTTGTATCAGATACATATTCATTCATATCAGATACGTATTGGATGTTTGTACAAATACGTATGAATGGATTTGTCTCGAATAGAATGTGATCTATTCATACGAGTACGGATTTTCAAACATTCAATTTGTTTTGAATTGAATTGCAAAAAAAAAAATTCATGCACATCCCTAACAAATTTGGCTGAATTCCTACAAATTTTCAATGTAACAAATATTTGTGTACACCCTACTGCGTTGCCTTAGAGAGGTCTAGGATACTCCTGTGAAGCACAATGTCTTCTTTATTCTTCATTATCACTCAGTTTTTTAATTCCTTCTTCCCCCTTTTGTCATTCCTCGGTTTCTCCAGTCTTTCTTCCGTCCATTGCACTTTTTGCATCTGGAAATGCTCCAGACAAACATTCCATGTGGCTGCCATCAGACCAGGGGGGTCACTGAGAAAAGAAATCGAGCTTGTCTTGGAGTCTGAAAGATGCTAATTGTAGAGCCAGCGGAGTGCACACATCTGGGCCTCTTCAGAGTTGAAAGGAGGTGTTTAAGAGGGGACCTGATTGAAGTATATACAAGTGTGCACAGTGTGGAAAAGGTGGATGATGAAAAATTATTTTCTTTACCATGCAACACCATAACCAGGGAGCACCAAGTGAAGCTGATGGGTAGGAGAATCAGATCAGACAAGGGGAAGTCTTTCTTCACCCAGAGACCCATTATGGAATTTACTACCAAAAGAGGTGGTGATATAGAAACCAGGCTGGATAGGTATAAGAAGGAATTAGATATAGGGTGTTTTTCCACTGCGCTCCTTTAATCCGGATCTAAGAAGATCTGGATCTAAGGAATGGGTACATTCCTTAATCCGAATCTAGTAGATCCGGATTAAGGGAAGTACCCAATGTGGTTCCATGGGTGGTCTAGCACCCAATAGCAATGGGTGCTAGCCTCCCTGCCATGGAAACACCAGAGCACCCATTTGGAAATCCAGATCTACCCATGAGGGGTCTGCTTGTCACCCCAGGTGTTTGGGGGGACAGGAGGTGCAATTTCTGAAGTGGCTTTGAAGTCATTTCAAAGTCATTTCAAAGTCACTTCGAAGTCTCTTTGAAGTCTGTACAAAACAGCTCCATTGAAGTCTCTGCTGATCTTCGGAGTGAACTTCGAAGTGACTTTGAAATGACTTCGGAGTCACTTCGGAGTTCACTCTGAAGATCAGCAGAGACTTCAAAGACGCTCCGGAGCTATTTTGCACGGACTTTGAAATGACTTCAAAATTTCTTTGAAATGACTTTGAAGCTTAGGTTTTGGGGCTTCCCCCCCCCCATGCGTGCCCCCTCCCCTCCTCTAGACCTCATTGCCACACAAGCATGGAAACAGGCTCCCTTTAATCTGGAATTTCTTTCTGAAGACTTCAGAAAATCCAGATTAAAGGCCATTTGATCCGGATTTCCTCAGCGGCAGTCAAAACAAATGGGTGCCGTGGTGGAAATGGGATCATCCCGCTCACACCCAAATGGGTCCTTAATGGGTGCAAAAATGGGTACTTTCTGACAGTGGAAAAACGCCCATATTCATTGATGACAGATGTATCAGTGGCTACTAGAACTGATGCCTAGATACTACCTCCATGTTGGAGAGGCGGGTAGGATGTTTCTAAAGGCTTTTTTAAGGAAGTCAAGAGCAGGGGTGACCTCAGACTTCCCATCTGCTTGAGGGGAAAAGTATGTGATGAACCAACATTGATTAGTAAAATATTCGTAACGTTCATTATTCATACAAATTCATCTGAAATTGGACATTTGTACACAAATTGCATGTTGGGACATTTGTACATTAACATGCATACAAATACAAATGTTTTGGACATTCGTATGAATAGTTTCAACAGTCGTCAAATTGGGGTGGGGGGTGGGAAAGCAACTGCTCCAGTCACATCTACAAGGAACACAGAGTGCATTCAGCATGGATCGAGAGTGGATTAAAAGTGGACTCAGGTCAGATTTGACCACTTCGGACCATGGATATATTACAGGATATGTATCCGATGAGTATTCATTCGTATCGGATATGTATCGCATATTCATACAAATACATTTTTATCGAATAGAATTCTACCACACTTGAAGGGGATCTATACATATGAATACAGATTTTCTAACATTTGATTTGTTATGAATCAAATGTCTAAAAGCCCATTCATGCAAATCCCCATTGACTGCAGCTTTGCCTTGGAGCTCTAGTCAATGATACCTTTTACACACACACACACACACACACACACATCATGATCCAATACTTACCTTAATTCAATTGCGGGGCTGGTCGTATTCAGGCCACCACCAATTTGGCTGCAGCGCCCATGGGCAACTGCGCGTGCCAAATTCGGGCATTCATATTTGGATCGGGTGTTGGTGAGTTCGAAGATTGACATTCGAATCTGAATAGAATATTTTGATACATTTGTATGAAGCTTTGTATGGGATCCGTACGCATTCCTATGGGATTGGTATGCATTGGTATGTATTTGTATTGGGGATGTGCAGGAATGTTTTTTTTTTTTTGACATTCTATTCAACTTGATTTGAGTAATCAAAAATTCAATTTGATTCAAAATATTCAAATTCAAAAAAATCAAGGTGAATTAAGCAAATTTGAATCTATTCATTTGAATTTTTGATTCAAATTCGCACTTAAGAATGTCAACAAGATGCGTAGATGCCTGTATGCATCTTCCTGACACCCGTACAGATCCATACATGTCCATACACTTGTGTATGCATCCCATAGTTATCCCGTACACAACCTCCTTTCGTCCTCTACAAATGTGTATGGATGTGGGAAAGGTGTGGATCTTCAAGTACTCAGCATGTACTAACCTGCACACATACGAATGTCCTTATAATTCAAATAAATAGTCCCAAAATCCAAAATTTGACTTGGATGTTTAAATTAAAATTTCGGGACATTATATTCAAATTCGAATGTCAAAATTCAGCACATTCATTCACATTTTGAATGCCTATGAATATTCGTGTACATCCCTAATTTGCATGCAGTCATATGGGATTTGTATGTATTTGTATGGGATTTGTATGGGATTGAATATTGGTATTGAATCCAAATCCCACTACATTTGAGGGGGATCTATTGAAACAAATACAAATTTTCCTGCATTCGATTCAATACAAGTCAAATACAAAATAAAAATTGTCCACATCCTTTTCCAGGTACCCATTCCATCCTAGATATGTCCCTGAGCTGCTGCAAATGTTCTCTGATTTCCCCCTTCCCTTTTATTTTAGTAATGAGGGTGATAGCAGAGCATTTCTTAGCGCTGTCAAATGGGAAATGCCATTTCACTAACTCCTCTAACGTTCCCCAATGCGGCATTGTTTTGAGATATTCCGGGGGAAATGGTCGCTTTGGGAGTCTGTCTACTGGCATCTTCAATTGCTCTTCGAATGGCCCAGACAAGATTCCATTGCGTAAAATACTTTGGTGTGAGAATTATGATTATATCGGTGCAGGTCTTTTTGTCCTTTAAATGTGTTTTCAGGGAGACTTGGGGTGCTTCCGCACTTACTGCTTGAAATCCGGATTAAGTAAATCCGTTTTTATGAAATGTGACTCTAGTGAGATCTGTTTCAAACAAGTACAGATCTAATAAGGCCCCATGCTTCCACACACATGTGGGAAGGACAGATTGCGAGGAACAGATTCTGCCTTCGCTGTGCGGACGCGGTAGCACAGATTTCAAGATGGCTACCCCAGGAGCCACATGATTGGAGCATTCAGCTATCAGTTGCCGCTCCTTTCCTGCTGTGCGTGGACCAATCAGCAGCATGTCTGAGATCCAGTGCCCGCCTGGTGTCAAAACCGGCTTTTTGTGCATGGAATCACTACATTCAGTCTTGCTGACCCTCTGCCACCATACCTGGGTGCCTACCTGATGCAAAGTCTGTGTGAGAGAGACTTCATGGCTGGACTGTGCTTCTCCTGCCCCTCTCAACATGGCGGCTTCCTGCTGCCGCCTCACCCAACATGGTGGCTTCCTGCTGCCGCCTCACTCAACATGGCAACTTCCTGTCCCACCCCATGTGTTCTCTCTCCCGTCTGTGTGTGGACGTATCCTCCAGTAATGCGGATTTAGAGCGCAAGAACCCAGAGATGCCCTGTTGGATCAGGCTACAGCCCATCTAGTCCATAAGAACCTAAGAGGAGCCCTGCTGGATCAGGCCACAGTCCATCTAGTCCATAAGAAGCTAAGAGGAGCCCTGCTGGATCAGGCCACAGCCCATCTAGTCCATAAGAACCTAAGAGGAGCCCTGCTGGATCAGGCCACAGCCCATCTAGTCCATAAGAACCTAAGAGGAGCCCTGCTGGAATAGGCCACAGCCCATCTAGTCCATAAGAACCTAAGAGGAGCCCTGCTGGATCAGGCCACAGCCCATCTAGTACATAATAACCTAAGAGGAGCCCTTCTGGATCAGGCCACAGCCCATCTAGCCCATAAGAACCTCAGAGGCCACAGCCCATCTAGTCCATAAGAACCTCAGAGGAGCCCTGCTGGATCAGGCCACAGCCCATCTAGTCCATAAGAACCTCAGAGGAACCCTGCTGGATCAGGCCACAGCCCATCTAGTCCAGCGTCCTGTCACACACAGTGGCCCACCAATGCTCATGGGCATCTCAAGCAGAGACAAGGGAAAACCTTTTCCTGCTCTTGAATCCCAGCAAATGGCATTAGAAACATCCTGCTTCCACCACCCCCACCACCCAGCCTGAAGGATGTACCTAGACATTCATTCAATTCAACTCAAATTCGAATGCAGAAAACATTTCACGCACCCTCCTTTAACTTTTAAGGACAAACGAGCGCAGAGGCCAAATGTCCGTTCAGTGCCAAATGTCTGTGCGAAACCTGCATGCCCAGGACTCGACTGGCTGGCTGGTGTGGGAAGCAGCACACTCTCAGATGCACAGGCAGACTCCTTGCCGGCCCCATATGGCAGCTCTTATGACTGACAGATGTTCCCATACCGTGTCTGCAGGCCTGTAGCGCAAAGGATGCCCTGGGGGGCTCTCTACCCTTTTGCAAAACAGTGTCAGGCCCACCTGTCGCGTTCCAAATTCTCCAACCCGTTTCCCCCGAAGGGAGACAGCACTTCTGAGAGCAACATTATCCGCTTCTTCCCCCTGCTGATTTTGCAAGGGTTCGGGGCAGAGGAGGAGAGAGCCGCTTTCCTCTACAGGGTGTGGATTCTCTTTGTAGATTCCCTTTGGATTTGGGCTCAGTCAGTCCTTAACTAAGGCATCCCTTAAGGGGGGGGGGGCAGAATGAAGATGCTGCAACCACACAAGAGTGCCGAGCATTGTTTTTGTGTGGTGTGGTCCCATCTCCTTTCCTGCTTTTTGGGTGAAGGAGCTGAAAGCAACTGCTGCATGATGTGGTAAAGGCAGCATGGGTGCATAGGGCTTGAACACCATTCAGTGCCTATGCCACAGCCAGGGAGCAAAGCAGGAGCAAGCCGGACGCCACTAGAGGTGTGCACGAATGCAATTTTTGATATCTGGTGGCAATGGTAAGAGGGCATCATGAGATGTTCTTCAGATCCTACGATGGCCTCTTGCTATCCTAAACGTGCAAAGCAGGAGCAGATGGGTGAGTGGGCATACATGGTGCCTTAACGCTTGCAACAGTTTCCACTTAAAACATTAGAAAAGATCATTCAAGGCTGGGAATAATTAGGAAGGGAATGGAAAACAAGTCAGCAAGTGTCATTTTGCCTCGCTATAAACCTATGGTGAGGCCACATTTGGAATATTGTGTACAATTCTGGTCACCACACCTCAAAAAGGATCTTGTGGAACTAGAGAAGGTGCAGAGAAGGGCAACCAGAATGATTAAGGGGCTGGAATACCTCCCTTACAAAACCAGGCTGCAACGTCTAGGCCTCTTCAGTCTGGAGAGACGGCGTTTGAGAGGGGACCTGATTGAAGTGTATAAAATCATGCACAGTATAGAAAAGGTGGATAGAGAAAATTCTTCTCTGTATCACACAAGACTAGAACCAGGGGGCATATGAAGCTAATGGGCAGGAGTGTAGGGAGGCACATGAATATTCAAAACTTTGAAAAGCTGATTAGAATCCAATGAATGTAGACACTCAAACTCAAATTGAATGTCTTCACATTCAAATTTAGACATTGGAACGGATTTTGAATGTTCCGAAACATTTGTTAGAGTGATTTGAATAATTTGATACATACATACCTGTACAAATATTATACCTATCTGCACACATTTGTGCTTATAATATGGGATGAAAACGGGAGGTATACGAAATGCGTTCAGGTACGTACAGTATAACACATACAAATGTTGTCAACATTCATATCTTCAAATAAGAATCTAACATTCGAACGAATAGATTTGAATGTAACGGATTCGAATCTTTCTTTTAGCATTGGGATTTTAAACTTTTGAATCAAATCAAATGTGTTGACATTCAATTCAACTCGAATTCAAATGCAAAATAAAAAAAATTCATGCACATTCCTGTAGGAGAGTCAGATCAGACAAGGGAAAGGATTTCTTCCCCCAGAGGGTCACCAGTCTATGGAATTTGCTGCCAGAAGAGGTGGTAACATCAACCAGCCTAGTTGCCTTTAAGGAAGGATTAGACAAATTCATGGAGAACAGATGTATCAGTAGCCACTAGATTGGATTCCTAAGTCCATCATTCAGGCTGGGGGGACAAACAGCATGCCTCTAAGGCCATTTGCTGGGATTGGAGAGCAGCCCAGCTGTGCACTGTCCTGACACCTTCATTGAGCTGTCCACCAGAACCCTGAGATCCCTTTCCTGGTATGTCACAGATAGCTCAGCCCCCATCACTTTATACACCTAAACGACAGCTTTTTCAAACCTAATATTCTTGTGTTTCATAGGGATTCAGGTCAGATAGGTGCATACATATTTGCTTCCTCTGTGTGGGCTTTCATCTTGTCCATTTTGAGTTTCAGCCGTGTTCATGGCCACAAACCTAGAAAAGGTGCATATACATTGAGAGACAGGGGCTCTATCTGTCTGGGTACATCCTGCCTAATCTTTCTATGCATTTCAAATACAGAGAGACTGGTTATCTATACTGTGATTATCTTCTTACCATGAGCTAACGTGAAATACAGGGAGAGACAGACTGTGCACAGTACTAGGGGTGTGAATGAATGCGATTTTCAACATTCGGTTCTAATATTCGAATGTCCAAATTTGTACGAATAGAGAAAAAATGAATGTATCCAAATCTGAACCTATTCGAATACATTCGTATCTATTTGTGTGAATATTAGATCTGTATTTGATGATAAGAATGTCGACAACATTCCTACCTGCCTACTGTACGTGCGAAAGAGGAACCCGTCCCCATGTGTCCTAGCCCAAAAAGGGGCGCACGGGGCGGGACGCCCCTCCCAGGCCTCCCACCATTGGGTCAGGTAAGACACAGAGGCGGGCGGGCCATTCCCATCCCTTCCCCGGGTTCCTGCATGCTCCAGGGGACCAGATTGGGTCCCCTAGAGCCCACAGTAACCAACCAACCCCCCCCCCCGAGGCACCCACCACCACAGAGCATGGTCTACCCAGACATCTGTGTGAGAGAGAAGCATTTACCTCGTGGTTGCTGTGTTCTGAAGTGGCCAGGATGGCCAGTGGCACTGTGCCTCTGCACAGACCGCCAGCTCTGATTGGCTAGCTGTTCCCTCCCCAACAGCTGTTGGACGGGCCGGGATGACCAGAATGCCCTGGGCTGGGTGTAGAGTCCGGAAAGCGTGTAGGGCAGCCTGGGATAGGCTGGGGCGGTTCCAAATGAAACTGCTGGCGCAGTGGAGCCAGTGCTCTGTCCCAGGGTGACCTATACGTGTTCCGGAGGCCCTCATGTGAAAGGCCTCAGGTCAATTAATTGATTATAGTGAATGAATGAATAAACTTTATTGATTAGTCGCTTGACCATATCAAGTATCAAGTATACAAAGATAAAACCATAGAAGAATAAAATCAGTATAAACAAGAGTAAAATCAGGTCTGTACATATGTTATAGTTACATATCCTCATCACCCTTACAAGGCACTCCATTAGACTCAATGAAAAGTTTCCTGAGCTGGGCTGCCTTAAGCAAGTACAAACCTACCTTATATGTTGCCTGAGCGTTCTCTCCCTGCAAGAGGTAGTTCACTTTTTGCTCTGCATTCCAAAATGCCATATTTTGCAAAAGGGGATCTAGACAAGCTGTTCTTAATTGAGAGTACAAGGGGCAAGTAAACAATATGTGTGTGAGGTTTTCAACCTCTGTTGCCCCACAGATGCACAGTCTATCTTGATAAGGTATCTGAAGGTATCTACCATACTTCATCATGGAGTCAGTCAATTCAAATCGTGCATAAGTGAGTTGCTGTCTCAACGGATGGGGCATCTTATAAACCAGGTATTTTTCAATTCGGAAAATAGATTTGGTACGTGCCAACCATTTTAATGATTTTATGTTGCAGAGGTTTGCAATATCATTTGGGGCACTGATGTCCTTTACTCGCAGCTTAAAGCGTTCTTTTGCTATCAGACTGGTATGCCCTAGTGTTTGCAGGGGCAGACCACAGCGAGAAATTTCACCGTGTACTTTATGGAGCCATGTATTCCTATATTGCTCTTCCAAGCACATTCTTGGTAATCTATTTCCCGGCAAAGAGACTAAGCGTATCCAAAAGTTAAAGCAGAGACTGGACAGCCATCTGTCTGAGATGGTTTAGGAGATCCTGCCTTGAGCAGGGGGTTGGACTCGATGACCCAGGAGGTCCCCTCCAACTCTACCATTCTATGATTCTATGATTCTATGAAATATTTTGATATTAATGGAGCATTGGATAGCTTGAATGCCAAGTTCTGCTCTAACAGCAGGGGCTGGTATGGTATTGTTGATACCTAGCATTCGTCTTAAAAAGCGGGTTCTGGGTTTGGTCTAACTGAGAGGTGTTTGAGATTTGGGGCCTATTCGTACTTCGGCCCATGATGCATGGTTAGGGAACGTCTGGTGAAGAGAATCTGCACTTGGAGGAGGCTGCTACAGCCTCTAGGTGCCCGCTGCCTTCCCAGAAGTTCTCTAATCATGCACTAGGTGTGGAGCACCAACATTAAACAAAAATTCCAGTGCTCCGGGGTTGTCTGAGGTGCCGTGCAAATGTGCTGGCAACTCAAGCGACCATAGATGTGACTGCGACTGTGCAGAGCACCATCGTCATCATGACAACAGCTCTGATGTGCAGGGTGCCACGCAGAAGAGGACAGGCACCGCAACTGAATCAAGGTAAGTATTCGACTGCGGGGAGGGGGAACGGCTATAGTTGACTAGTGCTCCAAGTGCAAGTGCTAGTCAACGCTGGTTCTTCACGCTCCTTTCCCGTCCACCAGATGGGAAGGAAAGTGCCAAAATGCCCCTGAAGTGAATCCAGTCATTACCCATGCAGTCAAAGAGGTTTGTGTACATTCTTACCGAATGTTCCCATATACTTGAAAAGACATGCAACTTGAACAGGCAGGACCAACCTACTTTTGGTTAAGCTAAGGAACATGGGAGTTGTAGTCTTCAAAAAGGTTCTCAAAAAACTTGTATATTCTAACTTTGTGCCTGACTGTAGTAGTAGTAGTAGTAGTAGTAGTAGTAGTAGTAGTAGAAGAAGAAGAAGAAGAAGAAGAAGAAGAAGAAGAAGAAGAAGAAGAAGAATTGGCTTTTCTACCCTGTTTTTCTCACCAATTTAAGGGGACTCAAAGCAGCTGACAAAGCTTTCTATCCTTTTCCCCTCAGCAGACACCATCTACCAGTCTAGATGGCTTTAAGGTACGGATAGACAAATTTATGGACGGCAGATGTATCAATGGCTACTAGAATGAATGCCTAGGTGCATCTTCAGGCTGGGGGGGAGGGGACCGGGGCATTTCTAAAGCCATTTGCTGGGATTCGAGAGCAGGAAAAGGTTTGTCCTTGTCCCTGCTTGAGATGCCCATGAGCATTTGGTGGGCCACTGTGTGCGACAGGATGCTGGACTAGATGGGCTGTGGCCTGATCCAGCAGGGCCTCTCTTATGTTCTTATGAGAGCTCAGAAGAGAGCTGTGACTAGCCCAAGGTCACCCAGCTGGCTTCGTGGAGGAGTATGGAATCAAACCCGGCCTCCTTAACCACTAGACCAAACGGACTCACTAGTAAGTCAGCATTCGTGATTGGAGAGCATGTTCAGTGCACTTTTAGATGAAATGTCTGAGAGAATTTTCTCCTAAACGTTTTCTCATCATGAGGATATTTTACACTTCTGCAGCCCTTGCAGCGCCCCTGAAAGGCTGCTGATATCTCCTTTTGATGTCGGCTGGCATGCTTTTTAATGACAGAAGCATCAGCCTTGCTGGCAATGAAGATATAATGGATTTAAAAAGGCAGGATTGTCCTCAGGATGAAATCAGTATGATTATAAGTTGTCATGCCTTATCCTCCTCCCCTGCATTTTTTTAAACCGTCTTCGTACCCAGTGGATTCTATATCTGGAACTGCAGAAACAATATTCGGATGAGGAAATACATTCAGGAGTCTGCCAGAAGAATATTTGTGGGAATCCCTGGTGTTCCTGTAATCCATTTCACTCCAGATAAAAGGCTGCAAATGTGATTTTAGGGAGATGATATTTGGGGGGGGGGGCGGGGTGGGAAGAATCAGCTACATTTCGTTGCTAAGCATTTTAAAAGCAAGTGATATTCCTACAGTCTGTGTTTCATGTTTGGGTTTTTAAGGAAAATAATTTTGACAACCCAGGAACACATTTGTAATGAAAAATTAAAATGAATTACAATTAGAGATGTGCAGCAAGGTAGTTAGTAGCACTTGGAGACTAACAGAAGGTTTGGTGGCATGAGCTTTTGTAGACACGTCTACTTCCTCAGATGCTAGGGGACCCATTGGGCCCCCTGGCATCTGAAGAAGTAGACGTGCCCATTGGGCCCCCTAGCATCTGAAGAAGTAGACGTGCCCATTGGGCCCCCTAGCATCTGAAGAAGTAGACGTGCCCATTGGCCCCCCTGGCATCTGAAGAAGTAGATGTGCCCACTGGGCCCCCTAGCATCTGAAGAAGTAGACGTCCCCATTGGGTCCCCTAGCATCTGAAGAAGTAGGCGTGCCCATTGGGCCCCCTAGCATCTGAAGAAGTAGACGTGCCCATTGGGCCCCCTAGCATCTGAAGAAGTAGACGTACCCATTGGGTCCCCTAGCATCTGAAGAAGTAGACGTGCCCATTGGGCCCCCTAGCATCTGAAGAAGTAGACGTCCCCATTGGGCCCCCTAGCACCTGAAGAAGTAGACATGCCCATGGGGCCCCCTATCATCTGAACAAGTTGACGTGCCCATTGGGCCCCCTAGCATCTAGAGAGGTAGACATGCCCATTGGGCCCCCTAGCACCTGAAGAAGTAGACATGTCTATGAAAGCTCATACCACCAACCCTTCTTCTGTTAGTCGCCAAGTGCTACTAACTGCCTTGCTGGACTTTTCAAATTAGACTAACATGGCTATTTCTCTGAATTAGAGATGTGCACGAATGGTTTTTTGCCATTTGATTCATAACAAATCAATTGTTAGAAAATTAATATTTATTTGAATAGATCCCCTTCGAATGTGGTAGGATTTTACTCAATACAAATCCTAAATACGGATCCTGGGTAAGGATCCTATACAAATGCATACATATTGGATACATATCCTATATCAATGCATATGTATCGGATACATATCACATATGTATCCTTTATGAACACATATGTATCGATACGTATCCGATACATTAATGAATGCGCAACCTGTTTGTACAAAAGTTCCAACACATTCGTATTCCTACGATGGTTAATGTACGAATGTTGTAACGTTCAATTCATGAACGGATGTCCAAGTTCATACAAATAACAAATATTATGAATATTGGTGGACATCCCTAATTACAATGGCATGTTTCACTCACACTCTGGCAGCGTTTCATCTAGGCAAGATTTTTCTCACCACGCACGCCCCTTTCATCTGTCAGAGTCTCAGCATGGGTCCCTCCCAGAGAGACTTCTCTTTTTATGCTGATGTGGTGTAAAGATAACCAAACAAACGCACACACAACACGTGGGTTCTAGATGGGCGTCTGATTAGGCATTTCCATTCTTAGACGTTTGATCGATTTTCCCAGCATGCTAGAAAACACAGAGCCAGATTGGCAGATGAATGGCTGGCACCTGGAAATGTATTTCATGTTTTGCATTTCAGCGTGGGCACTCAGCAACAAATTGGGCATAGGGATGGGCACAAATGAAAAATGCATGTTTGATTTGCAAACGAATGAAATGCACATCCCAAAATTTGTCTCTTTTGTCGAATCATCAGTTCAAACGTTTACTAGGGACGTGCATGAATATTCGTAACACTCGTTCATACTAATTAGGACAAATTCAGACGTTCGTATACAAATGGAATGTTATGACATTCATACATTGGCATCCCTATGAATACGAATGTTTCAAAACATTCGTACGAAGCTTCGGAACATGCGTGAAATGGGGGTGGGAAAGCGGTTGCGTCACTCACATCTGCAATGTAACAGAGTGAATTCAACATGGTTTGAGAGTGGATTCAAAGTGGATTCAGGGCGGATTTGATGCTTTCAGGGCAGATATGTTACAGGATACTTATCAGATATGTATGCATTCATATTGGGTATTTGTACAAATTTGTACAAATACATTCATATCAAATAGAATCCTACCACATTTGAAAGGTACCTATTTGAATGAATAAGAATTTTCTTACATTTGCAACTTTTCTTCCCATTAAGAAGACCTATTTTCACCAGGTATATAATGCAAAAGTGCAAAAACTCTGTCAATTTTTCATATTCACGAGCTGGGAGCACTGTCCGATTCATTCAGATCTCCAGACATTTCAATGTCCGTACTTTGAATTTTTGAATGTGAATTTGTTTGTGCACACCCCTGATTGGGTCCTCTTTGCCGGAATCCAACAATCCCAGTCCACTGTGTTCCAGGATAAGAGGTTAGGCCCCATCTGCTTTGCAAGGGTGGGCATAGCAGCAACATGGGCACTCCATTGCTTTCCCAGTCCATGAAACTGAGTTCCTGCCCAAGGCACCAGCCACTCCTGCAAGCAATGCCCAGGACCTGGCACTCATCCGGTGCGCACTCAGATCTTGCCGTAGTGATCTGGTTGCTGTGCACAACTGGGCAGCTGCAGTTGTATAGTCGTGCCCACACACAACTCCTGGAAGAGAGTGCAGATGTGCTGTCTAGGAGCAATTGAGCTGCTCCTGCTAAGCATGTGGATGCCTTTTAGCAGTCCCTAGCTAATTCTCTTCAGGGGAGTCTGAGGCAACTTCCAGTGAGTTGCCGCAGCTCCTCAGTGTGGATAGAGTAATTCAGGGAGTGGATGATTCCAACACACAAAAGCAAGCAGGCCGGCAACTGAAATAATCTTTTCTTCCTCAGGGGTTCTTAGCACACCCTGAGGGATTCTAGGAACAGGCCTCCAAATTCACAAACTCCTCAATCGTCCCCCAGCTGATGGGTAGGATCCGACTCTCCTACCCATCAGCTTCATAGATGCCCCCTGGTTCTAGTGTTGTGTGATAGAGAAATGTTCTCTATCCACCTTTTCTATACCGTGCATGATTTTATAGGCCTCAATCAGGTCCCCTCTTAAATGCCCTCTCTCCAGAAGGCCGAGGAAGTTTCATTAAAGACATTTTAAGCTATGTTGGTGCCATTTTGTTTGGGGAAACATTGGCCCTTTCTGCCCGGACCCTTAATCTGGATTAAGGGTTCATGTTGTATGCATCCAACCAGCATATTAATACAGATCCAGGATATATTCTGTGATGCACTAGCCAACCAATCCGGGGGTGGGGGGGTCAAACCAACCTGGACTGTTGGGGTGGCATGCCTCACCACCTCTGGATCGACCCCCGTACTACCCCCTCGCCATGGTGACAGGCAGTGCTGACGGATCTTTAATCTGGATTAAGGGTTCATGTAGTATGCATTCTCGACCACCAAAGCTGCATGTCAACATGGATCCAGGAGGCTCCGCCCCCTGCTGGTCCGACTACATCTGCATTAGATGTCTCTCACATTCAGGATTACTGGGGGGGGATGTTTTTTAGTGGTGTTCCATAGTTTTTCACTGAAAAGCTGCCCCTCTAGGCCCCAAGTCCGGGGTTGTGGATGCTAAATGCAGAGAAGCTTTCCAGTTGCAGGATCAGTTAGATCTGGATCAGTGCCATCAGTGCAGATGGCGTCAATCCCACCCACGCTGCCCAACCACCCAGATCAGTGGGCCAAACTATTCCACACCCCTGATCCATGATGAATGACCTGTACGCGCATAAAGAGCCACTTTAGCTCTTCCTGTGTATATCTGTGTAATTTTAAAGGACAAAAACAGATTAACTGGTTAAAATGCCCACAGTGCAAGGGAGAATTCCTCGCGCTCCTAGAGGCCTGGGTCTCTTGCACTCCCACCCTTCTCATATTATGCCACGGCGCTCTTATGGCAGCAGCTGCTGTGGCCGCCACGGCTCTCCTTGAAGGCAGGATCAGGCTGTTAGTCCTTTAAAAGAAAGGGCTTACGTCTCTGCTCTTTATTTCCAATAACACGAAAGGAGCAGAACCAACAGCGATCCCCATCGAAATCAATATCTGCTGAAACAATCTCCGGAGCAGGGAGAGAAAATGCCACCCACGTGCCATGGGCAGGCACTCACATCTCATTTAGCTTACGACTGCAATTATGGCCCTGAGGCCAAGAGAAGGAGGAGGAAATGGGCACATTTGGGTGGATGGGTGGCTTACTCCTCCGGATTCTCTCCTCCCCTTCCTTCCTTCCTTCCTTCCTTCCTTCCTTCCTTCCTTCCTTCCTTCCTTCCTTCCTTCCTTCCTTCCTTATTTATTTATTTATTTATGTTTCAAGTTTAACCTACCAGCGTCACAGTGGGAGGAAAATCTACAGTAAGAAGAAACTCATTACCGCTCAGAGAGTAGCGTATTCGTGAAGCGTTTCCCAGGGAATTCTCTGCCAGAAGCCAATACAATATAATTATTCCACACGAGGACGTCCGAATTTTGCAGAATGACCAACCTCTTGCCCCTCACAGCAGGATTTCAGGCCCAGAAGATGCATCAAGGTGGAGAGAAGCCGACGAGCAACGGCTTAGTTTAAATGTCCATGTTTTTTGGCGTTAGGGGGGATTACTCTTAAATAGAGGGAACCTTTGGGTCGGCCAGTGGATACGGCCATGGCACTGATAGCATCCTATTGGCTACTGCTGAAACGTTCACAGTTAAACACCACCAAAACCCTGATGCTTTGTCAGCTGGTGTTTGGTGTTTGTTTATTGTACTTACAGGCTGAACATCTCATAATGACCTAGACCCAGAACAAACGAAGAAACAGGCAAAGACAATTATGACTGATTGCGGCAAAAATATGTGTTTTTCAAGGTTGTTGTTTTTTTATGTTAACAGTTGGGAGCTGCTCAGACCTCATTTGAAAGTGAATTCTGGAGAGAGGTGGAGCCATGACTGAGAAGGCCCTGTCATTGCCCTGGCTCATGTCATCTCATGTGGGACAGGAAATTCAAGATCAACAGAGTACTCAAAAGATAGGGAATAGGGAAGTGCATGGATTTATTATTATTATTATTATTATTATTATTATTATTATTATTATTATTATTATTATTATTATTATTATTATTATTATTATTATTATTATTATTATTATTATTATTATTATTATTATTATTCAATTCATATTGAATCGAAAGCAAGAAAATTTGTATTCGCTCGAATAGATCCCCTTTGGATGTAGTGGGATTCAGATTTGAGATGAATGTTCAATCCCATACAAATCCCATACGAATGCATATGAATCCCATACGAATCCTATACATATCCCATATGAAGCTTCATACAAATGTATCTAAACATTTTATTCGAAGTCGAATGTCAATCTTCAAATGTGCCAACATTCGATTCGAATATGAATGTCAGAATTTGGCCAGATTTGTATGAACTTTGAATGTCACGAATATTCGTGGACATCCCTAATAGAAAATGACAGGGCGGGAGAAATAGTTAAAATAAACCTGCATCCAACACTGCCTGCTGTCCACAGGCTATTGGATGACTCAGGTGAGGCCTGCCAGAGTCTGCATTAGCATGTGGACAACAGGCCCCCATCGCGAGATATATTCCAGAATACAACCAAGTGCAAACAGGCCCCTGATCTAGCTAATACAGATTAACGGAGGTAAATGCAGAAAGGGCCTGTCACACCTCTGTAATCTGTATTACTGCCACCTTGTTTGCCTGATCAATCGACCAGTGTTCTAGAGCAGAAGCCACCTGATGTGGGCCATGCTCTACCTGGTTCCTGAAGGGGTCTAGGGGGTGCAGTACACTCTGGTTACAGGAGGACCATGGGCATTTCTGACCGTGGAGGACAGTCCTCAGCTGCCAGAAATGTGAATGGTCCTCCTGTACCCGAAGTGTACCACCCAGCGCCACCACTTAGTACGTCTGGAGTCCTGTCCCCTAGCTGCTGTGATTTGCTGCTGCCAGCTGTGTCACACATTCTGTGACACACTGACTGGCAGGTGGCTGATCTGGGGGAGATCGAACTGACCCGGCGTGTTGGCGTGGGGTGCCTTGCCACACCTGGATCACCCCCCATGCCACCCTCTCGCCATAGTGGCAGCCAGTGGGGATGTGCCCAGTGCATGTCATCACCCAGGGACATTCCTGGATTGTGCCCTGCCAGTGCCCCGCAGCCTGAAATCAATGATTGCCAATTCCAATACGCTGCTGACGTGAGCAGGAGGCTGGCAGGGGGCAATCCAGGCATGTCCCATGGGTGATGACATGCACCAGGCACTTTGGCACTGGCCATCACTATGGCAAGAGGGCGGCATGGGGGCCCAATCCAGAGGTGGCAAGGCACGCCACCCAACACACTGGGTCAGTTTGATTCCCCCGCCCCAGATCAGCCACCTGCCAGCCAGCACGTCACAGAATGTGTGCCAAGGCTAGCAGCAGCCAATCCCAGCAACCAGGAGGTGGGACTCCCACAGTGAGCTGGAAGAAGAGGGAATGCACTCATTGCAGGACGTTCCAGGTAAGCCTGGGGTAAAAGCTGGGATAGGTGTGGAGGACTATTTAGGACAGCTGTGGTAAGGACAGACACGCTTCTAGGTTGTAGCAGCCTAATGGGCTGAATAGATGCGGATCTACTAATGGGCGGCCTGTATGCTCTTCACCAGAGCTGCACTAATTGCTTACCAGAGGCAGAAGTGCAAATTGGCCTCGGTTGGAAAACGTCTCCTGCAAGTGCAGATGCTCCTTACCAAAAGCTACCCCAGTGTGTACTACGAGGTCAAGCATGGATTGGCCTTTGATTATATCCCAGAATCGGGACCTGCCCTCTGCATGCTGCACGATTTGGTGTTGCTGGCAAGACTACCAGCATGGGGACAGCCGGTCCGTATTCCCGGATATCATCCAGAAAAGGGCCTGATGCAGAACGCACCAGAAAGTCTCCATTTCTCTCTGTTGTCTCTTCCTGCTCACCTTAGCGGAGCTCTTTAAGAAGAGCCGCTTGACAGCCACAATAAACAAACATTTTTAAATATTAAAGATCATTTGTTTACTCCTAGAATTCCTAGCTGCTTGCTAACATTTGTGCTAATGGCTTTCAAATGTTTGAGTACAGAACAATAACACATCCTGTAATAAGCCATTCCATTATGAGGAATATAATAACAAAAAAACAAAACAAAGCCACCACCTCATAATAAAAAGCAAGGACTCCCTGCGAGCCAAACTGCGTACACATAATTAAATCGGCGTTTAAAACATTTTTGTTAACAAAGCATTCAATTTGCTTTAAAGGCAGTAATGCCTCAAAAAAAAAAAAAGAAGAAGAAATAAACATGTTATTTTTCTGTCAGGCTTCCCATTTGGGGAACTCCCCATAAAGACAAGACCACCAATGACGACTTTCCCACCCTAAACAGGATTATAGAAGAAAATGATGGATCCAAGGCTGCTTCCGTACTTACCGTTTTAAATCTGGATCTATGGGCCTTTCCGCACAGGATTTGGACGTGGGATCCGCACATCGGCAGGCAAAAACGGTTGTTTAAACCGGTTTTGCCCCCGAATCCCACCCAGATGTAAGACCTGAAAAGATCAGGTCTTACATCTGGCTTTTTCTCTTAAAACGGTTTGGAAGTGAACGCTTCCACACAGGAGAGGGAAAAGCCGAATTGCCGGCGCATGCCCAGCTGTCAGAGAGGCAGAGCGCATGCTCTGAGACTCTGACAGGTGGGCGAGTCTGGCAGCCAGCTTCCCTGCCTTCCCCCTGGCCAGAGAACCAATGATCCTCCGTTCTCTGGCCAGGGTAAGGCAGCTCCTACTCCTACTCTCACCCCCACTGCACCGAGAGTCCCTCCGACTTACCTCATTGTCTCCAGCCCGATTCTGAGGCTGGCAGGGCTGGTGCCAATCGCGCATGCACGAGCCGTGGCCCTGACGGTCCCAGCAGCCCAGGACTACATTTCCCAGCATCCCTGGGCTGCTGGGACCGTTTTCCCATCCGGCCCTGCCGCCGCCGCCCCGCAGTTATGCATACATGAGGGACCTCCAAGAATCTGTCTCTGTTTGAGGCAGATTCTTTTTTAAAAACATTCTGCCGGAAAACGGATCTTATAGATCCGTTTTCGGCAGCAAATGCGGAAAGGCCCAGCCTTACCTCATCGTTGCCGGCCCGAGACAGATATGTGCGGACGCGCCTCGCCGGAAGTGTGCTAAACAGGTCTGCCTGTGTGGACGCGGGTTTCTCAAAGTGTGCTTAATGGGTGTCACTGTGCGGACGCGCCTCGCCGGAAGTGTGTTAAATAGGTACGCGTGTGCAGACGCGGGTTTCCCAATGTGTGCTTAATGGGTGTTAAAAGGCCTGTGTGGAAGCACCCCAAGACTCTGCCACTTCCAAGATGGAAGGCCTCTGGACTCGGGGTGTGGCATGGATGCAATTTTTGAATTCGATTCGTAAGGCATTGAGTGTTCAAAACCCCGAATCCATCCAACTAACAAAAAATGGATTGGCTACGTTTGATTTGATACGAATACATTTGTGTGTAGAGGCGTGCATGAATGCAATTTTCAGATCCGATTCGATTCGAACTGAATATTTGAAAGTTTGAATTCGTACAAATAGAGGAATTCGTACCGATTCAAATGCATTCGTTTCTCTTCATATGAATATTCAATTTGTATTTGAAGATACGAATGGCAGCAACATTAATATGTGTCTGTATGCATCTGATCACATCCCGTTTTTATCTCATATGCATCCCGCTTTCCCCCTGTGCATATCCGTACAAATGCATACTGTACATATAGAAATAGGATGCGTATCCGTACACATACGAATTTCCAAATAACTCAGATGAATAATTCAAAACATTCCAACTCATTCAAATGTTTAAAAAATGAATGTACAGACATTCGATTCAAATTCGAATGTCCGAATTGTAATGAATTTAGTCGAATTTTGAATGTTTCGAATACTTGTACATTGCTATTTGTATGTATTTGTATGAATAATTCAGACATTCGTATCTGTATGAGTACATATGCATCTTGTTCTCATACGTTCTCAATCTTAACAAGTGCAAAGTAATGCACATCGGGGCCAAGAATCCAAATTACGTCTATAAACTGATGGGGTCTGAGCTTTCTGCAACACACCAGGAAAAGGATCTCGGGGTTTTGGTAGACAGTTCAATGAAGGTGTCAACCCAGTGCGCGGCAGCAGCGAAAAAAGCAAATTCAATGCTGGGAATAATTAGGAAGGGAATAGAATAGAAAATAAGTCAGAGAGTGTCATTTTGCCCCTTTATAAATGTATGGTGAGGCCACATTTGGAATACTGTGTACAATTCTGGTCACCACACCTCAAAAAGGATATTGTGAAACTGGAAAAGGTGCAGAGAAGGGCAACTGGAATGATTAAGGGTCTGGAACAAAATCCCTTATGAAACCAGGCTGCAACATCTAGGCCTCTTCAGTCTGGAGAGACGGCGTTTAAGAGGGGACCTGAATGAAGTATATAAAATTATGCATGGTATAGAAAAGGTTGATGGGGAACATTTCTTTTCTCTATCACTCAACACTAGAACCAGGGGGCATCTATGTAGCTGATGGGTAGGAGAGTCGGATCAGACAAGCGGAAGTATTCACCCAGAGGGTCATCGGTTTATGGAATGTGCTGCCAGAAGGGGTGCTAACAGCAACCAGCCTAGATGGCTTCAAGGAAGCTCTAGACAAATGTATGGATGACAGGTGGATCAATGGTTACTAGAATGGATGTCTAGGTACATCCTCCAGGCTGGGGAGACAGACAGGATACCTCTAAAGGCCATTTGCAGGTAACTTAATACAGATGAAGGTTTTGCCTTCATCTTCTTCTTGAGATGCCCAGAAGCAATTGGTGGGGCCCTGTGGAAGAAAGGATGCTAGGCTAGATGGGCTGTGGCCTGATTCATCAAGGGTCTTCTTATGTTCTTATTAGGGATGTGCATGAATATTCATGACATTGGTTATTCATATGAATTCATTAGAATTTGGACATTCGTGCATGAATCAAATGTTACAAGATTTGTACATTAACATGCACACGAAGACGAATGATTCAGAACATTTGTACTAATAGTTTGCATATTTGTTAAACTGGGGATACCTATTGGATACCTATCAATACTTATGCATTTGTATTGGATACGTACCGGATACATAAGCATTGGTACAGGATCCATATCCGATACGTATGTGTTTGTATAGGATCTGTATCCAGGATCCGCTTCCAGGATCTATATCCAGCATCTGTTTCCAGGATCCGTATGCATTCATATTGGATATTCGTACAGATTTATACAAATACATTTGTATTGAATAGAATTCTACCACATTTGAAGGGGATCGATTCAAACAATACACATTTTCTTGCATTCAATTTGATACGAATCACATGCAAAAACGAAAAAAATATCCATTTGGGCACACCTCTAACAAAGACACACCACTGTATCTTGTGGCAGCAAATTCCATTGCTTAACTGTGAATTACCTGATAAAGTCAATCAGGCTTCACATTTCTGGTTCTAGTTCTTTCCTAAGTATTTATTTTAGCTTCCTTACAGTTATATTGTGTCTTTCGGCAGTTTTAAATCCCCAAGGGAATGAAACAGTCTCACGCATTCTACCTCTCCGACTCAGATCATCTTAAACCTCTCATTACCCACAAAGTGGTGCCTACACACAAGGAGAGATTAAGAATGAAATCCTGTGGAATCTTGTATGATTGCAAACTGCACCAGTTCCCTGCCCCAAATCTACCCACCGACCAGATCCATTGGGCTCAAATGTGAACATGGGCAGATGTTCAGCCCTATACCACTGAGAACATAAGAAGTGTCCAGATGGATGGGACCAGGGTCCTGCCTTAACTAACAACCAGTTATTCATGGCCTCCATGATTTTGTCCATCAATGACTACTAGAATGGATGCCTAGGTTGGTCCTGTCTCCAGAGGGCTTTTCATACTACTACAGTGCAAGAAGGTGAGGCCACGCAGGGACAGATTCCCCATTCACACTTAGGGAGGCAAGGGACATGTGGGAACGCGTCCTTATCTGCCTAGGTGTGAATGGGAAATCCACCCCAGCATGGCCTAGCCCAAAAAGGATGCCCCTCCCAGGCCTGCTGCCATGGGGTCAGAACCAACCCAGGGGTGGGCAGGCTGGTCCCATCCAACCCTGGTTTCCTGCAGGCTGTAGCTGACCGGATTGGGTTGACTACAGCTTGCAGGGGGCACTGCCTGGGCACCTCCCCCCCCAGGGTTGAGGGCCTCCCTAGAGATGTGGCCAATCAGAGGCCACAGTGCATGCAGACACAGAACTCCATCGACCGGACTGGGAAGCCAGGCCCCCGGGCTTCCCAGTACGGACTACAGCAGTGAGCAGGTGAGTTGCTCACATGCAAATGGGAAATCCTGGGGAGCCCCTCGGTCTTCGGTTGGGGGTGGTCCCAGGGGGTGTCCGAGGGGCGCAGCAACCTAGATCTATACGACTGCACCCCGCAGAGGTGGATGATTCACCCTGGTGGACTGGCAGCTGGCACAGCCCAGATCAGGCTGCGCCAGCTGCCAGGCCCCCCTAGGTGCCCACCAGCACCCAGGGGTCTCATGCCCTCCCCCCAGCTGCACAACGGCTTACCTTGTTGGACCCTCTGGTCCAGGGTGATGTTTGGCTCTGGACAGTAGACAGGCCCCATGCTGTTAGCGCATCAGGCCAGAGACACTTGCCTCAGGCCCAATGTGCTGACAGTGTGGGGCCCATCTACTATCCTGCGCACCTGTGCATGGAATCAAACATCACCCCAGCTGGAGACACCACCAGCCCGGTGTCACCCACCCTCGAAAGGTGTGGGGGGACTGAACCAGGAGTGTCCTGGTGTCCCTCTGACTGCTGCAGTCCCAATCAGAAAGCAGCAGTTGGCAGTGAACCCATAGGTGCCAATCGCACTCAGGGATTCACACCACCACTACCCCATGCATACGATGCCTCACCTTGTCGGGCCTGAGGTGCCCCTTGCGTGGCCTGGAGAGCGGTGTGCTGCTCTCTGCGCAGGTGCACGCACTTCAGTAGACGGGCTCCACACTGACCTGATGTTTCAGCATGTGGTCAGTCTACCGGCATGCACACGTGCACAGAGAGCGGCAGATCGCTCTCCTGGCCGTGCAAGGAGCACCCTGGGCCCAGCAAGGTAGGTTTATTGTGCAGGCCTGCCAGCTCTTGGGCTGAAATTGGTCCAATGGTGGCAGTGGGGGGCAGGGCCCACAGCTGTCCGGGAGGGAGAGTGCAAATGCTCTCCCTGCTGTACAGCTGTGGGACAGCCTGGGACGGCCGGGAACAGATGTAGAGCACAATTTCATGCTTTACACCCGGAACGCAATTAGGGCACCCTGGGACAGGATGGTGCAGTTCTGAACGGAACCACCGGCCTAGTTGAGTGAATGCTCTGTCCCAGGGCTGTCCTACTAGTGTTTCCAAGGCCTAGTGTGAATAGGCCTCAGGTTTGAGAGACTGACCGGGGTTTTTTTAAAGACAGTTTCCAGGGAGTCAAAATCAAAGGAGGGTTTTGCTTTTTACTTCTGCTAGAGATCTCTAAGGCCATTTGCTGGGATTGGAGAGCAGGAGAAGGTTTGTCCTTGTCTTCTGCTTGAGGTGCCCATGGGCAATTGGTGGGCCACTGTGCAGGACAGGAAGCTAGACTAGATGCTCTGTGACCTGAATCTATCAGGGCTCCTCTTACATTCTTATGTAGATGCCGAGAAGCAGTTGGTGGGCCACTTTGTGAGACAGGATGCCAGATTAGATGGCCTGTGGTTGATCCAGCAGGGCTCCTCTTAGGTTCTTATGCAAGCTCAAAAGCAGAACATCAATACATTCTTTACCTTACTTGCATTCTTCCACCAGCTGAGGCTGAGAGGCACATTGCAGAACTAATCCGAAAACCATTTGTGGCCATCGGGGCTAGTAGCCACTGATGGCCATCAACAGCCCAGTACAATTAGAGAGTATGTATTAAAAACAACAAGAAGGAAAGGCACCTTAGCAGGGGCTGTTTCATAGACCAGCATCACACGGTTGCCCTGGTATCTTTTGTTTTGCTACTCTAGTTGCAATTTTCTTCCTACTCATAACTGGAAGCACAAGAGTGTTGCACGGACTTAATATTGGAATGGTGTCTAGGAAAGAAGCAGGCCAGATCCTCCACCCATATTTGTTCCAGTTGCATGGTTTCTGGCTCTTTGACCAGTCAATGCTTCTTTAGATTCCACATGGATATGCAGAATGACCTGGATTGTGGTGTTGACATGCAGATGAAGCCCACCCTTTCTAATGTGACACCCAGGCTGTGGCCACACCTAAGGTTTAATCCAGCTTCAGTCCACCTTCTGGTGCTCCCAGTCACCATTGAAAATGATGTCTCTACATTCTTAAAGGAGGGCTGAATTCACACATTGGGGCCGCATCCCCATTACAAGCTTAATCCAGTTTCCCTAAACCGAAATAATAGAACCGGATGCAAATGCGAATTTGCCTGTTCCCATTACTTTCAGCTTAATCGCGTTCAATCCGGATTCTGAGGATCGTAGGTGGCGTACATGACTCAAGGGGGGACTCAAGTGGCTACTTTCTAAAAGCCACTTTTCGGGGCTGCCCTGCCCTCTTCCTCCTGGCATGAACGTGCCACCCATAACGGACCCCTTCACCAAGCCTGGCTGGGTGGCTGCCGCTTGCCTGAATGGAGGAAAACCAGCAGGGGGCAGCCAGCGATTCTTTCCCCTCCTCTCCCCATTGCCCAGGGCACACAGCAGCAGCGGCAACTCAAGCAAGGGGGCTTTAAACATTCACACATCTCCCAGAACCTGCAGCTGCTTAACTTTCCCCTTTAAAGGTCAGAACTCCAAAGAGCCAGTGTCATGCCTCCAGAGCATCTTTGATGCTCTTGAGACATATATTTAGTTCAGATTATAATAGGCTTTTCTGTGTATTAGTTTAGAAGGGGAAATAGATGTTTATAGCTTTAAGAAAGAAAAGGATTGTGGGAAATTCTAGGGTCTTATACTGCCCCTCCAGTTAGTTTCAGTTTTGTATGTAGTGAGTTTGCAACCAAGTCAGACCTGGAAAGAGCATTTTCCTTTGACAAAAGACAAAGTCCACAGAAGAAAGATAAAGCACAGAAGAAGAAAGATAAAACTCACAAAGGAGAGAGAACAAGGTATTTAACCAAGACTGTTGAGAGAAAAGAAATTATTTCAGGTTATGTGTATTTGTAACCAGTAAAGCCTTTAAAAATCTAAGAAGTTGTGGACAAGTCTTATGTTCAGGCTGTGTTTCCTAGAGCCAGAGATTTCACTACATGCCAGTTCATAGCATTGCTCTGGGGACAAAACAGTCAAAGGAAACCTTTTTCCCAGGTCCAGATAGAGAAAGCTCTGCTCCCAGAGCCAGTCAAAGAAGAGAACCTTCCTAGCTTAGTTTGGAAGCCTAGATAACAAAGGCCAGAGCAACTAAAGCCCTTTGCTATCTTTTGTGTGTGAGCCAAACAAGCCAGAATCTGTGCAAACTGTTGCAGCTATAGAAGACTTTGCAAGCAAAACGCCTAGTCAGTCTGCATTTGCAGGAGAGCTAAAAGGGTTGGAGTCCTGGAAGCAATCAGGCACCCATAGCTCAGTCCTCATTGTGAAGACTGCTGAGCGCCCCCTGCAGGAGAGTCTCCATACTGCAGCAGCAGAACATGGAATCCAGAGAGCTGAGTGAAACTGAAACTGGAATTGAAACTGCAACTGAAATTGGAGCTGCAGAAGCCAAATTAGTGAGAACAAGGAAACTCACTGCAAAGATGGAACAGAAAGTAGAAGAAGAATTAGCTTCTCTTCAGGAAAAGAGAAAAAAAGTCTTGTCAGCTTTGCAAGAAGATGTGAAAGCAAGCCAACAGGCATTAAGCACTGAGGCAATGTATGAGCTGAAAGAAACCATGGCACACCACTTTGTGAGCTGGAATGCGCTGTTAGAGCGCATCTTCCAGCTGCTAAGCCGAATAAATACCCCAGAAGCCTTAAGCAAGAAGGCAGAAATAAAGGATCAATCAGAGCTTGAAGAAGAAGACTTCAGAAAAGCTATACAAAGTCTAGATGACCAAATTCAGCAATGGGAAAAGGAAAAAGCTGAATCCCAGCAGCCGTCAGAGACAGCAATTGCAGCAGATGAGAAATTGTCAGCCTCTCCCAAGGGCTCAGAGAAAGAAGTAAAGTCACAAACAAGCAAAGCACCCAGCTTGACATCTTCCAAAGTGGCTTCCTCCCGGCATTCTCACAAGACTAGGAGTTCCAAAACCACTTCACGTAGTAGTGGCTCCTCACGAAGGTCCATAGGAGCAGAGCTGGAGATGATAGCTCTCCAAGCAAAGGCTGAGGCAGCAGCAGCTGCAAAACAGGCGGAATTTTCTAAAAAGAAGCAGGAACTCGTAATAGAGCAAGCAAGAATGAAAGCAGAAGCAGAAGCTTATGCAGCTGAATTGGAAACCTTGGAGCAAATAGCAAAGTCAGAACAGCTCAAAGAGAAAGCTCGTATCTTGGAGCAAGGTCTCAAAGAGGAATCTCTGGCATCTGACCTGTCTAACCTGGAAGAGGAAGATCCTAAACAGAAGGTGATTTCCTATTTAGCTGGTCAACAACTGGACCCCAAGGCAAAGGAGTTTCAGCCTAAGACACTTCTAATGCCAGCTGCTGCACCCATTGTTCAGCCTGCAGAAGCACAACCTTTAGTACAGATCTCAGCAGTGACCTCAATGCCTGCCTCAGTGCCGTACCAGAGCCAGTCCTTCAACAGACCAAGAGAACCCAGTGCATACCCAGTTAATACCACTGTTCCTGCTAACCTGGGTCACCAGCCTGGCACAAACAGAAACCAAGATGACACAGGGGTCATTCCTGAAGCACCAAAGACTTCACCGGTACGACAGCAACCAATTCATGCTTCACTCAGCACAAAGCCACATCCGCAAAATGTGCCAGATTTGTATTACGCAACTGTAACAAGGAACCCAAGGAGAGACTTAACAGACAAAGGTGTTCAAAAATTCTCAGAAAAACCTGAAGACTACATCCTCTGGAAAGCCATCTTCCAAGGAGCCATGGAAGATATGGGATTAACGGCAAAGGAAGAACTGACTTTGCTGATAGCATGGCTCGGCCCTTCATCTTCAGAGCAGGTAAAAAGAATTTATGCTGCTCACATAGCAGATCCCTTGGCAGCCTTGCAAGCAGCTTGGGACAGATTGGACCAGAGATATGGAAGTGCAGCTCAGATTGAGACTTCTCTTCTACATAGATTAAAAGACTTCCCCCAGCTCACAATGAGAGACAGCAAGAAGCTGTGGGACCTCTTAGATCTTTTGCAAGAGCTTTTAAATGCTAAAAATAACCCACAATTACGTGGTCTTATTTCTTTAGATCAGCATATGGTACAAGCGGACATTGTAAGAAAGCTCCCATTCCAACTTAGGGAAAAGTGGGGTCAGGAAGTCTTTGATTATAAAAGATGGCACAACCAAGTGTACCCACCTTTTGCACACTTAGTGACTTTTATTGCCACCATGGCTCACGTGCGAAATGACCCTCAGACAGGACTTTCTGAACTTTACCAGGGCCCCAAAACTGAAAGGAGTCCTTCTGAAGCACCTAGAACCAAGCAAACCATCTCAGTCCAGAAAACTGAGACTTTGTTCACCAAGTCTACAGTGGACTCCAAACCAGCAACGGAATCCTTGTGTCCAATACACAAGGCACCTCACCTTATCAGTGACTGTAAAGAATTTCGCAAGAAACCTTATGATGACCGCATAGCCTTGTTAAAGGAGCACGAGATATGCTTCAGGTGCTGCACATCTAAAGAACACAGAGCCAGAGACTGTAATGAGAAGGTGAAATGTCTAGAATGCAACAGTACGAGACACTGCACAGCCTTACATCGAGTCAAACCACCACAAGAGCAGGAAGAAACAGCTGCTGAGTCAACAACACCTGAGCCAGAGACAGCAACCTCATCAGAAGCCAAGACAGCAAGTACCAGTTGTACAGCCTTGTGTCAGGAACCAGGTAAAGTGAGATCATGCCATCCAATATGCCTGGCCAAGGTGTTCCCAAATGGGCACCCTAAAGCCTCTAGGAAGATGTACATTGTTTTAGACATGCAAAGTGACACTTCACTAGCAGCTCCAGAATTCTTTGACCTCTTTGATGTCCAGACTCAAGAGGTGGAATATGTTATGGCAACGTGTACAGGGGACCAAGTTATGGTGGGGAGGAGCACATCAGGCTTCACAGTGGAAGCATGGCACACTGGTGAAAGATTTGAGCTGCCTATTCTAAGGGAGTGTAAGTCCATCCCCAGGAACAAGGACCAGATTCCAACCAAATCCATTGCACTTCACCACCCTCACCTGAAACAAGTAGCCCACAAAATACCAGAGTTGGATTCCAAAGCAGAAATCCTATTACTAATAGGTACAGACTGTCCAGATCTATTACGTATCAAGCAGCAAGTAACAGGCCCAGCAGGAGCACCTTTTGCTCAAGAGATGTCACTAGGTTGGACAATCGTAGGTCCAGTTTGCTTGAATCGCAAAAAATTACAAACAAGAATAAAGACCTTTGCAACAACCCTAGTGGATAAAGGTGAACTCTGTAGTGTTCTGAAACACCAGCTAGAAGAAAAAGAAAAGCAACTTGCAATGGAAAAAGAAAACTTGGCTGTTGCAAAAGCTAAACTAAAGGTAATTGCAAAAGAACTTACAGCAGAGAAAGCGAAAAACACTGCTTTTGAGAATATGCTGAAGGAGGAAGTGTCTGCACATAAGAAAGAGTTGTCTTCTTTAGAAGCTCAAATGGAGACCAGTTACCAAAATCACAAGAATGAAATTCAAGATACGCTTGTTGAATCACCAAATGCTCTGTTTGAGCAACCAAAGAAAAGAAGAGGGAAGAAGCCCAAAATTCCTTGCACAGAGCCATCTTCTGTGACTTCAAACATACCAGCAAAAAGGAAAGACAAAGATGCAAAGAGGACATCTACTGCTGATTCAGAAATTCCAATCAACTCAAAGTCTACTAGACTCAAACAATCAACAGAGACTATTCAACAGCAGATGCCCACCATGTCATCAAAAGTACTAAGGATGGTACAGTCTACTCAGCCAGTACATTCAACTGAACTTCATCAAACCTTTCCTTCAATACCAGTCCAGTTTGTTTTAGAAGAGCATACAGCTGTAACCAGTAATGGGTTGGATGAAACTCTGAATCCTTCTCTGCGGAACAAAGAAAATTCAAGAAGGGAAAAAGACATTTGATAGACCAACAACAGACTTAGTTTTTCTTTGTAGTGACAATGTTATTTAGAGACTTGGACTTTAATGTGTATTTGTTCAAATGTAAAGTGTAACAGTGTTAGTATTTGAAGTCAGTTATAAAGTTATATAGGAAAACTCATTAAGAGTTTTGGTGGGGAGTGTCATGCCTCCAGAGCATCTTTGATGCTCTTGAGACATATATTTAGTTCAGATTATAATAGGCTTTTCTGTGTATTAGTTTAGAAGGGGAAATAGATGTTTATAGCTTTAAGAAAGAAAAGGATTGTGGGAAATTCTAGGGTCTTATACTGCCCCTCCAGTTAGTTTCAGTTTTGTATGTAGTGAGTTTGCAACCAAGTCAGACCTGGAAAGAGCATTTTCCTTTGACAAAAGACAAAGTCCACAGAAGAAAGATAAAGCACAGAAGAAGAAAGATAAAACTCACAAAGGAGAGAGAACAAGGTATTTAACCAAGACTGTTGAGAGAAAAGAAATTATTTCAGGTTATGTGTATTTGTAACCAGTAAAGCCTTTAAAAATCTAAGAAGTTGTGGACAAGTCTTATGTTCAGGCTGTGTTTCCTAGAGCCAGAGATTTCACTACATGCCAGTTCATAGCATTGCTCTGGGGACAAAACAGCCAGAATTGCGCAAAATTGCAACATTGTTATCAGGTGTGAAGTGCCTGGATTGCTACAGTGTAGCAGCTGCTGTGAAGGTTGGATTTTTACACTGAAATCGCTGTCTTTGGAAGCAAGCTATTGGGGAAGGGAAACCCTAAACATGCATTCTCATCCCTTAAAACGGTAGGGTCCCCACAGTAAAAAATGTAACACGTATCAAGCGCACAATCCGGAGTGAGACCTGTTGAAATGAGGGTTAACATTTACAACGCTTTGGGGCGATTTAACATGCGGATAGCATGCTACCCCAAACTGACGTGGGGTCCGCGAGGATTGAAAATGGTTTGAAACCAAAATAAGCTTGTAATGGGGATGCGGCCTGGGTGTTTCCGCACTAGCTGCGGAAACCGATTTAACCCCCTCCCCTTAAGTAAGATTTAAAACACCTACTTTAAATGGCTTCCGCACTGCAGACCTGATTGGAGACTCTTCACGGATGCCACTTCTGCATTTCTGCGTGCAAGACTGGTTTTTAAAACCGGTTTTGCTGCCAAAATCCAGATTAAATCTAAGACCTGAAAAATCAGATCTTACATCCATCACTTCACCTGGATGTGTGCAGGGGAAGAGATGGATGTCCCTCCGGCTGCCATGTTGGGAACGACGGAAGCAGGACTGCCTGCTTCCATGGGCCCTCCCTTGCACGCCGGTCAGTGCCGGAAACATGGGGTGACAGGCAGCTCACTGCTCCATTCCCGCGGCATCGGCGGCGTGCGAGCCAGAGGACTTTGGAATGGGTGCTGATGTGTCCACACAGCACCCATTCCATCTGTTCTCTGGAATCCAGCCTCCCCACTCATGCGTGGACACGCGAGGGCCCTATTTGCGACAGATCCTTGGGAGGTCGGATCGCCAAAAAACAGAGCTTTTTAGATCTGTTTTTTGGCGGCCAGTGGTTAAGCACCCTTAGGCCTCTGATATGGAATTAGGACCAGAGCTGTACCAGAGCTGCCCTAAATGCATACCAGAGACCTAAGTGCGAATTCAGCCGATGTCAGTACTTTCATTTCAGCAGCAATCCCACTGTGTTCCCTAGCTCCTCCTCTATTGGTAAGGGGGATTCAAAGTCAAATGGAGACCTGCCTTTCTTTCAGCCCTTCCACTACGACCAGTTGTCCACAGTGGAATGTCGCCTCTTCGGAATGACCCCCGAAAGCAACTTTGTCCATTTTCTGTCCCTAGCCCTCGGAGTGCTTGGAGCCTGGCTCCAAAGCTCATGGGAGCTTCAGGGCCAGTGTGGCAGCTGGTCTGGATAGCTTTGACTTGCAGATGTCACTGTTCCAGACCACACCTCGCCGTGGCCCAACCCACCAAGCCTGCCTGATCGGACCGTGTGGGTGGAGAAACAACCAAGTCTTGTGCTGCACCTGTGAGACTAGAGCCAGCTGAAGATGGAGAAATTGCTCCTGTTGAGTTATCTTATGTTAATTGGTCTTATGGTTTATTTTGTATTTGATATTGTGTATTAGGGGTGTGTACGAATTTTTTTTGCATTTGAATTTGAGTCAAATTGAATGTCAAAACATCAATTTGAATGTTTAAAATCCAAATGCTAAAAAAAGATTTTAATTGTAACATTCAAATCTATTCATTCGAATGTTAGATTCGTATTTAAAGATACGAATCTGGCCCACATTCGTATGTTATATGTATCTGTACGCATTTCCTATGCATTCTGTTTTATCCTGTATGCATCCCATTTTCATCCCGTATTATAAACACAAATGGGTACAGATACGTATAATATTTACGTATCTGTACATTCTAATGATTCGAATCATTCAAATGACTGTTTTGGAATATCCAAAATCCATTCGACTGTCTAAATTCGAATGTGAAGACATTTGATTAAAGTTCGAATGTCAACATTTGTCAAATTCGAATCAGATATTTGAATTTTTGAATATTCATACACATCCTTATTGTATACTACAGGGCCTTTCCGCATATGCTACCGAAAAACTGATCTATAAAGATCAATTTTTCGGCGAACCGTTTTCTCTGAGGATCTGTCCCTATTTGGGACAGATCCTCAGAGGCCCAACCCATCCGCATATGCGCGGGGCGATGCTGGCTAGGGCCGGATTGGAGCACATGCTCTCCCTCGTTGACAGTTGGGCCCTCCCCCCAGCCTCCGCGATTGGTACGAGCACAAGGGCGGCTGGCCAATGGGAAGCCACGGTGCAAGCACACACGCACACGCCAGGCCTCCCGCTGCCAGGAGCAGCCCAGCAACGAGGAGGCAAGGAGCAGATCGCACGCAGGCAGCCCCAGGCTGGGTGGGGGTGGGTAGGCTGTGAGTTCCCCTCAACCGAAAAGGCACAATCGGCGAAGGGGAACCCAGGGAAGCCAGCTGCCAGCCTCCCCATGCTGGCTCCGATGGAGCCAATCGCAGAGGCTGGAGGGAGGGCCCAGCTGTCAAAGAGGGGGAGCATGCGCTCTCCCTCTTCGACAGCTGGACATGTGCCGACAATCCGGCTCTTCTGCCGTTGCGGAAGCATTTGCTTCCGAAACGGTTTCAGGTCTTATATCAGGGTAGGATTTTGGTGGCAAAAACTGGTCTTGCACGCTGAAATGCAGACGCGGCTTCCCCAAAGGGTCCCTTGTGTTCCCTTTGGAGAAGCTGCGTCTTAATCCCTCCCCAAACTGGCTCTAAATCCAAGAGTCCTTAAGGAACTCAAATGCGAAATTGCCGAACTTCTAGCAAAAATATATAATCTTTCCCGAACATCAGGCTCCGTACCTGAGAACTGGAGGGTAGCAAATGTAACACCAATCTTCAAAAAAGGATCCAGGGGTGATCCAGGCAATTACAGACCAGTTAGCTTAACATCAGTTCCATGTAAGGTGATGGAAACCATTATTAAAGACAAAATTAGTGTGCACATGGAGGAGCAAGCATTGCTGAACAAAAGCCAGCATGGCTTCTGCAAAGGTAAATCATGCCTCACAAATTTATTGGAATTCTTTGAGAGTGTCAATAAACACGTGGATAAAGGTGAACCAGTAGACATTGTCTATCTGGACTTTCAGAAGGCTTTTGACAAAGTCCCACATCAAAGGCTACTGAGTAAACTCATCAGCCATGGAATAAAAGGACAAGTTCTGTCCTGGATTTGTGACTGGCTTAAGGGCAGAAAGCAGAGAGTAGTAATAAACGGCAAATTCTCAGGGTGGAAAGAAGTAAAAAGTGGGGTCCCTCAAGGCTCAGTACTGGGACCAATGCTTTTTAATTTATTCATCAATGATCTACAAGAAGCGGTACATAGTAAAATAGCAAAGTTTGCTGATGATACTAAATTATTTAGGGTAGTAAAATCTGAAAGAGATTGCCAAGAGCTCCAGAGGGATCTCTTAGCATTGGGTGAGTGGGCAACCAAGTGGCAAATGTGCTTTAATCTTGACAAGTGCAAAGTAATGCACATTGGGGCCAAGAATCCAAATTACGTCTATAAACTGATGGGGTCTGAGCTTTCTGCAACACATCAGGAAAGGGATCTCGGGGTTTTGGTGGACAGTTCAATGAAGGTGTCAACCCAGTGCGCGGCAGCAGCGAAAAAAGCAAATTCAATGCTGGGAATAAGTAGGAAGGGAATAGAAAATAAGTCAGCGAGTGTCATTTTGCCCCTTTATAAATCTATGGTGAGGCCACATTTGGAGTATTGTGTACAATTCTGGTCACCACACCTCAAAAAGGATATTGTGGAACTAGAGAAGGTGCAGAGAAGGGCAACCAGAATGATTAAGGGTCTGGAACACCTCCCTTATGAAACCAGGCTGCAACGTCTAGGCCTTTTCAGTCTGGAGAGACGGCGTTTAAGAGGGGACCTGATTGAAGTATATAAAATTATGCACGGTATAGAAAGGGTGGATAGAGAACATTTCTTTTCTCTATCGCACAACACTAGAACCAGGGGGCACTCTATGAAGCTGATGGGTAGGAGAATAAGGTCTGACAGGGGGAAGAATTTCTTCACCCAGAGGGTCATCGGCTTTTGGAATGTGCTGCCGGAAGAGGTGGTGACAGCTACCAGTCTGGATGGCTTTAAGGTAGGGTTAGACAAATTTATGGATGACAGATGTATCAATGGCTAATAGAATGAATGCCTAGGTGCATCCTTCAGGTTGAGGGCGGGGGAGGAACTGGGGCACTTCTAAGGCCATTTGCTGGGACTCGAGAGCAGGAGAAGGTTTGTCCTTGGCTCTGCTTGAGATGCCCATGAGCATTTGCTGGGCCACTGTGTGCGACAGGATGCTGGACTAGATGGGCTGTGGCCTGATCCAGCAAGGCTTCTCTTATGTTCTTATGTACAGTGCGGAAAGCGCCATAGTTTTTTTAGATTACATGGCTTATTATTAGAATTTTGTACATTGTTTATGATATGTATTTGATGTTTTACTTATTGCAATTGGTTTCCTTACTTGCTGTATTTCTCTGATGTGACAATTGTATTTGCATTGTATTTTTTTCTGCTTGTTGTAAACTGCCTTGGAGAAAATTTTCATTTGGAAAGGCGGTATACAAATAAAAATGCAAATAGAGATGGTTTAGAGCATGGAGAGGTAAGTACAGAACGGGCCTTTGGCTGTCTTTCATTATCAGACTATAACTAACTTTTCATTCAGCTTTTTAACAAATGTGAACCCCAGGAAAAAGAACTGTGGTGATTTAAAGTGTTGATGTGAATTTTAAAAATCAGCACCATACTATTAATATATTTTGTACAGCTGTATTTTACTATCTGATCCTCTCACACTGTGACCCACTTTAGGATGAATTTTTCATGAGAAGTGCATTATTAATCTAATAAATAATAATAATAAATTGCACACCCATTGGAGTCTTACTTACAGCTGCTGCTTAGATATTAAAATTGGAGAAGGGAATCTCACAGTTTCTTTTGCATTACCCTTTGCTCATGGATTTAAAAGCAATTTCCATACAATGCAGATTATCCCACAATGTGCAGGTCTGATCTTGGGCACAATCAAGAATATAAGAACCTAAGAGGAGCCCTGCTGGATCAGGCCACAGCCCATCTAGTCCATAAGAACCTAAGAGGAGCCCTGCTGGATCAGGCCACAGCCCGTCTAGTCCATAAGAACCTAAGAGGAGCCCTGCTGGATCAGGCCACAGCCCGTCTAGTCCATAAGAACCTAAGAGGAGCCCTGCTGGATCAGGCCACAGCCCATCTTGTCCATAAGAACCACAGAGGAGCCCTGCTGGATCAGGCCACAGCCCATATAGTCCATAAGAACCTAAGAGGAGCCCTGCTGGATCAGGCCACAGCCCATCTAGTCCATAAGAACCTAAGAGGAGCCCTGCTGGATCAGGCCACAGCCCGTCTAGTCCATAAGAACCTAAGAGGAGCCCTGCTGGATCAGGCCACAGCCCATCTTGTCCATAAGAACCACAGAGGAGCCCTGCTGGATCAGGCCGCAGCCCATCTAGTCCATAAGAACCTAAGAGGAGCCCTGCTGGATCAGGCCACAGCCCATCTAGTCCATAAGAACCTAAGAGGAGCCCTGCTGGATCAGGCCACAGCCCGTCTAGTCCATAAGAACCTAAGAGGAGCCCTGCTGGATCAGGCCACAGCTCATCTAGTCCATAAGAACCTAAGAGGAGCCCTGCTGGATCAGGCCACAGCCCATTTTGTCCATAAGAACCACAGAGGAGCCCTGCTGGATCAGGCCACAGCCCGTCTAGTCCATAGGAACATTTGAGGAGCTCAGCTGGATCAGGCCACAGCCCATCTCGTCCAGCATTCTGTCTCACATGGTGGCCCACCAATTGCTCATGGGCATCTCAAGCAAAGACAGTGGCAGGCCTTCACCTGGTCTCGAATCCTGCAAATGGCCTTGATAGGCATCCTGCCTGTCTCCCCAGCCTGGAGGATGTACAGTCTGGCCCAAGAGTCGAAGGGTTGGCAGTGCGCCAAAAGCCACTGGCATGACAGTGACCCAACCCAGACCAACTTTAGGGACTAGTAAGGAAAGATCCCAGATTCCATTGTGGCCTTCTGGGGGTTTTTTAGTTGGGTTCCCAGAAGCATTGTACTGGTTTCTGGCAGCTGGAGGTCCGGCGTCCATCGCGCATGCATGCGCTGCGGCCTCCATTGCCCAGCCACCCTCACATCCAGCATCCCATCTCCCGTAGTGGCCATCAATTGCTTCTGGGCATCTCCAGCAGAAGACAAGGGCAAAACCTTCATCTGGCCTTGACTCCCTGCAAATGACCTTTGAAGGCATCCTGCCTTTCTCTCCAATTTGGAGGCAATATCTAGCCATCCATTCTAAATAAGAACGTAAGAGGAGCTTGCTGGATCAGGTCACAGCCCATCTAGTCCAGCATCCTATCTCACACAGTGACCTACTAATGGCTTCTGGGCATCTCAAGCAGAAGGCAAAGGCAAAACTTTCACCTGCTCTCAACTTCCTGCATATGGACTTGGGAGGCATCCTTTAGTGGCACTTCTTTAAAGGCCAGCTGCTGGAAGACTCCTGATGGGGGCAAGGGGATGGTGGGAGTTGTGGTCCAACAACTTCAAGAGAGGACCCTAGAAAGGAAAGGCCAACAATCCAATTACAGAAATGGGAGAGGGAATCCAGGCTGGTGACAATTTGGGTCAGCTCCCTTAGCCACTGTTTTTAAGAGGATAAGGCCATGATCACACCAGGCTGCTCTAGGTTGTCCTGTTAAGAAACCTAATTGAAGCCATTCTAATCCTGCCCACGCCTGTCCCTGATCATCAGTCCTCAGAACATCCTCAGTTCAGGCTGTGTCACGTCGCAGTCCGGTCAGGCAACAGGCAAACACTTGCACAGCTACTCAGTCCCAAGGGTTCCAGGCATTCTCGAGGTCAGTTCCAGTCCAGGGTCTAGGAGTCCAGAAAGTCAGCAAGGGTCAGGCAGTCCAAAGGGTCAGCAGGTCACAAGGAGTCCAGGATTTCAAGCTCAGGTAACACGAGGCTGCTAAGACGTTGTCTGCAGCAACTTGAGGCAAAATGAGTTTGTTCTTAAATAGAGGAGTCAGAGCCACGCCCACGGTGCAGCTGAGCTAATTGCTCTGATCTCCGTCTCACCTGCTTCTGCTGCCTAAGCAGGCGATGAGAGGGCCTTTGATTAGGATCACTGCTGGTGGATTCATCACCAGAGCTGTCTGCCTGCTCACCTGAACCCAGCCTTAGCTCTTCCATGCCTGCAATGCCCTGCTATGGCTGCTCCTCAGCCTGTGGTAGCATTGCAGGCATATCCTCCTCTTCCGATGAGGCTGAACAGGGGATGACAGGCTGCTGTGCTCACACCTTTTTCTGTTATCTCCCCAAATCTCCTTTACACTTTCTCCACCCCTATCGAATACATCAACACCACCTGCATTCTGATAGGATAAAGTTCTGTCAATCAACAGTGGCAACCAGGTGAGTTTGGAGTTGTGTAGCGCTGAGGGCAAACACAGGGTACTGTTGGAGTGAGGGGACTGGGCCCCCAAACAGACACAGCTGAGGCATATCTCAGCCAGGATGCATGTCCACCTCTGCAGCCCTTCCGGTAGAAAAAGGAGAGGCGGTAATTAATCTGCGTTTTTCCCTCAAGCTGCTGGAGAACTTTCACTTCTTGGTCCCTTTCACAGCAACGAAACCTTGTTTCCCTTGCAGATTGCTGGAGGAACACGGAAGCTACATTGTCCTTAGAACTGTATCATTTCTAGTCTTGTTCCATGCTATCCCTCTCCACCTCCCAACAGTGCTTTTCTGGCCTTTAATTTTTAAATCCTTCTGTGTTCTTCGCAAAAACACATTATCAGCCTAGCACAAAACAGACTTGATTTTTTTAAAAAAAAAATGATAGATAGAGTCTGCCAGCTTGTGATCAGAGCAAAGGGGAAGGGGGGCAGCATGGGAGAGGGGGGCATCCGAGGAATGGTGATGAAAGTGGAAAGGGATTTAAGGGAGGGTGATCACGTGTGTAGCACCCTCAGCCTGGCATTGGGTGGGAGAGAAGAAGAAGAAGAAGAAGAAGAAGAAGAAGAAGAGTTGGCTTTTCTACCCCGCTTTTCTCACCCATTTAAGGGGACTCAAAGTGGCTGACAAACCTTCTGTTCTTCTCCCAACAACTGAACACCTTGTGAGGCGGGTGGGCTTGTGAGAGCTCAGAAGAGAGCTGTGACTAGCCTAAGGTCACCCAACTAGCTTCATGGAGGAGGATGGCATTGAACTCAGTATTCCCAGATAAGAGTCTGGCTCCCTAACCACTAGACCAATCTGGGAAGGCTTGATCCACCCCTCCCAGAGCGGTTCAGCCCCCTCTAGCCTCGTTCTGTGCTCACACAGGGGAAGTGAAAACGGACTGGCTCCCTGAGACAGCTTGAGCCCTCTGTAAAAGTCGACTTTGGAGAAGCGGCTTGAGGAGGGACATCCTGCCCCCAGGATGAACCCTGCAAAGAAAGAAAGAAAGAATCTGAGCAAGGTGGTTAGAAGACGGCCAGAAGCTGTCTTGAACAATGGGTGTGATTGCGGCCTGAAAGATGGCGTGCTAAATTTGTGCCAATTCGGAGGTGGTCTTGTGGATTTCATTAAGAGCTTTCCTTGTTCTTCCCCGTAATCCAGGCGCGCATGTAGGCTAGCTATTAATTGAACACAGCGATGTGCCACAGCCGCAGCCACTGAAGCGAGGCGCCTTGGAGCTATAGTTGGAAAGAAAATCTCCTGCCTCTTTTCCTAGGTGGAAGTGGAAGGAGAAGAGTTGGATTTTCTACCCTGCTTTTCTCGCCCACTTAAGGGGACTCAAAGCGGCTGACAAACCTTCTGTTCTTCTCCCCACAACAGACACTCTGTGAGGTAGATGGGGCTGTGAGAGCTCAGGAGAGATCTGTGACTCACCTAAGGTCACCCAGCTGGCTTTGTGGAGGAGTGTGGAATCAAACCCAGTACTCCCAGATAAGAGTCCGGCTCCTTAACCACTAGATCACTAGTTTTAGTCAAAAAGAGCCAGAAATGGAAAGGTTCTCATCCATTCTCTTTCTATATGGGGTGCCTCACCCAATGGAAATGCAACACGCTTTCCCTGCAGGACTGCCAGAGGCAGCCATATTGCGATCCTGGTGCCTTCTTTCCAACGTGTTGGACTACAACCCCCATCAGCCCCAGGTGGATCGTTCACTTAAGAGAGAACATCTCCAGGGCATAATGGTGTCAGGGGCAGTGCTAATGGAATGTGAAGCTGAGCAAAATTGGAGCATTTTGTAAAATATTTTATGTTTGCTATTGAGAGTCTTTTGTGACTTTTTTTTAAAAAAAATAAGTTTGATTAATTTCCAATTAGGGATGTGCACGAATATTTGTAACATTTGTTATCCGTACAAATTTGGATATTCATATACGAATTGAATGCTACAACATTTGTACCTTGACATTAGTATGGATGCAAATATTTCGGAACATTCGTACAAAGCTTTGGAACACTTGTGAACCAGGGAGGCGGGAAAGTGGCTGCGCCAATCCCATCTGCAATGGATCCAGAGTGAATCTGACACCGTCTGAGAGTGGTTTCAAAGTGGATTCAGGATGGATTTGACATTTTCAGAGTGGATATGTTATCGGATACATATTGGATATGTATCTGATACGTATGGATACGAATTGGATACATATCGGATACATATGCATTCATATCGGATGTTTGTACAAATTTGTCTGAATGCACTCATATCGAACAGAATCCTACCACATTCAAAAGGGATCTATTCAAACGGATATGAATTTTCTTACATTCGATTCAATACAAATCGAATGCAAATAAAAGATAAATTTCCCCATCTAACTCATTGTTGCCAGGTAAAGTCGAGTCCTGGCCGATGCTGGCTAACTGAATGGGCACCTCCAAGAATCCCATTTTGCAGTTTTCTTGGCAGGGATACAGAAGTGGTTTGCCATTGCCCACTTCTGGGTAGAGGTTGGAATTGAACCAGCAAATCCTCTGGTTTCTAGGCTGTTTGCATTATCAATAAACTGTGCCCCCACCAAGGCTCCATCCAGACATTGTTGACTTAATCTGTTTTATTTGGATATTTAGTGCAGGATATCCAAATACAACAGAATAAGCAAGGAACGTCTGGATCCAGCCCCGGGCTCCAGGTACTGGTTTGCGCAGTTTTCTTAGCAGACATACAGAAGTGGGTTTACTATTGCCGTCTTCCAGGGGGAGGCTGAGGATCGAACCAGCTACCTTGCGTTTTGCAAGCTGTTTGCTCTGCCTCTGAGCTACAGCCCTTCTTCTTCAGGGTGATTGCAATAAAGCACTGCCACCCACCCACCCACAAAAGTAAAATAATAGACCGTCTGCTCTGTTAAGGAGGAAGTCCTGGCAGGGGTGAGGATTCAGTTGTCCAATTTTATATGCTTTCCCGTGTTGCAGTCCATCCAAAGATCACAAACGGGAAGACCAGATAGTGAATTAAGGACAAAATAGTGTCTACGTGGAAACATGGGGGGGGGGATGAATTTCCACGCACACTTTTTCCACCCCAACCTTCAGCTTATTTCCTCGTCCCCCTGCATTCAGGGTTGGAGGACCAATTAGGGAACTGGGAGCCGAAGGGGGGCATGAAACATGCTCTGTACCAAGTGTCATGCTTTGGAGCAGGCATTGTCTGCCCTCGCAGCCCTTTGCAAGGGGAGAAAGAAAATCTCTCTCTCTCTCTCTCTCTGCAACCGATCACTGTGGATCACTGGCACCTCCAGCCTGCCCTTTCCAGAAGCAGCGCCCATCCTGAACTTTACTGCGGGGCTTGCCTTGGCTGATTATTCTATCTCCTACTGTCGTAGGACAAGCCTTGGCTGGACCCATCATCAAATTGCTGCTCGAAATCAAATCGAGGCAGGAAAGGTCCCTGGAATTGTGGGGAGGGGGTCTGCAGGCGAAGCAGGCGCCTTGTCCCTTTGGAAAGCTTCGTCGTCTGCTTCGGTCCCTTTAAGACTGCTCCAGCTGTTCTCTGGCCAGGAGGAGAAAAGCACCATTTAGAGGCAGGCAGCGAGCAGCGGAGGACTGGAAGGAGAGCGAAGTCGGTGCAAGGGAGAGCCCGAAAGCCCTGCTGCCCTTTTTGGCGGAGCCGGAGGACGGTGACCCGAGATGAACTGTGGGCGCTGTAGACGTCGCACCCCGTTGACCTGAGAGGGCGACCGACCCTCCTGGCTGAAGCTGCCAGCGAAGGGGCTTCCCAAGTGCTTCGCAAGTTTTGCGGAAGGGAAAGGCGGGCGCGGGGTGGAAGCGTGGGGGACCACTTTCCTTGGCTCGATCTTGAAGTTGGAGGAGGATGAAGACCTGGAGAAGGCTGGCTGCTCCTTCCTGAGCCCAGGGGCAGGTCTGGATCTCCAGGGCTTGGATACCTGGCAGCGATGTTTCCAGCTCAGGATCAGGATCGGATCCCCCAAAGCGTCTGGGAATTCTTAAGTCTTTGGGACTGAAAGGAACAGGGATTGAGAACGCTCCTTTCTCCAAGCTTTTGCCCTACTGGAAGCCCCCCGCCCCCCTCCTGGGATCTAAACAAGGATGAAGGGGCTTTGGTACATTTTCACACTGATCCTGACAGGTAAGTTAGCATCCTCAGGTTACCTTGAAGTGACTTTCTGGGGCCAGATTTTCTGAATTATTGGCATTATTTATGGGTTTTTTTGCATGTGTGTGTGGGAGGCTGGGGTGTCTTTCTCCGCTCACTCAGCTGTGCATCCAAAGGTGTGTGAGGAATGAAGTCCTTTGTGTGAGTGTGTGTGTGTGTGTGTGTCCCTCACCCAATTTAGAGGCTGTTATCAGGTGTGGAGGACACCTGGGCAAGTCTTCAAGGCAGCATTTGCAGGGCTGAGCGGTTTCGTGGTGGATTTCTAGACCTGGCATGTCGCCCCCTCTCCGTTCTGTTTTTTTTTGGGGTTTTTTTCTGAATCAGCCCTCTGATGAGCATCCACAGATTCTGAAAGGTCAGTTAAAATGCATCCTCTCCGCTTCCCTGGGTCTATGAGCAGAACAAAAGGAAAAAAGAGGAGTTTCCAAACCAGCTAAAGAGAAACTAATTTGTATCAAGTACTCACGGGGATAAGCCCCGAACCCAGTGGCACCCTTTGGAGAAAGAGCCATCAAGTATTTCGGTAAAGAGGCAGGAAAACGTGTGTGCTCGCACAGCCATAAATCGAGCTCAGATTGTGTCTTAGTAATATTTTTTGCCATTTCAGAGCAAAGAGCCTTTTTTGCATTTTTGGAGTGCGAATGTTACCTGACACAGTTCTATCAGTCTAAAATTCCACAACACTCTGAGGAGAAATGCACAGTACTCCAATCGGGGGGAGCTGCGTCCTAAAGCAGCATGCTCTCGCATGGGCAGAAAATCCCACAGAGATTGCTCCTAACTTGGCTTGGTTTGGATCACTGCCGTTGGTTGTGGTCCCTGTGTGTACATGCGCATGCATGCACATTGTTCAGCTCACCTAGAAGTGTCTTGGAGCTGATGAAAGCAAGAACTGGTGCCTTGAATTGCTCAGAGATGTTATCCTTTTGCTGGCAGCTCCTGATTCAAAATGTGGTCTTCTTTCTTCATTGCGCCTACTCAGTTAATCGCGTTGACTAAAGTTAATGGGTCCACTTGATCTGAAAGAGTTGCTTGTGGAAACTGCTCCTAAGAATTGCCTGCACTAAACTCTCTGACATACCTTGGTTTTTGTTGTCATGTTCAAAAGCAATGCGAGAATAGAGGCAGGGTAGGAAGGAGGGAAGGAAGGAGGGAAGGAAGGAAGGAAGGAAGGAAGGAAGGAGGGAAGGAAGGAAGGAAGGAAGGAAGGAGGGAAGGAAGGAAGGAGGGAAGGAAGGAGGGAAGGAAGGAAGGAAGGAAGGAAGGAGGGAAGGAAGGAAGGAAGGAAGGAGGGAAGGAAGGAAGGAGGGAAGGAGGGAAGGAAGGAAGGAGGGAGGGAGGGAAGGAAGGAGGGAGGGAAGGAAGGAGGGAAGGAAGGAAGGAGGGAAGGAGGGAAGGAAGGAGGGAGGGAGGGAAGGAGGGAAGGAGGGAAGGAAGGAAGGAAGGAGGGAAGGAAGGAAGGAAGGAAGGAGGGAAGGAAGGAAGGAAGGAAGGAGGGAAGGAAGGAAGGAGGGAGGGAGGGAAGGAGGGAAGGAAGGAAGGAGGGACCCTGTTGAAGCAGCTGTTTGCAACTGCAGCACATACTATCAGGTTTTGGTCAGGTATTTGTGCCACAACAATGTTGTACAAAAATATAGACAATGTGCATGTGCAAATCACTACTGTGTTAAGAGGCAAGAAGTGGCTAGTACTGGAACATTGGAGAAAGAAAAGAGGGCTGAATGGATTGATGCTTGGAGCATCCCATGTGAACTGATGTGCCTTTGCAAAAAAATAAAAAATAAAAAATACATTGTTTCTGTGGAAAACAGAGCTGAGCCTGTAGGCACTCAGTTTCATGCACGGTCTTTGTCAATGAGATTGCTGTGGCCGTTTGCGCATAAGTGAAGCCACACTGTTTGAAGTGGGCCTCTGGCTTGAGAGCATTAACCAGGTGCCTTCTCTGAAGTGTGATGAGATGATAATGTGGTCTTTGGCTACAGAGGCACTAGAAAACAATAGCAGGAGATAGTCAGTGGCCAGGAAGAAGGAAAGATATAGTTCTCCCTCTAGGACATTCAGTAGCGCAACAGTCACCATACCTTTAACCATGTGGAATACCTTCCCTTTTGTTCAGTGAGGGCTTTTTCGCTGTTCTACCCACACAACAAGACTGTGACATGCAAAGCCATCTAGAAAGAACAAATAAATGGCACAAGGTTATTCAGGAAGTTGTATGGCTGGACTTGAACTCAGTTCCCTTAGCCAAAACTAGCTTGGCCCTGGAGGACTTTCTCTCCAGCTTTAGTTTCAAACACCCTCCGGCTTCGTATTTCATGGCTGTCATTGAATGTTTCCAATGTTAATTAATTGCCTGCCGTAAACAGAAAGAAAGGTGAGGTACCAATGCAAAATCAGAACCCAAAGCAATGAAGATCTCCCTAAAAAAAAGGGGAGCAGCAAGCCCATCTGCCCAAATCCTAAAACTGGCATTTCACCGAGATACGACTTTCTAGGTTTCTACCACAACTTTGTAACAAAGTTGACATGATACCATGCGGGCACTCACCCTCACACCCAAAACTGAGAAAGTACTGTCAATGCCTCCAGAGGTAAAGATCTGAAACCCCACATGTAACCAAGGGCTGAACAAATAAATAGATAAATAAATAAATGCCTAAAGATAGGCAAGTTCAGTTTGACGCTTGACGGTTCGATTCACACTGGGGTGGTTCAAAAGCTTTGAATTTCTGCCAAACTACTATCTGTTTGAAGCAAACCAGGGAGCCATTTTTGAATACAGATTATTGGAATTGCAGCATCGCTGTTTTCAGATTCTTTTTGCCCTTTAAAAGACCTGGGGCAGGGGGAGGGGGGAGATGGCATTCGGACAGGTTGAGTATTTGGTCAAACCAGTTCGAAAAAGTTCAAATTTGAATCAAAGCAGAAAAGAAAAGAAAAGCGTACACACTTCTCCATAAATACCATTGGCAGCCATTGAAAATGGAAGATGAAGAAAAAGAATGAATCCTCCATCTTCACGCCCCTCAATTCATCCTCCACTTTTTTGTCTTTTAGGACAGATATTTATGATCAGATATTTATGTGAGCCAGATTGGTCTAGTGGTTAGGGAACTGGACTCTTACCTGGGAATGCCGGGTTCGATTCCTCCCTCCCCCATGAAGCCAGCTGGGTGACCTTGGGCTAGCCACAGCTCTCTTCTGAGCTCTCACAGCCCCACCTACCTCACAGGGTGTTCTGTTGTGGGGAGAAGAACCGAAGCTTTGTCAGCCGCTTTGAGTCCCCTTAAATGGGTGAGAAAAGCGGGGTAGAAAAGCCAACTCTTCTTCTACGCCGTGGTCACACCTTCCTTCACTTTAAACCTTCTCCAGTCCATCTTAAGCCCTGACTGCTCACAGTTCATTTGTATCCATTTTATTTGTGGATTTTCTATTCAAGGAAGTCCAAATAGAAGGAGGAAAGCCCACGAGTAGAACAGATAAAAGTGAAAAGGTGCGAGCAGTCAGACTGGAGAAGGTTTAAAATGAAGGTGTGACCACAGCCTGTCTGTTTTTATGTGTGGACTTCCTGCCCTCCGTTTGGACTTTCCTGGATGGAAAGTCCATCAGTAAAATGAAAAGAAATGGACAGCTGATGATGGACTGGAGAAGGTTTAAAGTGAAGGTGACCAAGCCAAGACCCAGTTACAGGGGAGGGCAATCTCTTAAGCAGGACATTTAAGCAGGGAAAGTCCGCCTTGTGCCTAACCTGTGTGTTGTGTCTCCTGAGTTTAGTGACAGTCTTTTTCTCAGGGGCTTTTCAGATGGAAGGTGTCTGGGTTCACTTCTTGGCATTTTTAGGAAGAGCCTTTTGGAAGCTAATTGATGACATTTGTGGACTTGGTGGATCCATGTTTTGCTCATACACCCAAGTTCCTGCTTGTGTCTCTACCGCTTTCTGTTTGTCCGTTGTCATTGGAGAGACCCCTGACAGAACTTGAAGCAGATGTCCCCCTCTGTCTGTGGCAGGCAGTTTGACACAGGCAGGCTGGCTGGCTTTCCACTTACCTAGTGATCTAGATTCTGGCTGGGCACCTAGAAGAGTTTGCCGTAGTTTCCACCGCGAAAGACGGCTCCATATCTCAGTTTTGAAGGAGGGGGGCATTGTCTCAAGGTGCGGTCCAAGATGCTTGGGTTGACTTGAGGGCACAAATATCAATCCTTGTAAACAAGTGACTCGGATGGCATTCGTGCCCACGGGCTCTGTGCAGCGGTTGCCCTGGAGTTCCTATTCTTGCCGCACATGGAAACACGTGATGAAGACACTTCACCAGTGCGACCCATGGTTAAGTGGAGACGCACTCACAGTGTTTTCATGGCACCTGTGTAGGGCCATAAATGTGTCTTGAGGGTGCAGGGGTCACACGTTCCTGCTGGCCCATAAAGCATTGGGTGCAGTGGATGATTGTGATGCCCACACACACCTGTACATTTGTTGTTGGGTAGGTACCATTGAGTCCTGGCTGAGCACCTGATTGACTGCATGGGTACCACAGTGCAGTTTTCTTTGCAGGGGTACAGAAGTGGTTTGCCACTGCCTAGGAACAGGGAAAAGCTGGGGGGTCAGAATGGCAAAACTTTGCTTTTTAGGTATTTTGCTCTACCACCCTTTGCTCTTCAGCCACTTCCAGACTCAACGGGCTCCTTTTTGCAGTTTTCTTGGCAGAGATACAGGAGTGATTTACCATTGCCTACTTCTGAAAAGTGGCTGGGGATTGAACCAGTTATCCTTTGCTTTCCAGGCAATTTGCTCTACCAGTGACCTTCATCTGCTCCATCCATCCATCCATCCATCCATCCATCCATCCATCCATCCATCCATCCACTATCCTTCCATAATCACTCACTAGGGCATTTGACTAGCATAGCTGGAGTAAACACCTAAAAAATGCTTCCAGCCACTCTGCCTTGACAACCCTCCCTCTCCTTACATTGGACCTACCTGGTCAGATGCCAGTGACCCATCCACTGGCGTCCACAGTGGATGGGTCACTGGGACACAGGAAATGGTCCTCAGGCTTCACCAGTGCATCCTCGTCCTTCATGGAGATGCACACACACCGGGCTGGCAAGGCAACAGACGTTCACCAGCTACAATATTAGCATGGTGGAGGAGCAGGGGTTGTCTCTGTTCTGTCACTTTAAGGAGAGCACCATTAATTTTCTTCTTCATGTGCCGAGAGAAGAGCCTTACGCTGGAAACACCTCCGTAACATGCCACAGTTACCCCTCTTTTGAATTGGCAACCTCTTCCTTTCCTGGTCCTCCACACAGAGCTAAGGAAACTGCTCCACAAACCAGCCAATGAAACACCAGAATCCCAAGTCAACTTTCTCCCAGATTGTGCCAAACCTTAACCTAGATCCTGTGCCAATTCAACTTAATCTGCCATTTGGCGGGGAGGGAAAGGCATGCTTGATTTGGTCTCTTCTAGCCCCCATTGATGGATGAGGTGCTATCAAAACCTTCTCAGGTCTTTTTGGGCGGTGGCAAATTCCCATCAGCCTTTTCCCAAGGTGACCCTGGGTTGGGCTCCCATATTTTCAAGTTGTCTGTATATTCAGAAGGACAAAGACATTTAGAGGGTGTTTTTTTTTATTTTTGTTTTTTTGCAGAGAGATTAAGAGAGCCAAACAGTAGAAATTATTCTGAAACAGTAGTTCTACAAGCAAGGTGCTACCATCACTGCATTCTATGCTCAGAATGCCCCAAGTGGCAAAATGTTTCACACAGGCACCAGGAACCCTGATCACTAGAGCGGGTACAGAAGTACTGGAGTCAAGAAAACATCCCAATGGATTCTGATTTATTTAGGGGGGGGGGGGACGACAACACACAACCATGCTGAAGCCACCCAGCATCACAAGTATGTAAGAAAATTCATATTTGTTGAAATAGATCCCCTTTGAATATGATAGGATTCTATTCGATACGAATATCCAATATGAACACATACATATTCAATACATATCCTGTATGTATCTGATACATATCCAATACATAGCCCCTAATTTTTCTGCTCTGAAAACATCAAATCTGACCTCAATCCCTTGACCCTTCACCTTCATTCAGGTCTTTGCTTTCCGTTCACTTCTTCTTTCCTTGTCACTTGGAGTATTACTACTTTGGGTCATTTGGTCAACCTGTTCGGGTAAAGAACTTGGCAATTCTGGGTGGAACTGATGTATGAGACATATTACTACTAGATCTCGTGACGGCCCCCTGTTTTGATGCTGTTCTTAGAAGGTCAATAGGCCATGAAAGGAAGAGATCTCTGTCCAAAACTCAACATTCATAAGAACCTAAGAGATGTCCTGCTGGATCAGGCCACAGCCCATTTAGTCCAGCAGCTGTTTCTGGGCTTACTGAAGCAGAAATGCAGATGTCAACTGCTCTTGACTCCTGCAAATGGCCTTCAGAGGCATCCTGCCTGTCTCTCTAACTTGGAGGTGCTGTCTGGGCATCCATTCTAGTAGCCATTGATTTACCAGTCCTCCATGAGTATGCCTCATTCTTCCTTAAAGCTATCCAAGCAGGTTGCTGTCATGACCCCTTCAGCTGATGTCACAAAAGAGGTTGGAATTTGGAAAACCTGGGGGTTTTTTTTACTGTGGCTGTTCAGAATTGTAACCAACTCCCATGGATCTTAGCCAATGCTTCATCACTTGTCCATGTCTTCTTCTGGCCATTCTATAACTTTCTGAATAGGCTGGTGCAAGCAACAACAGCAATTGTGTACATGCTAAGCAAAGAGAGAGCAATTTTTTTTGGGGGGAGGGGGAACCTGTCCACTTCTGAGGGGGGGAAATTGATCAGATGAAATGCTGAAGGTAACTAGAAAGCAAGAAAAACGATATGATGAAGAGTTACGAGTCAAGATGCGCACAAACTGAAATTTAGTGTTTCGGTTCAAGTCAAGCCAACCACGGTTTGCTTCAAACTAGAGGGTAGTTTCGTTTGTGCATGGACCAAGCAAACCATCAAGTTTGCTACGAACTGTAAACTAACTGAACCGGTATGGCAAATCTCTAGATAAGAGGGGGGAAACTGTCATACAGAGAAGATGGAACGTGTTAAGGAATGATGCAGGTAGAGTATGAAATAAGAATGAAGTATTTTGAGGTTCATGGAAAGGGGACAGAAAGGCCGCCTCCTTTGAGAAGACCGAATCACCAAATGTTCCCTCAGGTGTGAAGAGTTACCTCTAGACCAGTGGTGGTCCACAGGTTGGGACTATAAGGCAGGCGCGATGGGTCAAGACCCACACTGGACTCATCCTGCTGCTTTGAATCTCTTCCACTATGCGTGTCTGGGGAGATCCAAGATAGGCTTCCGTTGGACCTTTGCCCCTTCACCTACTTCCTGAGATCCTGATCCACAGGCGTCAAAGCTCTGGGCCCCAAGTCTGTGACTGAGGAAACCTGGACTTTGTGTGGAAGTTCTTGTAACCAGAAGGTCACTGAGGCAAGGAGACTTCCCAGTTTCAAAGAAGGAATGGCATCTCACACCTTCTCCGGCCACCATTTTGTGGTTGGCTTCACCCCTGTGCCATTTTGTGGTTGGCAGACTTTGGTAGATCCCATCCCCCTCAAGAGAGGCAGTGAGGTAGAGGAACTTCGCTGGCGGCTCATGGTAGTACGCCACAGGCGTGCCCTTTCATAGCAAGGGTCGCGTTGTTTGCTAACCGTCCTCGACTTATTTTCATTTCACCAGTCCTTTCATTGGTGTTCCCGACATCAAAGGGTCTCTGTGTATAATATTGCGGATGGTTTTAAAACCATCCTTTCTGCAGCAAAACAATTGTGTGCCACCGGAATGGATTGAGAGACGGGGGAAGCTCAGCTCTTGTTTATTCTCTGCTTCACAGGGTAGCACTTTTATGGAGGGAAAAAGGACATGTTGAATTTGCTGTGATCTGTTTGTACGAACTCAAATTAGTGCCAATACAGGTAGCAGAGGCTGATAATAACCACAGCGCAAGGCACAGTGGCCAGGCGCACCGGCATTTTCCCTGACAGCTGGTTTTCTCTGCTTCATCTTCAGCAATACCTGCTGGGCAATTCTTCTGAGACTCTATAAGCTCTCCTTGTTAACTTTCTGCTTTCCTGAAAAAGAGAAGACCGAGAGATTAATTCAAGTTCTCTTTCCTGAAGGACATGATTCTGTTTCCTGTACTTATCATTGTGTTTGGGAAAGAAGGAGGGGGAAAGGCTGTTTCTGGCTCTCGTCTCTTCGCTGCATTACTGTAGCAGGGCCTTTTTAAGCAACTTCACTTCCCTGGGAAAGCCAGGGCTATGATCATAAGGGAAGCCCTGCTGGATTGGGCCACAGCCCATCTAGTCCATAAGAACCTAAGAGGAGCCCTGCTGGACTGGGCCACAGCCCATCTAGTCCATAAGGACCTAAGAGGAGCCCTGCTGGATCAGTCCACAGCCCATCTAGTCCATAAGAACCTAAGAGGAGCCCTGCTGGATCAGGCCACAGCCCATCTAGTCCATAAGAACCCAAGAGGAGCCCTGCTGGATCAGGCCACAGCCCACCGAGTCCATAAGAACCTAAGAGAAGCCCTGCTGGATCACGCCACAGCCCATCTAGTCCATAAGAACCTAAGAGGAGCCCTGCTGGACTGGGCCACAGCCCATCTAGTCCATAAGGACCTAAGAGGAGCCCTGCTGGATCAGTCCACAGCCCATCTAGTCCATAAGAACCTAAGATGAGCCCTGGTGGATCAGGCCACAGCCCATCTAGTCCATAAGGACCTAAGAGGAGCCCTGCTGGATCAGTCCACAGCCCATCTAGTCCATAAGAACCTAAGATGAGCCCTGCTGGATCAGTCCACAGCCCATCTAGTCCATAAGAACCTAAGAGGAGCCCTGCTGGATTGGGCCACAGCCCATCTAATCCATAAAGACCTAAGAGGAGCCCTGGTGGATCAGGCCACAGCCCATATAGTCCATAAGGACCTAAGAGGAGCCCTGCTGGATCAGGCCACAGCCCATCTTGTCCAGTGTCCTGCCTCACACAGTGGCCCACCAATCGTCCATTGGCATCTCAAGCAGAAGACAAAAGCAAAGCATTCACCTGTGCTTGCCTGCCCACAAATGGCCTTGACACACACCTGTGTGTCTCTCCAAACCTAGGTGTCCATTCTGCTAGCCATTGACACAGCTGTCCTCCATGAATTTGTTTGCAAGCACGTAGGAGGAGCCCTGCTGGATCAGACCCACAACCAATCTCCTCCAACATCCTGGCTCACATGGAGGTCCACCAATTGCTTCTGAGCATCTCAAGCAGAAGAGGTGAAGGCAAAACCTGTTCTCAGATCCCAGCAAATGCCCTTAAGAGGCATCCTGCTTGTCTCAAATCCCAAAAATCGTCAGGCAAAGGGGATCATGTTTCATAAGTGATGGACATCTCAAACAGTAAATGAATGTTGGAAAAAGCTGGATAAAGGAATAATAGACCTGTTAAATATGCACGTTGAAGTAAACCCAGAATCCTATCTTTTAGCAATACTTGTGGATACCAATAGAAAAACACAAGATAAGACTATTATTAGAATTACGTCTAAGTACAGCACAATTAGTTATTGCTAAGCAGTGGAAATTTGCAGATAAACTGTCTATAAAAAAATTGGCTGAAAAAAACTGCCAGAAATAATATTAAATGAATATGCTGAAAACAAAAAGGGAAGAATTCTGGGAAAGAAAGGGAACAGGGATTTTCACAATATATGGATAAGATTAATCAATGCAGTTGATAGCGTTAATCCGGCGCTGACAACAATTAAAAATAAATTATTATGGATTAGGGGTCAGATGTAATTATGATATTAGGAATAGCTGGGAGAAATAATAGAGGATGGGACGTGTTACCTCCAAGTGCGGAAAGTAACATCACTACGTACAACTGGAATGAAAAGGAAATGGAATGGAATTTAAATTAAATTAAATCAATTAAACACAAATACTTAGCAAATGGAGCTGCCTCACCACCCAGCTTGATTTGCAATGATTGACAAACAAATTTAAAAGCCCTGTGGATTCTCCCCCCCACCCCAAGCTCCTGACTGCCTCCATTTTGTTCCTCTTCTCTTTCTCACTGGTCTTTAGCAATCTGAGGCCTTTTTGCACGAGGCCGTCCGGAACGCGCGGAGAACACGCGTAGATGGAGCATTCGCATTGCTGGGGCGGCGGTTCCAACCCATCCCATCTCCGCGTGTTCTCCGCTCATTCGAGATATAGGCCCTGTCCCCAAGCAATTTAAAGTCTGCTAAAAATCCTCTTTTGCCTCTGAGCGCCCCCATGCCAGGATTTTTTTACGAGCTTCCAGCACTACAAAATGAGGAAAACGCACAACAAAAAAAGTGCCCTTTAAATAAGACTTTCAGCGCTCTTTTTGGAAGTTGTGGGTTTTCCTCGCAACATTTACCTTGGGGACGCTCCGTGGCAAAAGGGGAGGGGATTGCCGCCTACACACACAGCAATAACACAAGCAGCTTCCCTTTCTAAAGCTCAGACCTAAAGAGCCAGAATCGCGCAGAATTGCAACATTGTTGCAATCGCTATGAGGTATGAAGAGGGTGGATTATTGCTACTGTATGGGTTGGATTTTGACAGCAATAACAGGGAAAAGTGGTGAGAGTGAATGAGCGATCGTGCGCTGTATGGGGTGGATTTTGACAGCAATAACGGGGAAGTGGTGAGAGTGAATGAGCGATCGTGTGCTGTACAGGTAAAAACATCTTGCAGCCATCGTCACGCAGCTTCTGCAGCAAGAGCCCAAGGACGGGGAGGAGAGAGGGAGGGGGGGCGGGCGGAAGATCTGGGAGATGAACAGAGAACCGATGGGGTTGTCTTCCTGGTTGTGGCCACGCTGAGAGCTGTCCCTCCCCGTTCCCACTGGCACCCTATCAACAAGAGCAGGGGCGGGGAGAAAAAGATGCGCAGAAAGAATACACAGCTCCCATGGGGACGGAAGGTGCGTTAAAAATGCCCATTTTGCTGAGCCTCATGTGGACGCTTATTCCGGATTTGCATGGCACTTTTAAAGTCCGTTTGAAGACAGTGACAGTAGAGGGACAGTAGAGAGGCAAATAAGTCTTTTGGGGACGCAGCCATAGAGTAGTTAATTCTGCTCTACACCCGACATTCTGTGTTCGAAGCGTCCCCGGCCATCCAGGGAGGGAAGCATTCCTACACGCTTCCCTCCCTGACACCCGCGGGAACGCTCCCTCCTCCACAATTGGCCAAAAATCAGCCAAACAGGTGGCGGTGCCTCACAATCACTTACCTTGCCAGCTCCGGGGTTTCGATCTCCCGCGGTCTGCACAGGCACGTGGACTCTGGTAGACGGGACCCACAGGGCCCAGTCTACTGGGAGCCAGCCCAGCAGAGGGGAGGTGGCTCACTCGTGGTTGCTGCAGTCCCATTGGGACTGCAGGAGTCAGGGAAACACCTAAATCTGCTTCCCCTCGCCCCTTTCTGGGTCCGGTCTACTAGGGTCCTACATTCCCCAGCCCATTGGGGCAGGTCGCTGGCTTCTGTGGGCCTCAGCCACCTGGATCCAGGCAGCTAAGCTGTGCAGAGGGCCATCGGGACCCTCCACTCCCCACCCCGGGGCCCTGGGATGCGTGTGCGTACAGAGTTCCTACCTTCTGGCTGTGCTAGGTCTCAATGACCCGAGGCAGCCAGGAGCATGCACCATGTGCATGCGGCATGGCTTCTGATTGGGCAGACTGCCCACGTAGGCCCCGGGGTGGGGGCGTGCCAGGGGCAGTTCCTGCCAGTTAGGACAGCTTGGGACGGTTTCCCCATTTGCATGTAAGGCGGGCAGGAATGCATGTAAACAACCGTCCCAGCTGTAATGCAAAAAGGCCTCAGGTTGAGAAGGCAGGCAGGATACCTCTCAAGGCCATTTGCAGGGTTTCATCATGAGTGAGTGAAGGCTTTGTCCTTGTCTTTCTCTTGAGATGCAGAGAAGCAATTGGTGGGCCACTGTGTGAGATCAGATGGATACGAGAACATCAGAGGAGGCCTGCTGGACTAGATGGGCTGTGGCTTGATCCAGCAGGGCTTCTCTTAATTCATGGAGAACAGGACGCACCAGGGGCTACTAGAACTGATTCTCAAGTACCACCTCCAGGTTGGAGAAACAGGCAGGATGCCTCTAATGGTGGGCCACTGTGTGAGATTAGATGGATACAAGAACATCAGAGGAGGCCTGCTGGACTAGAGAGGCTGTGGCCTGATCCAGCAGGGCTCCTCTTAGAATCGTACAGTGTTATCTATATTTGTACCGCTTGGCTGGTGTCAAGAACCACTTGCATATCGAGTTCAATCATGTCTCTTTCACTCTGTTTGTGCTTTGTAGAGTTCTTGAGGTATATTATGATCTATAGCATGCTCTCGGGCAACGTTCATGAATTGATGAAGGTCATAATGGTAGCATGCGCTCCTGGGAATTCCCAGACAAGTGTGATGTGATGCAAACAAGGGCATATTGATGTACTCTGATGGAGAGACTCCAAAGTAACTTCTACAAAGCGCATGTGTTAGTGCAGGTCATGAGGGTACGTTCTTCAGATGCCCAGGAGCAAATATTGGGCTACTGTGTAAGATGGGATGCTGGACTAGATGGGCTGTGGCCTAATCCAGCAGGGCTCCTCTTAGGTTCACCTTGTGTCCTTATGGGTTGGATCAATGACAGTGATTCAGCTCTGGGGATGTTGCCATGGTGGTAGTCATGGAGATCTGGCTGGTCTGGTCTGGTCTGGTCCATCTCCAGGATGGAGAGACAGGCAGGATGCCTCTAAAGATCATTTGCAAATGCTTCCCTCTGCTCCTGATGTCAGCCTCACTGGGTCAGTGTCTTGTCCCATCCCACTGAATTCAGTGCAAACAGGCCCTATGAGAAGGACAAGCTTGCAATGGTAACATTCAGGCCTAGTTTGGTCTAGTGGTTAAGGAGCCAGACTCTTATCTGGGAATACTGGGTTCAATTCTGCCCTCCTCCACAAAGCCAGCTAGGTGACCTTGGGCTAGTTGCAGCTCTCTTCTGAGCTCTCACAGCCCCACCCACCTCACAGGGTGTCTGTAGTGAGGAGAAGAATAGAAGCTTTGTCAGCTGCTTTGAGTCCGCTTAAATGGGTGAGAAAAGCGGGGTAGAAAAGCCAACTCTTCTTCTTCTTCTCACATGTTTGCTAGAATAAGCTCTGTAATTATTCTGGGGTCAGACCGGATTAGCTCATGGGGAAACCTTTCAGTCTTGTGATTTTCTAACTATATGGCATAAGAGTAAGCAGGAGTAGGTTGTAGCTTGCGTTAGAATGAAAGCACCCAGTTTGTAGATGTGAGCTAGGCTGGTCTTAGAGTGTTGAGCTCTTATCTGTTAGAATCCCGGTTCGATTCCACACTCCTCCACCCCACCCACTCGCAGCCTTCTCACCTGGAAGAGAGTGCAAATGCTGAAGTTTTTACTTGTCCACAGTAGGAATGCGCACGCAGTTTTTTCCGTGTTCAATTCGCAGTGAAGTGAACGTGAAGGAAATTATCATCCTAATAGAATCACTTCAAATGAGGTAGGATTCGAATCCACTGTGAACGTTCTTTGAGTGCTATTCAAATCCGATTTGAATCCCTGCAACCAGTTGCGCCTCCAAATCCACCTTGAATCTGCTCTGAACACTACGAATCTGTCTGAATCCACTTTGAATCCGTTCTGAATCCGCTGCAGATGCTTTGCCACCTCCCCATGTCTGCAACTAAAATGAAGTTTCAAACGAGTGCCTATCTGTACGCATTTGCACCGATAGTATGGGACGAAAACAGGATGCATACGGGATAAAATGGGATGCGTACGGAATGCGGACAGATAGGTATAACACATACAAATGTCAACATCCGTATCTTCAGATTCGAATCTAACATTCAAACAAATAGATTTAAATGTATTCGATTCAAATCGGATTTTGTTGCATTCAGATTCTAAACAGGAAGGGCGAATCCCCACAGCAAGCTTATTTCAAATTCAAAACGTTTTCAATCCTGGCAGACCCCACGTCAGTTTGGCTTAACACGCTTTCCGCGTGTTAAATCGCCCCAAAGCATTGTAAATGCTAATCCTCATTTCAACAGGTCTCACTCCGGTTCGTGCGCTTGAAACGTTTTACATTTTTTACTGTGGGAACCCTTCCGTGTTAAGGGATGAGAGTTTCCCTCCCCCAATAGCTTGCTTCCAAAGCAAGCTGTAAAATCCACCCCTTAAAGCTACACTGTAGCGATTGAACCACTTCACACCTGATAATGATCTTGCCATTGAAAGTTCTGACCTTCAAAAAAGGGAAAAGAAACAAAAGCAGCTGCCGGTTTGGGGAGATGTGTGAATGTTTGTTGCTGCTGCTGCTGCATGCCCTGAGCAATGAGGAGAGGAGGGGAAAGAATTGCTGGCTGTCCGCTACCGTTTTTCCTCCATCCAGGCAAGCAGCAGCCACCCAGCTAGGCTCCGTGAAGGGGTCTGTTATGGGTGGTGCATTCACGCCAGGAGGAAAAGGACAGGGCAGCCCCAAAAAGCGATTTTTAAAAAGTAGCCACTGGAGTCCCCCCTTGAGTCACGTACATCCTCAGAATCCGGATTGAACACGATTCTGGCTGAAAGTAATGAGATCAGGCAAATTCGCGTTTGCATCTGGTTCTGTTATTTTGATTTAGGGAAACTGGATTAAGCTTCTAATGGGGATGCGGCCGAAGTGTGAGCTCCCCCTGGATGAGAACAACCATGAAGAATTTGCCTGCCACTGCTTCTCTTATTCACAAGCGATCTCCTTTCCACACCCCCTCGGTTTTATATCCATTTCCTCTCCCCATCCGCCAAGCTATCGTTTGTTAGGTCCCATAATGTGCATAATTCATTCCTCTAAAGGCCTTCTGGGAATGCCAGTTGCACGAGAGATCCTGTAAAAACAGTTATTATACCAACTCTGATTTATTAAGACGTGCTGATGACGACGTCTGGCTGAGAGGTACCTGAGCCATTTGGGATTTTCCAGTGGGACACAGCTGAGGTTCTTCCCACCATATATGTAATGCATATGCGCATGTGCGCCAGAAGAAAGCTAGGCTGATCATAGGTGGTTTGAAGTCCGTTTATTGATCTTGGCACACGGATACTGACACCTCCAGACTTTCTCCTTCGGATGTGGTTCTCTGGTCCATCGCTCCGCGCTGAACACCATTTGCAATTGCCCAGAACTTGTGAAACCACCAAGACTGAGGTCATAAATTCCCCTTAGTGGGCATTTCCTGGCTCAGCCGCAACCTCTGACCAAGACAAAAGTCTGGGGACATCCAAGAATTCAAGGGAAGGAGAGACGGAGAGGGAAGGCAAGGGAGAGTTATATTTTAAATATGTTCTAATGTTTTATACAATGTATTTTTTACCGTTCCGACCCACCCTCAGACATTTTGGCAAAGGGCGGGATATAAATTCTTAAGGTCAATCAATAAAAAATACATTTTCCCCGTAGCTGGGGACACATGAAATCTATGCTCAATCCAAATTCACTATAATCATTGTTCGTACAGCATGGGCTTTCGGGTTGACAAATCCAGTTCCAAATGTATTTGTTTGTTTGTTTGTTTGCATTTTTATCCCACCCATTGCCCAAAGGTCTCAGGACACGATACAACATTAAAAACCAAAAGTAAATATGAGCATACTAAAACAATAATAGCGCCTGAAAGTGGGGAGGAGGAGCTTTCCCCTTATTTAGCCAAAGGCCAGGGCTCTCCTGGGCCGCATCCCCATTGCAAGCTTATATCGAATTCAATACGGTTTCAGTCCTCGCAGACCCCACGTCAGTTTGGCTTAACATGCCTTCCGTGTGTTAAATCGCCCCAAAGCGTTGTAAATATTAACCCTCATTTCAACAGGTCTCACTCCAGATCCTGCGCTTGATATGTGTTACATTTTTTACTGTGGGGACCCTGCCGTTTTAAGGGATGAGAATCCATGTTTAGGGTTTCCCTCTCCCAATAGCTTGCTTCCAAAGACAGTGATTTCAGTGTAAAAATCCACCCTTAACAGCAGCCAGTACACTGTAGCGATCGAACCACTTCACACCTGATAACAATGTTGCAATTTTGCACAATTCTAAAAGTTCTGACCTTTAGAAAGGGAAAGAAAGGGAGGAAAGCAGCTGAGGTTCTGTGTGAATGTTTAAAGCAAAGGGGCTTTAGTTGCCGCTGCTGCTGTGTGCCCTGAGCAATGAGGAGAGGAGGGGAAAGAATTGCTGACTGCCCGCTGCCATTTTTTCCTCCATCCATAGAAGCGGCAGCCACCCAGCCACCCAGCTAGGCTCCGTGAAGGGGTTTCTTATGGGTGGCGCGTCCATGCCAGGCGGAAGTGGGCAGGGCAGCCCCGAAAAGTGGATTTTAAAAAATAGCCACTTGAGTTCCCCCTTAAGTCACGTACACAATGTACGCACCTCAGAATCCGGATTGAACGCGATTAAGTTAAAAGTAATGAGAACAGGCAAATTCGCGTTTGCATCGGGTTCTATTATTTCGGTTTGGGGAAAGCGAAATAAGCTTGTAATGGGGATGCGGCCTTGGACATGTGAAGGGGAGAGACTCTTCCATAATCAGGGAGCCATCCTCAAGGAGACCCTATACTGGGTGCCTACCCCATTTGTTAATGAGGGTACTGATATAACCAGGAGGACCTTCCATGTAGATGTGAATGACATTTGTCCTGGAACTATTGCAGAGTGCTTTTCAGCCGTGGTCCAGTGCATGCCGCAGAAAAGCAACAACCCATGCTCCAAGGCTGCATGTGGGTGATGGCTGCGAAGGTTACGTGAGCTTTGCATCTGCAAGGAGATGTGAGCGGGATTCACCGCTGTCAGTGCAGACCGGCTGGGCCCACACCTCCATGTAATCCAGATGAAATCCAGACCCTTCTAGGGACGTGGACGGATATTCGAAATTTCAAAAAAGCCAATTCGAACTAGACGAATACCGACATTGGGATTTGAATTGGATTTTCGAATCCAAACGGATTTCGGATTTTTGAAAATCCGATACAGATTTTTCGAATAACGCAATTGAACAGAGCGTCGTATATCACATTGGGGTATTGTGTTTATTTGTGCTCATAATACGGGATGCAAACGCAATGAAAACAGGATGCACACAGATTCAAAAATCGGATACGAATGTTGCTGGCATTCGTATTTTCAAATTGAGTCGAATATTCGAATCGACTCAAATTCTAATGGAAAAAATGGATTTGTACACACCCCTAGATCCTTCTAACTCAAGTGCGACTGGAAATCTCACTAAGAAGACCGCTATATCAGTAGCGTGCCTGCCACTGCTTTCTGCCACATGAACATTGGGTCCTGGAAAATTTAATTCGTGAACTGGAGGAGGTGAGAAAGAGGCTGACCAGTCACCAAAGATGTGGACAAATATCCATACTATTCATCATTCATGCAAATAGTGGCCCCCAGGCTGTGGAATGGTCTCCCCCTGGAGGTGCGTCAGGCCCCTTCTCTGTTTATCTTCAGGAAGGCGGTGAAGACGTACCTCTTCACCCAGGCCTTTGATTAAATGTGCCCCACGCTTCCCCCATTGTAAACACTGCTGGTTTTAACCTGTTTTTGTGTTTTTTAATGCAGGATTTTTAAACTTTGCACTGGTTTTTAGGATTGATATAGTTTTTGATATGATTGTTTTTAAATGTTGTGAGCCGCCCAGAGACCCTTGGGTATGGGGCAGGATATAAATATAAATAAATAAATAAATAAATAAATAAATAAATAAATAAATAAATAAATAAAATTTGCACTAACTCGGACATTCGGATATGAATTGAACATCTGGAAATTCATACTTTAGTATTTGTACGAATAAGAATGTTTTGGACACTCGGACAAATAGTTCGGACATTTGTATGATGATATGCATACACACACATACCGTGCATATCTATACACATCCATACGGATATGTACGGAATGAAAACAGGATGTATATGGGATGCATATGGATCTGTACGAATGCATATGGGATGCATATCATCAGATACGCATCCATAGGTATCAATACTTACAGAAATGTGTACGAATGCCTAGGTCCATCTTTCAGGCTGGGGGGTGGAAACGGGGCGCTTATAAGGCCATTTGCTGGGATTCAAGAGCAGGAAAAGGTTTGTCCTTGTCTCTGCTTGAGATGCCCATGAGCATTTGGTGGGCCACTGTGTGCGACAGGATGTTGGACTAGATGGGCTGTGGCCTGATCCAGCAGGGCTCCCCTTAGGTTCTTATGGACTAGATGGGCTGTGGCCTGATCCAGCAGGGCTCCTCTTAGGTTCTTATGGACTAGATGGTCTGTGGCCTGATCCAGCAGGGCTCCCCTTAGGTTCTTATGGACTAGATGGGCTGTGGCCTGATCCAGCAGCGCTCCTCTTAGGTTCTTATGGACTAGATGGGCTGTGGCCTGATCCAGCAGGGCTCCTCTTAGGTTCTCACGGACTAGATGGGCTGTGGCCTGATCCAGCAGGGCTCCTCTTATGTTCTTATGAATGCATTCATATCGATTTGAATGTCCAGACATTTGAAATTGCACATTCGTACGAATATGAATATTCAAACATTCAATTCATTATTAATCGAATGCCAGAAATTGCATTCGTGCACACCCCTACCAGTCGCATCTGCAATGGATCCAGAGTGGATTCAAAGCAGATTCAGGGTGGATTCAGAGCCGATTTGACGAGTTCAGAGTGGATACGCAGGGGGCTCGTAGCAGGGATTCAAATCGAATTCATATCAAACATTCGTATCATATTCAAATCCTACCACATTTGGAGGGGATCTATTCAAACAAATAGGAATTTTCTTGCATTTGATTTGACATGAATTGAACACGAAAAAACCACATTTGTGCACAGCCCTACGGCTGAGCCCTAAAATCTTGCCATTCGCTCTTACTGCATTTAAAAAGACGGCTTCCCCTCCATCATCTCCTTCCTCCTGCTCTGGCTTCAGTCGCCCTCCAGATATGCTTGCCCTCTAATACATCATTAAAACAGAGGAGAAGGGGAGGCACCACTCTGACTAGAGGCCAACCGTATTTATTCTGTCTCCTAGGAGGGAAGAAAAGCGTCCCTCAAAGTCTGGAATGTCTCACACAAGGGTCAATGGGGAGATTAAAAAGCTAAGCAAAACAAGGGCACAAAGGGAAGGAAAAGAAAACAGAGAGGCCTGCCAAGCTGGGCCATCAAACCATCCAAGGAAAGCTCAGCTTCGTGATTTGGTCAGAAGGAAGCTATTTTAACACGTTATAAGATCATCAGCTGATCTACCCTTCACAGAGAAGGCCCAATCCCCTTGAGTAATGACTGGAGAAAAGGTAATAGGGATGACAAGAAGATCTAGGGATACAGCAAGCCTGGAGCAGTTTCAGAGACAAAAGACCTGAATGGGTATATGTGGGCACACTTCCAGAAGCTGTAATGCCAGGCAGCAGTTCCACAGGGAGAATGCTGAACCTGGCACGGAATAGCCCTTCTGGGTGTACTGCTTGATTACAGGTTGAACATGAGCCAACAATGTAATGCTGCTGCAAAAAAGGCAAATACCATCCTAAGGGCATCAAGAGAAGCGTAGATTGCTAGAAGTAATTATTGTTCTTTACCTTTCTGGGACCTCATCTAGAGTCCTGTGTCCAGCTCTGGGCACCCCGATTAAAAAAAGACATTGACAAACTAGAGCAAGTCCAAAGGAGGGCGACCAAAATGGTGAGCAGTCTGGAAAGCGTGTCTTACGGGGAAAGGTTGGAGGATCTAGGAATGTTTAGCCTGCAGAAGAGAAGACTGAGAAGAGATATGATCACGGTCTTCAAGTATCTGAAGGGCTGTCACAGTGCAGAGGGATCGTCCCTATTCAATCTTGTGCAAGACGGGAGGACTAGAGACAATGGGATGAAACTTCAACGGAGTCAATACAGACTAGATATTAGGAAAGACTTCCTGACAGTGATGGCGATCAGTCAGTGGAACACGTTGCCATGGGAGGTGGTGAGTTCTCCTTCGCTGGAGGTCTTGAAGCAGCAGCAGGATCTACATTTGTCCAGGATGTTTAGGAAATTCTGCACTAAGCAGGAGGTTGGACGCAGTGACCCTAGAGATCCCTTCCAACTCTACAATTCTGTGGTTCTATCTCTCACCTGCAGCCCTGGGCAGGAAGAGAGAAGGTTTGAATTTCCACTGCACCTGATGGACACCTTCAGTGTTCTTCTCAGCACAAGCTTAGCCAAATCACCACAAGAGGGACCTGAGGATAGCAGAGATGGTTGCTACCCTCATCTTGTGTTTGCATTATCTTCTGAAGCCTATAACCTGGTAAACATGGAACCACCAGGTGCCATATCTAACCAGGGATTTGACTCTGTCTCCAAAACCCAAATCCTTGCTCTTCCATACCTCACTTGGCTCTTGATGGATGTTCGAGCTGGCAGATTAAAGACGTTTTCAGTAATGAGCCTGCCAAAACTCATAAAACGGATGGCCTGTATGACAACTCTAGCCTGCTCGTAATTCCAGTGTGCATAACAAGCTCTGATGAGCTGAAATTCTTAATCTACTACTAATAAAAATAAAATAAAAACACCTGTGTGTCCATCTTTCGATTAGACCCACAGCTTTGGGAGCACAGAGGAGAAACAGCAGAACTTGGCATGCATCATAAGAGCATCCTGGGTACGTGTGTCTGAAGGTTCTTGTTTGGCCTTCACACAAAACAAAGCTGGATCATGCCACCATTAATTCAGTTTACAGGTTGAAACGGACAGTATTAGTAAAGGAGCTATTTGTCTATCTGATACACCTAGGCTGCATCCCCAAAAGACTTATTTGCCTCTCTAGTCTCCCTCTACTGTCACTCTGTTCAAGCGGACTTTAAAAGTGCCATGCACTTCCGGAATAAGCGTCCGCATGAGACTCAGCAAAACGCGCGTTTAAAATGCACCTTCCATCCCCATGGAAGCGTGTTTTCTTTCCCTGCATTTTTTTCTCCCCGCCCCCTCTCTTGTTCAAAGGAAAAATAGCCATCGGTTCTCTGTTTGTCTCCCAGATCTCCGTCCCCTGAAATGGCTTCCCGTTCCGGCTGCAGCCATCGGCCGGGCGATCGTTGCTCATTCACTCTTAGCACTTTCACAGATCACTGTCCAAATCCACCCGGTAGAGCAGCGGTGGCTTTAAATACACCCACTTCATGTCTGATAACAATGTTGCAATCCTCCGCAATTCTGGCTCTTTGAAAGTTCTGTGCTTTAGAAAGGGAAGGGTAGGGAAGCTGCTGCAGTTCTGGGAGATGTGTGAATGCTTTATGGCTGTGTGTGCAGGCAGCAATCCCCGCCCCTTTTGCCACGGAGTGTCCCCAAGGTAAATGCTGCGAGGAAAACCCGCGACTTCCAGAAAGAGCAATGAAACTCTTCTTTAAAGGGCACGTATTTTGTCGCGGGTTTTCCTGCTTTTGTAGTGCTGGAAGCTCGTTCAAATCCCTGGCATGGGGGCACTCAGAGGCAAAAGAAGATTTTTAACACACTTTAAATTGCTTGGGGATGCACCCCTAGGTACTTTCTTAACAGCCTTTTTAAACTGTGTTGGGGAAGGGACATCGTCTTTGGGTGCAATCCAGTTGTGACCAATCCTTGGTAGACTCCACTAGGGATGTACAAGAATGTTGTTGTTGTTTTGACATTCTATTTGAGTCAATTTGAATAATTGAAAATTCAATTTGATTCAAATTATTTAAATTCAAATTGAACAAAATTCCATTCAAATTAAGCAAATTCGAATCTATTTGTTCAAATCTTTGATTTGAATTTGCACTTATGAATGTCGACAAGATGCACAGATGCCCATACGCATCTTCCCGACATCCGTACACATCCGTATGCATCCGTACATGTGCGTATGCATCCCGTAGTTATTCCGTATGCAATTCATTTTCATTCCGTACGGATCCGTATAAATGCGTACAGATGTGGGAAAGGTGCGGATCTTCAAGTACACATACAAATGTCTGAATAATTCGAACGAATAGTCCGGAAATTCAAAATTCGATTTGAATGTTTAAATCCGAATTTAAGGACATTCTATTTGAATTCGAATGTTGAAACTCAGCACATTTGATTGAATTTTGAATGCCTACGAATATTTGTCTTCATCCCTAGACTGCACCACTATACTGCTTTCTTGGCAAAGAAACAGAACATAAGAACATAAGAGGGGCCTACTGGATCACTGGTCTTTTCACACTTACGTTCGTAGGCTGCAGTACACGCAAGGTACAGGAAGACCATTTGCTTTTTTGGGGGGGGGGGTTAAGGATGCCAGCCAGAAATGTGAATGGTCCTCCCTGGACCGGCCCACCCCGCTGCCACAAAAGAGGGGATCCCGCCTCCTCACTGACTCAATTGGCCGCCATCAGCCGTATCATACGGTGCATGATGAACCAGCAGGCCAATGCAGAGGGGCGGGAACCGATCCTGGCAACATTTGGGGGCACGTGTCCCACTGCCCCCTGGATCGGTCCCCGGCCAGCCTGCTGCTGTGGCGCCAGTACGCGCAGTCCTACCTGATCGTGGCCGCGTTGCATCTGGACAAGTCACCGGCACCCAATCAGCGCCGGCGATGTGTCCGCGCCTGCACAAGATATTGGGAATTGATCCCAACTGGAAATGCAGCTGTGCATGTGCACATGACTCACTCCCTGCCCACTGCATGCGGCGAGCTGGTCAACAAGCAAATGGTCACGCTGCTGGACGCTTGTGGTGGAGGTGTGGAGCACTAAATCGTGCTACACACCTAATCAGCAATTAGTACACCTCTAGGGAGGAAGGGCATGCTTCTAGGCTTTAGCAGCCTAGTTGGCGTGAGTATGCTCTTCACCAGAGCTGCACTAATTGGTTACCAGAGGCCTATTGGCCTCAGGCCACAGTCCATCTAGTCCAGCATCCCGTCTCACACGGTGGACCACCAGTTGCTTCTGGGCATCGCAAGCAGAAAAGGGCAAAACCTTCACCTGCTCCAGACTCCCTGCAAATGGTCTTTACAAACATCCTGTCTGTCTCCCCAGACAGGAGACAGGGGGCCTTTATGCACTTGGCCTTATTCTGGAATAAATCTCAGAATAGAGACCTGCTGTCCACAGGCTAGTGTAGGCAACAGCAGACCCCAGGTGAGGTCTGCCATAATCTGCATTAGCATATGGGATGCGTAAAAATTGCATCCAGATACGTGTAACACATCTTCAAATACAAATACAAATGATTCGAATCTAACGTCCGAACAAGTAGATTCGAATGTATTCAGTTTGAATTGGATTTCGTTGCATTTGGATTCTAAACATGCGAATCAAATTGAATGCAAAAAAAAGAGAGAAAATCCACATTCATTCACATCCCTAACTGATGCGCCTGTTCTCCAGGAATGTGTCTAAGGCCATGTCCTCAAGCAACTTATTTGCCTCTCTATTGTCCCTCTATTGTCCCTCTATTCCAACGGACTTTAAAAGTGCTGGAATAAGCGTCCCCATGAGGTTCGGTAAAACACGCATTTTAAAAGCACCTACCGTCCCCAAGGAAGCGTGTTTTGTTTGACTGCATCTTTTTCTCCCCGCCCCCTCTCTGCTTGATAGGGTGCCGGTGGGAACGGGGAGGGACTGCGATCCGCATGGCCACAACCAGGGAAACAACCCCCAACAAGTCCAAAAGAAAAATATCCATATTTACAAGTTCTCTCTTTGTCTCCCCTGCCTGCAAAACCCACCAGAAACATTTATCACTTTGGGATCCAGAGCTTGCTTCCAATGATAGGGATTTCACTGTAAAAATCCACCCCATACAGTATCGGTTACACTGTAGCAATCCACCCACTTCACACCTGATAACAATGTTGCAATTCTGCACAATTCTGGCTCTTTAAAAGTTCTGACCTTTAGAAAGGGAAAGGGAAGGGAAGCTGCTGCAGTTCTGGGAGATGTGTGAATGTTTAAGGCTGGGTGTGCAGGCGGCAGAGGCAGCAGAACCAGGGTGCTTTTTTCGGAGATCTTGGCCGTCAATTCCCGCCCCTTTTGCCACAAAGCGTCTCCATGCACAATGTTGCTAGGAATACCCACGGCTTCCAAAAAGTGCGCTGGTAGTCTTGTTTAAAGGGCACTTTTTTCCACGCATTTTCCTCCTTTTGTGCCACTGGAGACGCTCTGTGGCAAAAGAAGCTTTTTAACGGGCTTTTTATTGTTTGGGGACGCAGCCTAAGTCTCTCTTAAATCTATCCAAACTAGGGATGTGCACAAAGCCTATTTCCCACGTTTGATTTAATGTGAATCGAATGTGGGAATATTTGGCTGCAGCCGAATCCCCACCCACCCACGAATGTCTGTACGGGAGAAGGTACATGTCCAAATGCGTGAACAGCAAAAGCGCTCTCCCACCGCGCTGCCAAGTGACTCTGCCCTAAAACAGAGTTAGAGGATTTAAAAGCCTTTCCTTCTTAGTGGTTTTGGAGGTGTCTGCTCTGACTCCAGTCCCAGTACGACACTCACAAGCCAAGCTTCCTTTGACCCTCACATTTCACCCCAGGAAGAGACCTGATCCTCCAGCCGTGGAAGAGGGCAGCCTTAAGATCAAGTTCTCCCAGTAATTACGCATCTGCAGATGCTTTCAGAGCAAGGGTTTCATTCATCATGTCCTGGAATGCAAAACCTTCAAAGACCCCCGAAAGCCCTTGGAGTCACCACTAGCAGAAAGCGATGCCAGCAAATAAATCCCCCATTGAGAAAGAAAATGTGTATATGGTTGTTTGGTATTGATGATGTTCTGGGTTGTGTGGGGGGAGATGTGAATAGGCGTTTGAAATGGGAGGGCAACAGATTGCACATGTGCCCTATTTATTTGACTGCTGTCATCTTATTAATCTATTGATCTCAATGGTAATGGGATGCCAAGGAACAGAAACGTCACAACGTTCAGCTTATGGTGACTAGGGAACTCAAATAGAGGGTGTTTTTCCACTGTCAGAAAGTACCAATTTTTGTACCCATTAGGGACCCATTTGGGTGTGAGCCGGATGACCCCGTTTCCACCACGGCACCCATTTGGGACCTGATTGTTTCCACTGCCGCTGGGAATATCCGGATCATATGGGTACTTTTTGGGCTTTAATCTGGATTTTCTGTAGACCCCATTAATGGGGTCTACAATGGGGTCTTCAGCCAGAAAATCCAGATTAAAGGGAGCCTGTTTCCACTAGTGACAGGTAATGGGGTCTAGAGGAGGCTAGGGGGAAGGGATGCACCCATGGGGGGGAACCCTGAAATCCCAGCTTCGAAGTGATTTTGGAGTCATTTCGAAATGACTCCAAAGTCACTTTGAAAAAACCGGCAAAGACTTTGAAGAGGTTCCGAAGCTGTCAGCCCGGTCCACTCGCTATTAGCACAGACTGCGCAGACTTCCCTCTGAAATCCCTATGAAGCAATCAGCAAAAGGCTCCGGAATCTCGCCGCCGGTCTCTCCAAAGATCAGCACAGACTTCAGAGGGATCTCGGAGCTCTTTCCCGCTGACATCACGGGCGCTCCAGGGCTCTTTTGCCCAGACTTCGGAGGCATTCCGAAATGATTCCAGAGTGGCTTCGAAGTCTGTGCCAGTCTCTTCGGAGGGATCGCGCACACACACACATCCCCCAAAACACCTGGGGTGATGGGCAGACCCTTGGGGGACGATCCGGATTCCCCACATGGGTGCAAAAGTGTTTCCACGGCGGGGGGGGTACATCTCCCGTGGAGACACATTGGGTGCTTCCCTTAATCCAGATCTACTAGGTCCGGATTGAGGAATGTACTCATTCCTTAGATCCGGATCTTCTTGGATCTGGATCTAAGGAGCATGGTGGAAAAACTCCCAGAATGTCTACACATTTGAATTGAAATAATCGAACACATTTTGAATGTTCAGAAACACTCATTCGAATGATTCAAAATATTCGAATGTACAGATACTTATCTGTATGCCTCTCATGCGTCTCTGTATGCACTTGCTTACGAAATGCATACAGATACGTACGACACATGCGAATGTTGTTGACATCCGTATCTTCAAATATGAACGTTGTCGACATCTGTATCTTCAGATTTGAATCTAACATTCAAACGAATAGGTTCGAATGTATTTGATTCGAATCGGATTTTGTTGCATTCGGATTCTAAACATTCAAATGGAATACAACTTTTTGACATTCAATTCAAATCTAATTCAATGCAAAAAACCAAACAACCCAGCATTCGTGCATATCCCTACAGGATACATACGCATTTGTATCAGATATTCGTACAAATATATTCATATCGAAGAGAATCCTACCACGTTCAAAGAGAATCTATTCAAACGAATATGGGATTTTCCAATGTTCAACCTGTTACAAATGAAATGGAAAAAACCCATTTGTGCACAACTGTAATGGTGACATTTCCACAGCAAACCCTGATGGGATTTGAGACCCTAGGCGTTTCCACACTACGTTGAAGACGCCACAGAACACTTTGACCCAAATGTGTTGAGTACAGTTCCCCATCTGCACTGGCAGGTAAATGATTCGTTCTGAATGCATCCTTTCCCTGTCTACGTGTGAACGGGGAACTGTACTCAATGCGTTCGGACGGAAGACCCTCCCCCGGCCTCCCCTGATTGGCTGCCTTGCAGCCAGAGGGGAGGGAGTCGGGTCCCTTCCTTGGGTTCCCACAAAGTGCATTGGCCTAGATGAGGCCCGTGCAAGTGGCGGTCCCCCCACCCAGCACCCCCCACCCCACCCCGGAGTCGCTCACGTGCATGAACGGTGCTTACCTGCTGCCAGCTCGATTCTGGCTGGAATAGGCCGGTGACGTTCTACGCATGTGCGCGGGGCAGCCCCTCATTGGTCAGGCACCTGGACCTGCGCAGATGGCCAGTTGAGGTGGGGTGGAGGTGCTGGGTGGGGGGCCTGCCACTTGCATGGGCCTCATCCATGCCGATGCAGGTGGCAGGACCCCAGGGAAGGGACCCGACTGGCCTCCCCATCCCTGGCTGCAAGGCAGCCAATGGGGGGAGGCTCAGGGAGAGACCCAGCTGTCATGGAGGGGGAGCGTGTGGACGCTTGTGTATGTGACCCCGGGGTGGATTGGGGCAGCCTGGGGCAGCCTGGAACGGATCCAGCCGCCCCACAAGAGCAAAAGCTGCATCCCGGCATGTCGTAGACGCGTTCCAAACCCCCTTGCACAAAAAGACCTCCTCTCGATGAACGGCAGTTATCAGAGCTGCAGCCAAAAACCTATGGAGGGCACTCCGCCCTACTTAGGTGTCGTGCGTGGAGTTTTGCAAGTCATTCTTGATTTTTTAAAAAGATAAAGGAGAACAGATCTTGAGTCAATCTGTCAGGGGGCTTTCAAGTTGTTTTATGTTGAATGCTGCATAAGCTTCACACAAAGAAATATATGCGTCTATATTCATCTAGGCTTCCTATTTTAATCTATAATTTAATAACAAAAGAGGAGGAGAGAGAAATATTTCCATTTATTAAATTCCTGGAATGCTGTCCATGCTAGATTTTTGCTTCTTTTGTAATTCTTTTATTCAGAGAAACAAGCAGCTTAAAATATGCACATAATCAATCTTATCCCTTTTCTATTTTTCCGGCTTCTTTAGTTCTTCTTTCCAAGATGTTTTTTAATTTACATACTTAATGCAAAGGCAGCTTACCTTTCTTTCAAACAGAGGAGGCTGTGGTGGAAGCAGGTTTATTGCTCGAACATCAGGTGGTACATGCACACAGCACATTTTTCACCTGGACTGTGGTCTTTGGCTTGCTTGTGCAGCAAATTGCAAATGTCCACACGGGCGCATTGTCAGAGAAGAGGTCAAAAGGACCTGTGTAACACATGCGCTTGGAAACAATGAATGACAACTATTTATACAGAAAAACATCTCATTATGGTGGGCAAAACTCCGGCCAGGTGACCTGTGGGCTTGTTATTCAGGGACGAACACTCACCCTTTTCTTCTGAAGTAACAGGACGCTTCAGTAACAAGACGCCACAGGACGCTTCGGCCAGAACGCGCTGAGTACAGTTCCCCATCTGTACTGGCAGGTAAAGGACACATTCCAAAAGCATCCTTTCCCTGCCTAAGTGCGGACGGGGAAGTGTACTCAACGCATCCGAGCCGAAACCCTCCCCCAGCCTCTCGGGTCCCTTCCCTGGGGTCCTGCCGCCTGCATCGCCAGGATCAAGCCTATGCAAGTGGTGGGACCCCCACCCAGCACCCCCCAATCCACCCCGGGGTCACACGCACAAGTGAATGGTGCTTACCTGCTGCTGCCGGCTCGATTCTGGCTGGAATAGGCTGGCAATGTTCTGCACGTGCTCGCGGGGCAGCCCCTCATTGGCTGGGCTCCTGCACCTGTGCAGATGGCCAGGGTGTCTGGTGAGGGGAGAACAGAAGCTTTGAGTCCCCTTGAGGGTGAGAAAAGTGGGGTAGACAAGCCAACTCTTCTTCTTCTTCTATTTCTACTGGTAGCCCTCAATGATAGGGTTTACTGGCAGGCAAGATGCCTCCAAAGACCATTTGATGGGAATTGAGAGTAGGTGAGAGTTCTGCCTTTGCCCTAATCTTCTGTTTAAGATGCCCATAAGCAGTTGGTGTGGGCCACTGTGTGGGACGGCACGCTGGACTAGATAGACTGTGGCCTGATCCAGCAGGGCTCCTTATGTTTTTATGGAAGCCAGGTGTGTCAATGCCTAGTATAGTGGGTGCTTAGGTACATCTTTCAGGCTGGGGGGACATGCAGCATCCTTGTAAGGCCATTTGCTGGGATTGGAGAGCAGGAGAAGGTTTGCACTTGTCTCTGCTTGATATGCCCATTGGCAATTGCTGGGCCACTGCGTGGCATGGGATGCTGGACTAGATGCACTGTGACCTGATCCAGCAGGGCTCCTCTTATGCTCTTAACCCTGGTCCAGAACCATGAACCACGTACAAAAGGTGCATGACTCCTAATCCCAGTATTTGGTGATCCCATTTCACTAGCACAAATGGCAGAACTGGGTTTGCCCCTGAAAATGGGTCCTCCAAGAAATGTCAAAGTCCAAGAACAAAAGGTCCCAGGCCTTCAGAAACCGCCCACCAGCTCCAAGGCCTGGGCCAGCATGTGCCACCCAGCAAGCAGATGGCCTATAGACTGTGCTTGGTCTAGTCTGGCCCACTGTGGGTTGGCCTACCTGGTAGAGGATAGGGCACCTAGTAATATTCCACTGTTCCTTCTCCATGTTGTTGTCCTTGGCAAAACTCCTCCAGAAAGAAGCATCACAAGTGGGGAACCCCTCCCTTTTCCCTACTAAGTGGAAATAAAAGGGTCTGTGAGAAGCTTTGGATGGGAGAAAGAGTAAATATCACAAGAATTTAATGGGAATAATCTGTGCATATAGTGTAGGGTTTTAAGAGGATTCTTCAAACTGCTCTATTTTTAGAAACTTGGGCTGCTTTTTCTTCATGGATGATTTGGTTACACTGAGGTGAAAATGCCTAGGCTAGGAAGTCCATGAAATCTAGAGTACCTTTTGAGAGTCATCCATCTTTCTCACAGTACTTTAGAATAGAGTTGGGGAAGTATTTCTTCACCCAGAGGGTCATCAGTCTATGGAATTCACTGCCAGAAGAGATGGTAAGAGCAACCAGCCTGGATGGCTTTAAGGAAGGGTTGGACAAATTCATGGAGGATGGGTGTATCAATGGCTACTAGAATGAATGCCTTGGTATATCTTCCAGACTGGGGGCGGGGGGAAAGGCAGGGTGCTTCCAATGGCCATTTGGAGGGGTTTGAGAACAGGTGAAGGTTTGTCCTTGTCTTCTGCTTGAGATGCCCATGAGCAACTGGTGGGCCTCTGTGAGAGATGGGATGCTGGGCTAGATGGCCTGTGGCTTGATCCAGCAGATAGATATGGATCTACTGCCAGTCCTTCCATCCGGATTTGAGGTGGGTGCTGTGTGCAGGATTCTGCCTGGAGGTCCCAGTTGCCTTCGTGCCTGCGTCCTGCGCACCTCCTGACTGGCCAGGGCTGCACCTGGCTTCAGGAAGCTCTCTGCGCAGGCGCCAACCCTGGCCAAATGGGAGGCGTGCTTTGGCCAGGGCCACGTACCTGCACAGAGAGCCTCCTGAAGCCAGGTACGGCCCTGGCCAGTCAGGAGGTGCACAGGACGCAGGTGTGAAGGCAACTGGGACCTTGCGGCCAGAATTGGGCTGGCTGCATTAAGGTAAGTAGGGGTTCACAGTCGGTTGCCCCAGGGTGGGCTGGGGGGGCTAGGTGAAGCCCCCCCCCGGCTCCAGAAGCGGCAATCCACCGCTTCTGGGGGGGGGGAGCCCTGAAATCAGAGTCCCCCAGCTCACCATGCTTGGCTCCAGATGAGCCAGTCATGGTGGGCTGAGGGAGGGCCAAGTTAGGGACCCTTTTCTCTGTGCGGACACATCCATTTCAGAAGTGTCCTAACAGCGAAAACACCCATTAAGACCACATTCTAGGCAGTCTTCCGGGAAACTGGTTTAAGGGCCAGTTAGCACCCATTAGAGACACATCAATGTGGAAGCGACTTTCTCGATGTGTCCCTAATGGTTGCTGCTGTGCGGACGCGCTTTTCCCGATGTGTTTTTAATGGGTTCCGCTGTGCGGACGCAGTTTTCCCAACTGTCTAAAATGTGGTCTTAATGGGTGTTAAAGGGTCAATGCGGAAGCACCTTCAGTGAACTTCTGGTGAGTTCGGGCACACTTGGAGGCTGTAACAGCCTACTCCACGTGTGGATGCTCTTCACCAGAGGTTCACTAATTGTGCACTACTGGCCATAGTGCGAATAGGCCTTAGGTGAAGATAGAAGGGCAGGAACGTGTCCTCCCCATGCTTTTTACTCAGGTTTTGCTACTTCTGCAAATGCAGCCGCATTCTTGTTTTGGTTCTGTTTTCCTTCTCCTTGGTTGCATTGTGACGTCATGGATACTCCTCCAAGCCCCCCCCCTCACCCCCCAGTGCTCCCAGAGCCCGGTCCCCACCTCCTTTGCCCTCGAGTGTGCAGCTGGAGTCTTGTTGCACATTGGCGAGGAGGATGAGGCATGATCAAAGGGTCTCTCCGCAGGTGGGCTTGTCTGTCTGCCTCCGCTGGTGCAAGCAGAGACTGCCAGATGATTTCTTTTTTTAACCTGTCCCTTCCCAAGGATCGTGAGAGAGAGAGAGCGGTGGCATTGAGAGAAGGAAGGGGAAGGAGGAGGCAGGTTCTGTGCCCACTTGAATGGAACAGACAGGAGCACCGGAGTGCAGGGCTTGGAAAACAGGCGGAGGAGCCCTGCAGACTTGCCAGGGTGATGGAGGGGAAGAGGAGGCGGGGGCTGACCCAGGCGCTTAAACAATCACAGGAAGAGACTCCGCTGGAAGAAAGAAAAGGAGGCAAAAAAGCAGGCTGCCCACACGATTGCCAGGAAAGAGAGAAAATGGAGCAATGAAGAAGAAGAAAAAGAAGAAAAAGAAGAAGAACTCTTCTTCTTCTTCCAAAGGCCATTTGCAGAGACACAAGAGCAGGTGAAGGTTTTGCCTTTGTCTTCTGTTTGAGATGCCCTTAAGTAGGGATTCGCACGAATATTCGCAACATTTGTACGGATTTGGATATCCGTATACAAATCTAATGATACAACATTCGTACACTGACATTCGTATTCGTACGGATGGTTTGGAACGTTTGTACAAATGCTTCAGAATATTCGTGAACCGGGGAGGTGGGAAAGCAGCTGCACTTTGCAATGGATCCAGAGGGCATTCGACATGGATCAAGAGTGGATTCAAAGTGGATTCAAGGCGGATTTGATGCTTTCAGAGCAGATATGTTACAAGATGCATACCGGATGCATATCGCATATGTATGCATTTGTTTAAGATATTCCTACAAATCCATTTGTATTCAAAGGTATTCAAACAAATATGATTTTTCTTATGTTCGATTCAATATGAATCAAATGCCAAAAATCCCATTTGTTCACATCCCTACCCATAAGCAATCGGTGGCCCACTGTGTGGTACAGGATGCCGGACTAGATGGGCTGTGGCCCAATCCAGCAGGGTCCTCTTATCTTCTTATGTAGGTGGGTCTCCACTAACATCATTACAGGCTCATTCACGGAGGACAGGTTCATCAGTGCCTACTAGAAGGGATGCCTAGATACTATCTCCATGCTCGGGAGACAGACAGGATGCTCTAAAAGCCACGTGCAGGACTTGTGAGCAGGGACCTTTTCACACTTCAGCCAGGCGGCCAGCTCAACGCGGGGGCAATGCTGCGGCACGCGCCTGTGCAGAACGTGAAGGATCGCTCGCTGTAGGTGGCCCAAGGACCTAGCCAGCCCAGATAGGTGGACCAGACAGGTGAATGTGGTGCAGGGGGGAGGGAGTCCGCATGTTCCCTGGCCAATGGCAGGCAATGGGCAGATCCCCACTGGTTGCCACGGACCTGATGCAGGCGGTGGCGTGGCGTGGTCCCCCAACATGCCACCAAGCCAGTTTGATCCTGCCCCCGGCATAGGACTGGCAGCCGGCACATCACAGAGCATGTGACATGGCCAGCAGCAGCCAACAGCAGCAGCCAGAAGGCGGGAGTCCTGAGCAGCCCCAATGGAAGTAATGCGTATGCTCTCCCCCCTGGAGGGCTCAGGTTAAGCCTGTGGTTAATGTAGAGACAGGTGCAGAGCATGATTTCATGCTCCACACATCGGGCGCAATCAGGACAGCTCTGGCAGAGGCCGGGATACTTCCAAGCAGAAACTGCCTTCTCAAAATGTGGATGCCCTGTGCCAGAGCTGTCCTTATTGCTTCTCCTAATTGCTTCTCCGCATCTCAAGCAGAGGAGAAAGGCAAAAACGTCACCAGAGGCCTATTCGCACTTTGTGCGAATAGGCCTCTGGTGACGTTTTTGCCTTTCTCCTCTGCTTGAGATGCGGAGAAGCAATTGGTGGCCACTGTGCAAGACAGAACATTGGACTAGATAAGCTGTGGCCTGATCCAGGAGGGCTTCTTTTATGTTCTAGAGAAGAATGAGATGTCTAGCCCTTCTGATTCATGAGCGAGAGAAGCAGGAAGAGACCGGAGGGTAGAAGAGATAAAAAAGGAAGACTCCTTCGCCCATGTGCAAGTTCTCCCATGGTCAATAAATTGAGAGCAGGAAAACTTTTTGGGGAGAGCATGTTGGCCAGAGTGACCTTAGCATCAGTGGCAGGTGGAAACAAGGCATCACCTCTTTCTCTCCCAGCTTCCTTCTTTGTCACCTGCCCACCACTGGATTCCTCACTGGTCGGCTGACATCCATCTAGATGCCACTGCAAACTGGAGCTCTGTTCCTCATAGCGCCTAAGATAACCCAAATCTTCCGAATCCTTCCCCCATCCACACATTTTCCGGCTGTCTCCTTCCCTCTCACGTACTCCCAGACGCACACGCACAGCCTGTCACGGTGATGGACATTTTACAAGTTCCAAATGACGAGATCACAGTGCAATCAAAAGCCGTTTTGAGCACCAGTTTCCGGCTGAATCTCTTGAAATCCTCAGAGAGGCCTGTTTCAACATTGCTCTAATTTCCCCAAGCTGCTTCCTGAAAAACCGAGACTGTTTTCTGATACGGTCTCCCAGCTTGGCTTTTCTTGAGACGGGGAACTCAGCTCAAACTAAGCGCCTGGCTTGGGAGACATGCAGACTTAAGCCAGGTGGGCAAACAGTTCGGTGTGTCTTTGGTGCCCTGAAGCTGTTGTTCCAAGAGAGTGAAATCCACAGTTGATTTCAGGCAGAAACCTCAGCCATCCCGACAGCTGGGATGCATCATCACAGGGTATCCAACACATGCATCCCAATCTAGCAGAGAAGGGGCCCTTGGCAATGTCGACAAAGGACCAAGGTTTCCATGGGCAGGATCAAGGGCTCAGACTAAGGAAGTAGACACAAAAATTTTAGGCATTCAATTCGAAACTAATCGAACGTTCAAAAATCCATGCTCGTAGGAATAGAGCGCATTCGAATGTGTTAAAATTCTATTCGATACAAATCTATTCGTATGTATTCGTACAAACATTCAATACGTATCTCCTCCAAACAGATATGCATCTGATATGGATAGATACCTATCTGCTACGAACAGATATGCATCTTATACGGATAGATACCTATCTGCTATGAACAGATACCTATCTGATATGGATAGATACCTATCTGCTACGAACAGATACCTATCTGATATGGATAGATACCTATCTGCTACGAACAGATACCTATCTGATATGGATAGATACCTATCTGCTACGAACAGATACGCATCTGATATGGATAGATACCTATGTGCTACGAACAGATACGCATCTGATACGGATAGATACCTATCTGCTACGAACAGATACGCATCTGATACAGATAGATACGTATCTGCTACGAACAGTTACGCATCTGATACGGATAGATACCTATCTGCTACGAACAGATACCTATCTGATATGGATAGATACCTATCTGCTACGAACAGTTACGCATCTGATACGGATAGATACCTATCTGCTACGAACAGATACCTATCTGATATGAATAGATACCTATCTGCTACGAACAGCTACGCATCTGATACAGATAGATACCTATCTGCTACGAACAGATACCTATCTGATATGGATAGATACCTATCTGCTACGAACAGTTACGCATCTGATACGGATAGATACCTATCTGCTACGAACAGATACCTATCTGATATGGATAGATACCTATCTGCTACGAACAGATACCTATCTGATATGGATAGATACCTATCTGCTACGAACAGTTACGCATCTGATACAGATAGATACGTATCTGCTACGAACAGTTACGCATCTGATACGGATAGATACCTATCTGCTACGAACAGATACCTATCTGATACGGATAGATATGTATCTGCTACGAACAGATACGCATCTGATACGGATAGATACCTATCTGCTACGAACAGATATGCATCTGATATGGATAGATACCTATCTGCTACAAATCTATCAGATAGGTATCTGATACGTTTCCCCAGCTTAAAGCATGTCCGAACTATTTGTATGAATGTCCGGAAACGTTTGTAATCGTTCGATTGTTACCATACAAATATTGTAACATTTGATTCAAGTTTGAATGTCCAAATACGGCCAAATTCAGCTGACTTTCAAATGTTACGAATATCTGTGCCCATCCTTAGCTCAAAGGACTTTATTGTCTATGCTTAATTGAGGAGATGGGAAGAGGAAGAGGAAGAAAGGGTCACCTTCAGCAAAGTGTTGTTCTATAATATATATTCCTTTTAAAAAATACTTAAGGGAGTGCAACTCAGTGGTAGAGGAAACTGCCTAGAAAGTAGAGGGTTCCTGGTTTGATCCCCAGCCAATTCCCAGAAGTAGGGAATGGCAAACCACTTCTGTATCTCTGCTAAGAAAACTGCATAGAGGTACCCATGGCATCTGGAAGGGGCTGTAGCTCTGCATGTATTTCCACAGTCCTTTTCGGTCACTCACCAACAGCAATTGTTCCCACAATGCGGTTGTCTGAATTACTCTTCTCTGTGCTTATGAGACTCCCTGCTCAATGCAAATAAAAAAAAAAAAGAATTGTCCTTGGTGTTATTTTTCCCATCTGAGGAAAGGGTGCATATTCCCAGAATTCAAGATGTGGTAAGGCAATTTTAGGGAATGAACGCCTACCCTTACAGCTTCAAATTCACCCAGGGGGCATCTCATTAAGTGTGTCTAAGAACCAAACCTGGAAATGAGATTGAGGAAGTTAACTCTGTTACGTGTTTTAACTATCTTTTATTTTTATTAATAAAAATATTTGACAGAGAGAGAGAAATTCTGGTAGCCAAAAATTGTGAGGGGGAGCTGTTTCCTCAGCCAAGGATCTGGACAAAGCTTTAGCCCGAAACCCCAAATAGCTATTACTAATTGAACAGTATTAAACTGAGTAGGTATATGTCCTGATTCAGCATTAGGCAATTTCTTAATTCTACAAGCAGAACTTGCATTTTTCACACATGGCTACTAATCCATCTTTTTTAAAAATATGTGGATTCTGTCATTTTTAGAATACCTAAGGACTTGTACTTTGAGAATGAGTTCACTGTGAGTATGTGATGAGTCAATCTCCTCACACATACCTCATTCAGAAATAGCTTGGACAAAAATGATTTAATTTAATGAACAGACAGTCATTTCTTGGAAATAAGTCACCGTCGCTGTCATTTTTTCTTTCTTTTTTCAAAGCGATCCTGTTGCTTTCAGTTTGTAATATATTTTCATTGTTACTGCTAATCTTTTATTGTTCTGTTGGAACTCTGCGGAGAAGCAGGATGGAAATTCAGGATGAACCAGACCTCCCAAGTAGAATACAGTATAGCCAAATTTTGCAAAAAGTTGTCCAAATGGGACGATCTATGAACGTAGGAACATAAGAACATAAGAGTGGGGGAATGCAATTTTGGGGATTCGATTTGAATCGGATTGAATACCCCAAAATTTTATTTGATTCGGATCTTTAAAATTTGAATTCAACCAAATTCAATTCTAATTAAGCAAATTCGAATCTATTCGTTTGAATTTTCTACTCAATGCCATTTGCTGGGATTCGAGACCAGGGAAGGGTTTGCCCTTGTCTCTGCTTGAGATGCCCATGAGCATTTGGTGGGCCACTGTGTGCAACAGGATGCTGGACTAGATGGGCTGTGGCCTGATCCAGCAGGGCTCCTCTTAGGTTCTTATGGACTAGGTGGGCTGCGGCCTGATCCAGCAGGACTCCTCTTAGGTTCTTATGGACTGGATGGGCTGTGGCCTGATCCAGCAGGGCCTCTCTTATGTTCTTATGTTATTCGAATTTGTACTTACAAATCCGTAGTTATCCCGTATGCAACCTGTTTTTGTCCAGTACAGGTCTGTACAAATGCGTACCAATGCGGGAAAGATGCATATCTGCAAGAACGAATCATGTACGAATCCATACACATGCAAATGTCTGGATAATTCGAATGAATAGATCCAAAATTCAAAACTTGTTCAAACTTTATTTTTGAATGCATGGACATTCAATTTGAATGCAAACGTCGAAATTAGGGCAGATTCAATTGAATTTCAAATACCTTCAAATATTCTTGCACACCCCTACGTAAGAGGAGCCCTGCTGGATCAGGCCACAGCCCATCTAGTCCATAAAAACCTAAGGGGAGCCCTGCTGGATCAGGCCTCAGCCCATCCAGTCCATAGGAACCTAAGAGGAGCCCTGCTGGGTCAGGCCACAGCCCACCTAGTCCATAAGAACCTAAGAGGAGCCCTGCTGGATCAGGCCACAGCCCATCCAGTCCATAAGAACCTAAGAGGAGGGCAAACCTTCAACTGCTCTCCAACCCCAGCAAATGGCCTTTGGAAACATCCTGCCTGACTCTCCATCCTGGAGGCAGTACCTTGGTATCTGTTCTTGCAGTCATTGATACATTTGGCCTCCACGCATTAAGAGAAACCCTGCCAGTTCAGGCCACAGCCCACCTAAGGTGGCAGACCCAAGGGCTCGATTGCCTGAGTGGTTGTCCCATGAGAGTGGGGGGTTTATGGATTGAAAGGTTCTAGGAGCTGGGGTCCATTCAAATTGCGTGAAGAGATAAATTTCACATTTGACCTATACGCTGCATTTCCAGTGACATTAGCTTCTTTTCCATTATGATTGTAGCTACAGATACATAGAATTTCTTCCATGAGCCACTTTCTTCTAGTAGTTAGGGAGCCGGACTCTAATCTGGGAATACCGGGTTCGATTCTGCCCTCCCCCATGAAGCCAGCTGGGTGACCTTGGGCTAGTCACAGCTGTCTTCTGAGCTCTCAGAGCCCCACCTATCTCACAGAGTGTCTGTTGTTGGGAGAAGAATAGAAAGCTTTGTCAGCCACTTAAAGAGCCCTTCTTCTTCTTCTTCTTCTTCTTCCTCTTCCTCTTCCTCTTCCTCTTCCTCTTCCTCCTCTTCTTCCTCTCCTCCTTTACCTCCTCCTCCTCCTCCTCCTCCTTCTCCTTCCATGACGAAGGAAGGAGGCTTTTTAAATGCCTCTGTTTACCTTCTGTGAAACCAAACTAGCTGCTGGCGAAGTTAAGTTCTAGCTTGGTTCTTTCACAGAAGCACTTGAAAGGAAACTGGGAATTGGTGATATCAGCAGGTTTGTGGAGAAAATTAAATTCCCTTCCCCCCCCTCCCCCCGGCTATCATCCAATAGCTAGGGCACTTGAGGCATATCTCAATTAACTGAAACAATTTCATTTGAGATGGTTGCTGGCCAGGAATATCCTTACCTCTTTCTCTTCTCATCCCCCTTTGACTTTTTCTTTCTTGCACAAGTACGAAAGATCTGTTAAGTGGAGGGACAATTTTATTTTGGCATTCAACAGAGTGCTCCCATTCAGATCATCAAATTAAAGTGACGTCTCTAGAGAACCAACATGAAGACACACAAATCCTGGCTGCTGTAATCTGCCTGTCATGGTCCAGTTTGTGGAAGTGAAAACACTCAGTCCCTATGGGATTAAGAGGGCCTCCCACAGGCAGACCCAGGATCGATGAGATATGTTTCTTCTCAGGCTCTGTTCAGACTAGGGATGTACATAAATATTTGTAACTTTCAAAATTTGTACGAACTTGGCGGAACTTGGACATTCGAATTTGAATCAAAGGTTGGCCCATTCAAAGATTGACATTCGAATTTGGATCGAATGTTTTTATACATTCACATGAAGCATCATATGCAACTTGTATGGGATTCGCATGCGATTAAAGATTTGTATCGAATACAAACCGTATCACGTTCGAAGTGGATCTATTTGAATGAATACAAATTTTCCTGCATTTGATTCAATACAAATCAAATACAAAAAACCATTCATGGTTTTTTTTTCCCACTAGCACTAAGTACCCATTAAGTACCCATTAGGGACCCATTAGGCTCAGAGCAGGAAGACCCCATTTCTACTGAAGACCCCATTAGGGACACATTTGTTTCCACCAGTACTAGGGAAATCTGGATTGAATGGGTCCTTCAGCACCCTGGCAGCGACCAGGTAATAGAATCATAGAATGGTAGAGTTGGAGGGGACCTCCTGGGTCATCGAGTCCAACCCCCTGCTCAAGGCAGGATCTCCTAAACCATCTCAGACAGATGGCCGTCCAGTCTCTGCTTGAAGACCTCCATCGAAGGGGAACCAACCACCTCCCGTGGCAGCCTGTTCCACTGGTTGATCACTCTTACTGTTAGAAATTTTTTCCTAACATCTAAACTAAATCTTTTCCCCTGCAGTTTCACCCCATTGTTTCTAGTCCTTCCTTGAGAGAGTGAGAACAGGGCTGATCCCTCTGCCTTGTGACAACCCTTGAGGTATTTGTAGAGGTATTTGTGTGCCATCACGCCTTCTTGGGCAAAAGGGAAGCTGGCGAAACCAGCTGCCAGCCTCACCATGCTGGCTCCTATGGAGTCAATGGCGGAGGCTGGTGGGCCAGCCCAGCTATCAAACAGGGAGATCACGCGTTCTTCCTCTTTGACAGCTGGGCATGCGCCAGCAATCCGGCTCTTTCCCCTGCCATTGCAGAAGTGTTTGCTTCCAAAATGGTTTCAGGGGAAAAGCCAGATGTAAGGCCTAATTTTTTAGGTCTTACATCTGGGTAAGATTTCGGCAGTTTAAGAAACTGGTTTTGCACTCCGAAACGCGGTCATGGCGTCCTCAAAGGGTCCCTAATTCCATTCCCTTTGCGGAAGCCGCATCTTCATCCTTCCCATATCTGGTTCTTAATCCGTTTTTTAGAGCCAGTGCGGAAAGGCCCTAATCCACCTTTTCTGGCACTTTATGTTCATGAAAAAGAGGAAGTGCAGACTAATGTGTGAACAATCCCACCTTGTGATTGTTCTCTAAGCCACCTGAGAAATGCTCTTTTTCTGTGTCAGATCACAGTCTTAGTACAACCTCAGCTGCAGCCTCATAGGAACTGTGTTCCTTTCAAAAACTATGTATGTATATATATTATTCATTTCATAGCATTCTGCCCTTCATTCAAAGGTCCCATATATGTCATATATGAGTCATTTGTACTCAAAGCAACTGAGCAACATGAGTCTTGCCAGCAAACTTCTTAGAATATAAAAGGAGCCCTGCTGGATCAGGCCAGAATCCATCTAGTAGCAAGGGGAAAAGTCAGTGAACCCGAAACAAAAGAAACCTAGAGAAAGCACGAACATTCCAGGATAATATATGCCAAAATAAATAAGTGTATTGCAAATAAAGTTATAAATAATATAATACTGTATTTCCCAATAATCTAAAGCCACACTATTGTGCAAACCATAATGATAAAAAAAAACAATGAAAATAAGATCGGTTCTTGCTCTCCATGAAATTCAATCATCTTCTGGGACCCCTAAACAGAACAACCAGCAAAATTCTTCAGTAATCACAACTCACAGCCAGACATATGCAAACATTGCTTACTTATTCCACTATATGCAGCGGTTCTCAACCTTCCTAATGCTGTGACCCCTCAATGCAGTTCCTCATGCTGTGGAGACCCCCAACCACGGGGCTGGGCCAGCTGGGAAGGGGGAGGGAGGGGCGGCGGGAGACTCATCGCGACCCCTCTGAAAGGGTAGTTCGACCCCCCAAAGGGGTCCCGACCCCCAGGTTGAGAACCGCTGCATTAGGGGTTTGTATGAATACAATTTTCGGCATTCAATTAGTAATGAATCAACTATTCGAAAATCCAAAAAGAAAAAAAAATGTTTGGACATTCGAACTGATACAAATACATTTGTATCTATTCATTCAAATATTCTACACATATCCAATGATACAAATCGTGCATGCATCCGTACGCATCCGTACGCATCCCGTTTTCATCCCGTATGTATCCGTACAGATGCGTACAGATACGCACTAGATACGTACGGATACGTACACATACAAGTATCCAAATTATTCATACGAATAACTTGAAATATTTGTGTTCGTATGAATACTAATGTCTGGACACTCCATTTGTAAACGAATGTCCAAATTTGTACAAATTTGTATGAATAATGAATTACTCATAATGCTTTATTCCAGAATACCCAAATAGTGTGTAGTTTGTAAGCAATATCTGCATTCAGCCATAGGTCTCTCAGTGCTTGAGAATTCCAAAATAAAAAGAGTTAGTATAAATGGCATGCATTCCGGTGCAAAACGTGTGGGAATTTCTGCACTTGGCTTCCCATCCATTGGATGGAAAGAGTTCATGGGGTGTTTTTCCACTAGCACTAAGTACCCATTAAGGACCCATTATGCTCAGAGCAGGAAGACCCCACTTCCACTACAGACCCCATTAGAGCCACATTTGTTTCCACCAGTTCTAGGGAAATCTGGATCATATGGGTCCTTCAGGACCCATAATCTGGATTTCCTATAGACCCCATTAAAGAAGTCTACAATGGGGTCTTCAGCCATCAAATCCGGATTATACGGAGCCTGTTTCCACCACTATTGGGCAATGGGGTCTAGGGGAGGCTCAGGTGGGTCACCCATGCGGGGGCACACTCTCCAAAGTCCCTCCAAAGCCAGCTCCAAAGTCCCTCCAAGGTTGCCTTCAAAGATTAGCACAGGTTCCGAAGAGGAGCCCATGAGAGAGCAATGCCTTTGTCAAAGGCTCTGGAGAATCTTCGAAGTTTGCAGCATAAAGCTCCGGAGATTCTCCGGAGCATCTATGGAGATTGCACCCCTTGTCCCCCAAAATGCCTGGGGTGACAGGCAGGCCCCATGTGGGTAGATCCGGATTCGTCACATGGGTGCTCTAACATTCCCACTGTGAGCAAGCTAGTACTCATTGCTATTGGGTGCTAGACCACCCATGGAAACGCATTGGGAACTTTCCTTAATCCAGATCTACTAGATCTGGTTTAAGGGAAGTACCCACTCCTTGGATCCAGATCATCTTAGATCCGTATTAAGGGAGGTCAGTGGGAAAACACCCCGTAAAAGATGAACATGTACTGGCATTCGCAGTGGGGCACCTAAGTATATGGCATGCATGCATCCGAACACTCACCTCCATCTGGTCGCACATCTGCTTCCCAACAGGGTTTCTGCCATTTTGATCGTGGTGCCCGGGTGACAGTTCATGCGCCAGCATCGTCACAGTGACAATGACGATCTGCACGTTCACAGTCATGTTCAGAATAATTTGAGGTCCCAGTGCGCTTGGGCTGCACCTCAGATGACTCCTCACGCCAGAAATGGTGCAAATGGTCACCGGCTGGATGGGACAGGTAAATAATGCATCGGAATTGGTTAGGGTTAGTTTGCATGTGGTGCATGATTTTGTGCAGCACTGCCAGTTTGCAATAGGGGAACATCTGGGCAAGCAGGGGTCATTTCTTGGCTGCAAATACCTCCTGCAAGTGCAGACACGCCTGCCCAGATGTTCACCTACTACAAACTACATGGCCAAGTGCAAATTGGCCTAAGAATTATTTATTTATTTATTTATTTATTTATTTATTTATTTATTTATTTATTTATTTATTTATTTATGTATGTATGTATGTATGTATGTATGTATGTATGTATGTATGTATGTATGTATGTATTTATTTATTTATTTATTTATTTATTTATTTATTTATTTATTTATTTATTTATTTATTTATTTTTATTTGTATTTCTATCCCGCCCTATACCCGAAAGTCTCAGGGAGGGTTACAATATTATATTAATCTTAGACAGGTCCCTGCCCTCAGGCTTACAATCTAAAGAGACAAGAAACAAAAGGAAAATGGCGTGGGAGGGAACAGGGAACAGCAAAAAGCCGGCACTTGAACTCTTCAATTCCAGTTTTTCTCTCCATTTCTTATTGCTGGAATTTTCCTATTAACTTTACTTTGAATTAGGCTGCATCCAGAGGCCATTTGCTTATACCACTATATTTTGATATTCCAGAAGAAAGCAGGGATATTTTCAGGGAGTTAAGAGCAGATGATCGTTCCTTGGGGTGTTCACGAATATTCAAAATATTCAAAATTCGATCGAATTCAATTGAATTCAGACATTCGAATTCAAATAGGACATCTATAAATTTGAATTGAACATTCAAAGGAATTTTTGAATCTTGTGAATCATCTGTCTGAATTATTCAGACATTCGTATGTGTACAGATACATACGCGTTACATGCGGGATACATACGGGACGAAAACAGGATGCATATGGGATAAAAGTGGGATGAATGCGTGCCGATGCGTACGGACACATACAAATGTTGTCGTCATTCATATCTTCAAATACTCGCACAAATAGATACGAATATATTAAATTCAACTTGAATGTGAATACATTTTAATTTTAAACATTCAAATCAATTCAAATTTTTGGATATTCTATTCGAATCAAATCCAAAAGATTGCATTCATGCATGCCCCTAATGGTTCCCTCTTCAGTATGCCACTATGTGAGATTGGATACTGGGCTAGATGGGCTGTGGCCTGATCCAGCAGGACCCCTCTTAGGTTTTTATTTAGAATGGAGGCCTAGGTACCACCTCCATGTTGCAGGGACAGGTAGGATGTATTGGAAGGGAATGGAGAGCAGGTGAAGATTTTGCCTTCATCTTCTACCTGAGATGCACAGAAGCAATTGGTGGACCACCGGGTGAGACAGGATGCTGGACTCGATGGTCTGTGGCTAATCCAGCAGGGCTCCCTATATTCTTTGGTAAGCTAAATGCAGCTGAATAGGAACATGCATTGTGCAGACATGGAGCCATGGTGCAGATGAATGCAGTGCAGTGCAAATTGCTAAATTATATTTGTTTGGTATTTGTGATGCCAGTCAGCACCAGAAAGTGAAAATCCATACAAACCAATTTCTGCACAAACAGAATAGAAACCATTGAAAACTGTATTGACAGAGGAACGGATTGAGTTGTTCTTCCCTCCCCCAACTGTCCCCCCTCCCCTCCCCAAAAGGGATGCCCCCACGCTTAGGCTGTTACAGTTTGCATCACAATCAGCAGGAAACTGGCTGAAATCTGAAGATTGTATTTTAGAGAAAAATCCACCCGTCTGGGTCACAAATTCTTCAGTGGTTACCAAGCAACTGGAAAGGGTTTTGTTCAGGGTGACTGGAGGCCAGGATTGGACCCCTGATGGATGTATAGAAGAAGAGTATTTGGCAGGTGTGGCCTCTTGCACAGGGCTGAGAAAAGCAGCGACTACCCAAATTCCCTCCTTTTGGTCTACTTTGGTGATCATGATGGTGGCAGAAACTATTCATCTTTGGGACGTAGGAGCCTGGATCTGTCATGTCTCTGCTCCCCTTTTCTTTGACCTGATTCTCACAAACGGGAACCATCTGCACCAGAAGTAGCTGGAACAAGGACATATATATGCAGCAACCAGAGGTCTTTTCACACGAGGGGTTTTCGAATGCGTGTAGAACACGTTGGGAAGGAGCATTCACTCCTGTGGGTTGGCGGAACCACCCCAGCCTGTCCCAACCTGTCTATATGCATTTGAGTTTCAGAGTACAAAGAAGTTCTCTGAAAGCGTCCGGGTGTGTTTGACACATCCCGGCACATCCCCAGCTGTACCGGAGGAAAGGTGTTCACATGCTCTCCCTCCATGACAGCTGGGCCCCTCCCCTGGGTTGCTCCCATCGGCTCCTATGGAGCCAGGGGTGGGCAGCCCAGGTGCCTCCTTTCCCTCAGTTTCCGCTCGCTCCAGGAGCCAAATCAGGCTCCTAGGGCCAGCAGGACCCACACCCTACACCCCCAAACCCACTCCGGGGGCGCGCGCGTGCGATCGCTGCTTACCTGCTTGCTGCCGGGTCACAACTCATGCGAGGAGGCTGGCGATGCTCTGCGCCTGCACGTGGGGCAGTTCCTGATTGGTCAGGCACCTGCCTGGCTTCAACTGGCCATCTGCACAGGCGCAGATACCTGGCGAATCAGGAACCATCCCAGGCACAGGTGCAGAGCATCGCCAGCCTCCTCGCACCTGTTGCAACCCAGCGGCAAGCAGGTAAGCAGCGGTCACGTGTGCGCACCCCTGGAGTGGGATGTGGTGGGGCGCGTACGGGGCCATGCTATCTGCACGGGCCTGATCTGTGCCCCTGGAGATCGCATGACCCCAGGGAAGGCACCAGACAGGACTCCTCATGCCTGGCTCCACAGAAGCCAATCGGGGAGGCCAGGGGAGGGTCTTCTTAGTGTTGGCTCCCAGATTACGGGATAGTACATCTTGCGTCTTCACATCTTGTGAGTCCCGGAACATCGGTACAGCCCAAACACTATCGTATGACACTTTCCCATCCACACGTAGGCAGGTAAAGGACACATTTGGAACGCATCCTTTACCTGCCAGTGCCGATGGGAAAGTGTCTTACATGCCTTCGGGCCGAAGCGTTCTACACTGTAGTGCGAAGAGGCCTCCGGAGTCTTTTTTAGGGATGTGCATGAATATACATACAAATTAGACATTCGTACACAAAACAAACCCTATGACATTCATATATTGTTTTGAACATTCATACAAATAGTTCAGACACTCTTACAAATAGTTTGGGCATTCATTAAACTGGGGAGGCAGGAAAGAATGGCACCAAATTGCATTTGAAATGGATCGACAGTGGATTAAAAATGGATTTGACACTTTCAAAGTGCAGGTAGGTAATGCATACGTATCGGACAAGTATGCATTCGTATCAGGTACGTGTCAGGTACGTAAGTGTTCATTTCAGATATGTATTCATTTGTATCAGGTATGTATCGGATATTCCTACAAATACATTTGTATGGAATAGAATCCTACCATATTCAAAGGGGATCTATTTGAACGAATATGATTTTTCTAGCATTCTATTCGTAACAAATTGAATGTCAAAAGACCCATTCATCCCACCCACCCTAGTCTTTTTGGTATCAGGACCAACTCAGAGTAATGAAGTCATAAGTCAGTGAATGCTCTGGCCACGTCTCCATCCTCCACTATGCGTTTTTCGTGTGCTTAATCAGTAAGAACTTTTTTGCATAAAATCCCCAACTTTCTTTTCTTTTTTTAAAGTCAAGGAAATGGGTGCCTGTTTTCCCCATATCCACCTGACTGTATTATATGAAGGGAAGGCTCTCTTTTAAATGTTTGCCCAAAGTCTGTTCCCATGTTCTCCCGGCCCCCTAAATTCATGTGAATGTATCAGTTTTGAACAGATGCAGTCCTGATGGTTCATTAATAGAACCAAAATATAAAATAAACCAATTAAAATAATAAGATGCCAAAATAATAACTGATTGCGGTAGGAAAATATGTGTCGTCTTATTTTGCCAAAGGCCTGGGCAAAAGAGTGCATCTTCATTGCTCTCCTGAACATGTGATGTGAAGATGGCTGATGTACTATTCCGTAATCTGGGAGCCAACACTGAGAAGGCCCTATTTTTCTACTTAAGTGTGGTGGTACAACCAGGAGGGCCTCTGAAAGCATCAAATCGACCCTGAATCCACTTTGAATCTGCTCTCAAACCATATAAAATGCACTGATCTGTTGCAGGTATGACTGGCGCAGCCGCTTTCCCACCCCACCCCCATTTCACAAATGTTCCAAATCATTTATACAAATGTTTCAGTTTGTATATAAATGTCTGAATTCATATGCATTTGTATGAATATCAAATGTTAAGAATATTTGTGCACATCTCTAGACCTGGCTAGAATAATCAAAGCAGGGAATAAATGTCCCACAGCTGTGATGTCTGTACAGCTGGGAGTTGCTGTGGCAACATGAACAACATGCTCGCCACCGTTCAGGGTTGGAGCACTTTCTTGTAGCAATGTGCACGAATCTTTCTCCAGGTTCACTATTCATACCAATTTGTATGAATTCAAAAATTAGCATTCGCATCGGATATTGGCTATATTCAAAAACTGACATTCAAATGCGTAGTGAACGCCTTCGCACATTCATTCAATGCTTCGTTATGTTTGCAAAGCGGTAAAGAGGCTGCCCAATCACATCTGCAGCGGATTCAAAGCGGATTCAGAGGGGATTTGGAGTCACGACCGGCAGCAGGGATTAAAATTGGATTTGAATAGCATTCAGAGAGCATTGGCAGCAGATCTTACTGCTATTGGATTCGAAGAAGCTCTCTTCACACAAGTGCAAATTTCCTTCACATTCGTCTTGATGTGAAGCAAAGTGTACATGAAAAAAAAACACCATGCACATGCCCACTTTCTTGCATGTTCTCCATCCCTGAAGCAATGGGGGCCACAACCGTGAAGGTCCTACCTGTATTTTCCGAATCCAGTGATTAGCACCTGGAGAAAGAAGCCCACAAGAGAGGTGGACATTTGCTGGAGGATGGTTGGTCTTTGACCTGTCCACCTAAAGGTCCAGATAAAACCCAAGACTAAGGATGTACATGAATATCCATAGCATTCGTTATTCATACGAATTCAGCCGAATTCAGACACTCATACCCAAACAGAATGTGACAACATTCATATATTAACATTCCTACAAACACTAATGTTTCCGGACATTAGTATAAATAGTTCAAAGTTCATGACACTGGGGAGGTGGGAAAGCAGCAGCACCAGTCCTGTCTTCAGCAGATCCAAAGTGCATTCAACATGGATTGAGAGTGGATTAAAAGTGGATTGAGGTCATATTGATGCTTTCAGAGAGGATATGTCATGAGATATGTATCAGATACGTATCAGGTGTGTATTCGTTTGTATCGGATATTAGTATGAATTTGTACGGATACATTTCTATCGAATAGAATCCTACCACATTCAAAGGGGACCTATTCAAATGAATATGAATTTTCTAACATTCGATTCTTTACAAATCGAATGCCAAAAACAACCTTTCATCCATATCCCTACCCAAGAGCATACATTCACATCACCCTGTGGAAGTGACTCATCTCAAAATAATTACTTCACTCTCTTTCCAGAACTTCATTTATCTTGCCCAAAGTGGTGGGGGCCCTAAAGCTATACCTATTCAGTAGATTAAAAGGATTGTTCATTCTTCTGAATTATGAACTTGCCACTTCTTACCACCATGAAATTGATTTAAGATGGGATTGTAAGAGTGGGTGAAGTTTAACTGTTTCATTCATGAGCCAGTTTGGTCTAGTGGTTAGGGAGCTGGACTCTTATTTGGGAATACCGGGTTCGATTCCACCCTCCCCCACGAAGCCAGCTGGGTGACCTTGGGCTAGTCGCAGCTCCCTTCTGAGCTCTCACAGCCCCACCTACCTCACAGGGTGTTCTGTTGTGTCCTGAATAGAAAAACCTTGGTAGCCGCTTTGAGTCCCCTTAAATGGGTGAGAAAAGCAGGGTAGAAAAGCCAGCTGACAAACCTCCTGTTCTCCTCCCCACAACAGAACACCCTGTGAGGTAGGTGGGGCTGTGAGAGCTCAGAAGGGAGCTGTGACTAGCCCAAGGTCACCCAGCTGGCTTCGTGGGGGAGGACGGAATCGAACCCAGTATTCCCAAATAAGAGTCCAGCTCCCTAACCACTAGACCAAACTGGCTCACCATTCCTCCTCTATCATCAGAATTATAACTACAAATGAATATATTTATTCAATTGCACTACAAGCTCCATGTGTACGGATAATTACCCTGGTGGTTTAGACGATGAAATCAGGGAATATTTATGGGGAATGGATGCATTTAAAAATTCACACAAAATATATGCAAACTAAATGTGTGTGTGCGTGTGTCTGTGTGTTTCCTTGCCTCTCCATGCAAAAAGAACAGAACGGATCTGGGAATGTTTAAATACAAAAATGATAGAAAGGAGGAAAGCCATTAACAATGCCCTTTTTTTCTGATTCTGAAAGCAATTATATACATTTTCCCCATGAAATCCAAGGGACAGAATGACCCTAGTTTTGCGGAGAAGATATTGTATCTATGAGATTATGGGAGAAAGCTGGATATGGCAAATTATCCAAGAAAGGCCCTTTGTAGGCAATGAGGTCAAAAGGCTTTCAGGCACTTTGATCAAGTTTTTGAGTAATTTCTCTTCTTTCTTGCAAAAAGAATGAATAAATCGTCTTAGCTCACAGATACTGGCCCTTATCGTGCTTAATTGCAGGGACTCCGTCTGGATTCTGCATTCCTCCATGAAGCCAGTTGGGTGGCCTTGGGTGGTGGGCAGAAGAATAGAAGTTTTGTCAGCTGCTTTTGAGGCCCTTTAAGGGTAAGAACAGTGGGGTATAAGAGACAACGCTACTTCCTCTTCCTCTATAACATCCCACCAGAGTTGTCTGGGGTCTTAGGGCCGTGTTTGCACCACAAGCACTAGTGTATCCTCCAAACTTTACCACCAGCACTTGTAGTGTGTATGTTCTGGGCCAGTCCACCTGAACCACCTTGGCAACAGTCACACCTGGCCACTGCCATGGTGATCACAACACAGTGCTCATTTGGACAGCCACAGCTCCCCTGTCCCACCCACATTTGGCATTCATACCAGAAGAAGGGCCAGTTTGGTCCAGTGATTAGAGTGCCGGACTCATATCTCATAGTCACTGGGTTTGACCTTGAGCTACTCACAGATCTCTTTCTGAGCTTTCACAGCCCCACCTACCTCACAGGAAGTCTGTTGTGGGGAGAAGATCAGAGGAACAGCTTCTTCCTCCTCCTCCTCCTTCTCCATCTTCTTCATCATCTTCTTTTTCTTCTTCTTCTTCAAATGCTGCACGTGGGAGCTGCCCATCAGCTGCTGGAGAAGCTGTGAAGAAGTGAAACCATCTCCACAACTCTGAAAGATCATGGCTGCTCTCCCACACTAGAGCACTCCAGAATGGAGGTAGCCCCACAGTGTGTGGATGGAGTGTCTCAGAACTAGGGTTGCGCACGAATATTTGTAGGCATTTGAAATCCAATCAGATGTGCCGAATTTCAACATTCGAACTCAGATGTAAACATTCTAATCGAATTTTGAACTTCAGATCTATTCGTTCAAAATATCCGGACATTCCTACGTGTATGGGTTTATACACAAAGGCCGCATCCCATTACAAGCTTAATTCGGTTTCGATGCAGTTTCAATCCTCACAGACCCCATGTCAGTTTGGCTTAACATACTTAACATGATTTTCCGTGTTAAAATCACCCCAAAGCGTTGTAAATGTTAACCCTCATTTCAACAGGCCTCACTCCAGTTCATGCGCTTGATACATGTTACATTTTTTTACTGTGGGGATCGTACCGTTTTAAGGGATGAGAATCCATGTTTAGGGTTTCCCTCCCCCAATAGCTTGCTTCCAAAGATAGTGATTTCAGTGTAAAAATCCACCCTTTACAGCAGCCGCTACACTGTAGCAATCCACGCACTTCACACCTGATAACAATGTTGCAATTTTGCACAATTCTAGCTCTTTGGAGTTCTGACCTTTAGAAAGGAAAAGGAAAGCAGCTGCAGGTTCTGGGAGATGTGTGAATGTTTAAAGCAAGGGGGCTTGAGTTGCTGCTGCTGCTCTGTGCCCTGGGCAATGGGGAGAGGAGGGGAAAGAATTGCTGGCTGCCCGCTGCCATTTTTCCTCCATCCAGGCAAGCGGCAGCTACCCAGCCACCCAGCTAGGTTCCATGAAGGGGTCCCTTATGGGTGGCGCGTTCACGCCAGGAGGAAGAGGGCAGGGCAGCCATGAAAAGTGGCTTTTAAAAAATAGCCACTTGAGTCCACCCTTGAGTCACGTACGCCATGTACGATCCTCAGAATCCGAATCGAACTCAATTGAGTTGAATGTAATGGGATCAGGCAAATTCGTGTTTGCATCCAGTTCTATTATTTCGGTTTAGGGAAACTGGATTAAGCTTATAATGGGGATGCGGCTAAAGTGTACTTGAAGATCTGCATCCGTACGCATTTGTACAGATCCGTACGGGACGAAAACGGGCTGCATACAGGATAACTACAGGATGCATATGGATGTGTACGGATGCATACAGATATGTACAGATGTCGGGAAGATGAGCAGGTGCACTTACGAATGTTGTCAACATTTGTATGTACAGATTCAAATGAAAAAATTCAAATGAATGCATTCGAATTTGGTAAATATGAATCAAATCTTGTTAAATTTGAATTTAAAAGATTTGGATTTTGGAGTATTCAATTCAATTTGAATAGAATGTTAAAAAAAATTGTGCACATCCCTGCCTGGAGTGGCCATAACCACCCCCTTAAGGTAAGTGCAAACAGGACCACAGGTTCTCATTCGTATTGTTACCTGCTGCTTCCCCCTCCCCCCGGAATAAAAGATGCTCCTACGTTATAATTTATTGAGAATGGAAATCGCATGCATCCTCCCCCTTAGGGGCGCAGTAATAAGCATCTGTGAGCTCAGCTGGTAACTTTGATTTTATTAGCCATTCAGTCTTGGTGATCAGTGAAAAATGCAGGAGGGACAAGGCATCACAAGCCCCGGGGTAGCGCAGCATGTGTGGGGAAGAGAGTGTGGAGAAAGGGGACCAAACATCGCCGGCCGCCCAGGATGGCTCTTCATCAGGATTCCACCCACCTGCTTTGGGGCCGAAGCAGGATCCTTATTAAAGGCCAATGCGGGGAGATGGCACATCAGCGGAGACAGCCTGGCATGGTCCGAGGAGATAAGATTTAGGCATTCAGCATTGCCGGTTGGGGGAATTTGTCATTCAAAGAAAAGGAGGAAAGAGGCAGGAAGAGGAGGAAATTGAAGTTTTCAGGCCTCCTGACAACAAGTGAAGGTGTGAAAAGGAACTGGTGCTCCAATGGCAGAGAGAGAGAGAGAGAGCGCGTTGGAATAGGAAAGGAAGACTAATTGGTTCTCCCAGGTCCTCCTTTGCCTTGAAAGCTTTCTTGACGTTAATGTTTATTTCTCCATTGAAGACAGACCCTGAGCCCCAGTGTGTTAGATTGGGGGGGGGGGGGAGGGAATTGGATTGCCAGTCACATCCACAATGGATCCAGATTGCATTCTACATGGATCGACAGCGGATTAAAAGTGGATTTGGGTCGGATTTGACATTTTCAGAACGCAGATATGTTATGGATACATATCGGATACATATTCATTCGTATCAGATACGTATTTGTTCATATCAAATACATCTTTGTTCGTATTGGATACATATCGAATATTTATACAAATATATATGAACAGATTCATACGGAATGGGTACAGATATGTATAACACATATGAATGTTGTCGACGTTTGTATCTTCAAATTCATATCTAACATTTGAACAAATAGATTCTAATGTATGGGATTCGAATGGATTTTTGTTACATTCGGATTTTAAGCATTCAAATCAAATGGAATGTTTTGACTTTCGAATCGACTCGAATTCAAATGCAAAAAAGGCATTTGGGCACACCCCTAGCGCCAATATAAACTCAGGCAATGCCTACAAATGTCAGAAGAGAAAGAGGCATCTGAATATGTGCTCTGGGGTGACGGGTGTGGCACTGCAGGCCTGGTACCAACCTCTTGGCCTTGCCAATCGATAACAAGAGCCGGGGGGGGGGGGTCCACAGCTGTAGGTCGTGATGTAGATCACTGGATCTGGACACAGCAAACCTTTTGTTCCAGATCATGCCATGCAGTAGTCTGGAACAGCGCCATCTTCATGACTGTGCCAGTCCAACCCAGCCCCTGGATTGGGCCTGAAGCTCACACAATTTTGGGTGCCACCTCCAAGGACTCTGGAGGTCTAGGAGTTAAAGTTCCTGGTCTCAGAGCCCGTTAGGGGACCCATTTCAGTACCGTTCTTTGGTCCAGTTTAGAAGAGGAACCCATTTTGGTTTAATAGGCCTTCCTGGGGCTCCAGTGCAGGAACTCACAGCTGGCTCAGAGCTAGCACAAGCATCATAGCTGCACATGGTGGCACCAAACCTGTCCTAGAATGGGTCTTCCAACTGCAGGCGGCCTTGTTCCTGCACAGCTGAATTGTTCCAGCTGGGATCCCTTCCAATAGAGGCAGTTCCAACTGTGCCCTGGTCACACCTTTAGATTTAGGGTGTTTTTCCACTATGAGAAAGTACCCATTTTTGCACCCATTTAGGACCCATTTGGGTGTGAGCTGGATGATCCCATTTCCACCATGGCACCCATTTGGGACCCGATTGTTTCCACTGCCGTGGGGGAAATCTAAATCTAATGGGTACATTTTGGCCTTTAATCCGGATTTTCTGTAGACCCCATTAATGGGGTCTACAATGGGGTCTTCTGCCAGAAAATCCAGATTAAAAGGAGCCTGTTTCCACTGGAAACAGGCAATGGGGTCCAAAGGAGGCTAGGGGGAGGGGATGCACCCATTGGGGCCTCCCTAAACCTAGGCTTCGAAGTCACTTCGAAGCCACTTTGAAGCCACTTCGAATTGACTTCAGAGTCACTTCGCAGTCACTTCGCAGTCATTTCGAAGTCTGTGCAAAATAGCTCCAGAGTGCCTCTGAAGTCTGTGCTGATCTTCAGAGTGAACTTCGAAATGACTTTGAAGTGACTCCGAAGTCATTTCGAAGTTCACTCCGAAGATCAGCACAGACTTCAAAGGCACTCCGGAGCTATTTTGCACAGACTTCGAAATGACTGCGAAGTGAATTTGAAGACTGCCCCCCTCCCCCCCAAAACACCTGGGGCAATGGACCGACCCCTTGTGGGTCGATCCGGATTCCCCGCATGGGTGCAAAGGTGTTTCCACAGCAGAGGGGTTAGCACCCATTGCTAATGGGTGCTACACCTCCCGTGGAAACACATTGGGTGCTTCCCTTAACCCGGATCTACTAGATCCGGATTAAGGAATGTACCCATTCCTTAGATCTGGATCTTCTTAGATCCGGATCTAAGGGCTGCAGTGGAAAAACACCCTTAGATGACTTCAGGCCAACTTCCGGTTGCGTTACTCACATTATTCTTATTCAGTTCATTTTCTAAGCTGGCTTATCCCCGTTAGATCATTTTAACCAGAGGCCTCTTTTCCAGAGGACTCAGGCCATCCTGGCATTCCAGGCTGTCTTCACTTCCTCAGCGTGAGCAGGAGGACGGGCTAAAGGAGGCTGAACTGTGCTATGGTGGGTGGGTCCAGCCTTCCCTTTCGGCCAGTGTCTAGTGGGGGCATGTGTGCGGTCCGGTCGATTGCAGAGAAAGGTGTGAACAATGCAGACCAAAGCAAGGACAGCCTGAGGATGACCCATAACAATCTAGGTGTGAACAGAACTGGCAGGATCTCAGCTCAAATTATGAATAGGACGTCCTATTTCATCTAGGTGTGACCAGGGCCCCAGAGTGGTCCAGCACAGGACGACCTCAAACTTTGGAACTCAGTAGCATGAGACGTGGTCCTCGCTGATAGCTTGGTTGGGTCCAAAAGAGGTTTTGATGATCTCATAGGAGCTGATGCTTTAAATGGCTAGACGGGCCACAGATCTGATCCAGTTGAGCTCTCCTTATGTTCTTATGGTGATCTTCTCCCATCCAAAGAGGGCTGGCTGATGAGTCACTGATACGATGGTACTCTCAAGTAAGACAGTACAAGGGTTTGGAAGTTGAATGAAGTAAGAGTCTATCACTGCATCCTAGAGTCCAGTTTCCTAGGTGATGGCTGAGCATTCAAGACTGAAACAAGCGCTACCTTGTCTTCAATGCGCGGTTCTATTTTGTTGTCATGATGTCAGTAGATGACCCAGAACAAATGTACTGAATTTTTCTGAGTCACACCACCCCAAACCAGTGACCAACTTTTAGATGATTCGGAGAGCAATCTCTATTATCCCTGATCATTGGCAGTGGTGATTCAGGCTGATGGAAAGGAAAGGTCCGACAGAGAGGACTTGATTTGGGGAGGCCAGTCTAAGGTTGTGGCCATTCCCCTTTTCTGGTAGTAGCATCGATTCCAGGTCGTTAGCCAAAAGGTTCAAGAGGAGACACCTTGGAAGGAGTATGCTAGGAAGGTATTTCCCCTCCTGTTTTCTCTAAAGAGTTGCCCATTTTGGGTTTATTCCATCAAGGATTGTTGTTGGGTTCCACCAAGACATGGCCAACTTCTTGTTGACTACATAGGCACCACCATGGGCTCCTCTCTGGAGTTTTCTTGGCAGAGATATAGAAGTGGTTTGCCATTACCTATTTATAAGGAGAGGCTGGGGTTCAGACTGACAACCCTCTGCTTTCCAGGCAGCTTCCTATACCACTACAGTCCTCCCAGACTCTGTGGACATCTCTCTGCAGTTTTCTTGGCAGAGATACAGGAGTGGTTTGCCATTGCCTACTTCTGGGAAGAAGCTCAGGATTGAACAAGTGATGCTCTGGTCTCCTGGCAGCTTTCTCTACCACCGAGGGGGACAGAGATCACCCTAAATTACCTTGCATGTTGAAAGTGGAAGTGTAAGCACAACCAATGCTTCAGAGACTTTGAAGCAGACGTGAGCTTGAGAAGAACGTGAAAATTGTCTTAATATAAGCAGCAATTAATACTGTTTCACCTGGAGCTCTGTCTGCCCCAATTAATCTCCACATAATTGTTTCTAATCAGTGCCGCTTTATACAGCTTGCTGAGAACTTGTATTATACCTTAAGAAAGAAGAGGCCAACAGTGTAATAGGCTCTTCCAAACATCTCCAAGGCTCTATTCACACAAAACTCGGATTTCCTCCAAGAACACTGTTAAGAACATAAGAACATAAGAGAGGCTCTGCTGGATCAGGCCACAGCCCATCTAGTCCAGCGTCCCATCACACATGGTGGCCCACCAAATGCCCATGGGCATCTCAAGCAGAGACAAGGACGAACCTTTGCCTGCTCTTGAATCCGAGCAAATGTCCTTAGAAGTGCCCTGCTTTCCCACCCAGCCTGAAAGATGTACCTAGGCATCCATTCTAGTAACCACTGATACATCTGTTGTCCATAAATTTGTCTATCCCTACCTTAAAGCCATCCAGACTGGTAGCTGTCACCACCTCTTCCGGCAGCACATTCCATAAGCCGATGACCCTCTGGGTGAAGAAATACTTTCTCTTGTTGGATCCAACTCTCCTACCCATCAGCTTCATAGATGCCCCCTGGTTCTAGTGTTGTGTGATAGAGAAAAGAAATTTTCTCTATCCACCTTTTCTATACCATGCATAATTTTATATACTTCAATCAGGTCCCCTCTTAAACACTGTCTCTCCAGACTGAAGAGGCCTAGACGTTGCAGCCTGGTTTCTGATCCAAATATTAGGCTCAACCATACCGTATTTCCCTTCACTAGCAATGAACTGAGGGCCTGTTTGCACAAGGTCCACACGTAGGGATGTTCACGAATATGCATAACATTTGTTATTTGTACAAGTTAATCCAAACTCGGACATTTGCACACATATCGAATGTTATGATATTTGTACATTGACATTCAGATGAATACTAATATTTTGGACATTCGTATAACTAGTCCGGACATTCCTTAAACTGGGGAGGTGGGAAAGCAACTCTGCAGTGGATCCAGATTGCATTCAACATGGATTGAGAGTAGATTCAGAGTGGATTCAGGTCGGATTTGATACTTTCAGGGTGGATATGTTACGGGATACATATCAGATACTTATGTGTTTGTGTCAGATATGTATTGGATACATATTTGTTCATATCAGATACAGATTCATTCATATCCAATAAGTATTGGATATTCATATGAGTTCCTAATAGGGACGTGCATGGAATTATTTTTTGCATTCAAATTTGAGTCAAATTGAATATCCAAACATTTGATTAGATTCAAATGTTTAGAATCTGAATGCAACAAAATCCAATTTGAATCAAATACATTCAAATCTATTCATTCAAATGTTAGATACCAATCTGAAGAAACACATATCGACATTTGTAAGTGTTACATGTGGATTTTAAAGTTTGTTACCCACTCTGAGACCTTCGGATATAGGGCTGGTTAAAAATATAAATAATAAATAAGTAAGTAAAATAATTTGAAAAGGAACTGAAAACAAGTCAGCAAGTGTCATTTTGCCCCTTTATAAATCTGTGGTGAGGCCACATTTGGAATATTGTGTACAATTCTGGGCCCTTTCCGCACTAGGCCTTATTCTGGAATGTATCTCAGGATAGGGGTCTGCTGTCCACATGTTAATGCAGGCTATGGTAGGCCTTACCTGGAGCCTACCATAGTCTGCACTAGGATGCAGACAACAGGCCCCTATCCTGGGATATATTTAAAAATAAGGCCAAGTGCGGAAAGGCCCCTGGTCACCACATGTCAAAAAGGATATTGTGGAACTAGAGAAGGTGCAGAGAAGGGGAACCAGAATGATTAAGGGTCTGGAACACCTCCCTTACGAAACCAGGCTGCAACGTCTAGGCCTCTTCAGTCTGGAGAGATGGCATTTGAGAGGGGTCATCTGTCTGTGGAATTTACTACCAGAAGAGGTGGTGACAGCAAGCCGTCTGAATGGCTTTGAGAAAGGATTAGATACATTCATGGAGGGCAAGTGTATCAACAGCTACCAGAATGGATGTCCAGGTGCTGCTTCCAAGATGGAGTGGCAGGTTGAATGCCTCTGAAGACTATATGCAGAGAGTTGAGAGCAGGTGAAGGTTTCACCTCAGTTGTCTCCTTCAGATCCCCTAAAGCAATTTATGGGTCAATGTGAGAAGAAGAAGAAGAAGAAGAGTTGGCTTTTCTACCCCACTTTTCTCACCAATTTAAGGGGACTCAAAGCACCTGACAAAGCTTTTCTATTCTTCTCCCCACACCAGACACCCTGTGAGGTAGGTTGGGCTGTGAGAGCTCAGAAGATACTTGTGACTAGCCCAAGGTCACCCAGCTGGCTTCATAAGGGAGGGTGGAATCAAACCCGGTATTTCCAGATAAGAGTCTGGCTCCCTAACCGCTAGACCAAACTGGCTCACTTTGGAAGAAGAAGAAGAAGAAGAAGAAGAAGAAGAAGAAGAAGAAGAAGAAGAAGAAGAAGAAGAAGAAGAAGAAGAAGAAGAAGAAGAAGAAGAAGAAGAAGAAGAAGAAGAATTCTAGCCTGTTTTTCTCACCCACTTAAGGGCTGACAAACCTTCTGTTCTTCTCCCCACAACATAACACCCTGTGAGGTAGGTGGGGCTGTGAGAGCTCAGAAGAGAGCTGTGACTAGCCCAAGGTCACCCAGCTGGCGGAGTGTGGAGTCAAACCCTGTATTCCCAGGTAAGAGTCCGGCTCCTTAAGCACTAGACCAAACTTTGAGACAGGATGCTGGACCAGATGGGCTGTGGCCTGATGTAGGAGGTCTCCTCTTATATCATGGATGAGAGATGTATCAATGCATGCCGGAGTAGATCCTCAAAGCTTGGGAGACAGGCCATTTTTCAGGGATTCACCTTCACCTTCTGTTTGAGATGCCCAGAAGCAACTGGTGGGACACTGTGTGAGACAGGATGCTGGACTATATAGGCTGAGGTGTGATCCAGCAGGCTTCCTCTTACGTTTTTATATTCTTATGTTCTGAGTCATTACACCCCATGGGCCTCAAGGCTGATCCAGCAGGCCTCTACTTATGTCTTTTCCCCCCTCTTTAATAGTCCCTTTAGCCAAGAGGTATCAATTTGTGCATAAGCTAAAGCATTATAACCCTTCGCGCTCATTGCTTTAGCTTTTAAACAGCTGTTTCCTTCATATGAACTATGCAGTGATTACAGTCCTTCGGTTGCACAGCACTCAAGCAATGTATGGTATTAATAGGAATCGATGGAATTAATGGGTTAATTCCTTGCTAATAAAATGCTAAAGCATTGCAAAAGAAGTTAGCCTAATGAAAATGTCTCTCTTCCATTTGCATCTGATGATTCATCTACCGCTCCCTGCAAACAGACATTAATGAGATTGGAAGCGTAATTTTCTGTATTTACACGACAGAGGAGGACGTGATAGAAGGGGCCAGAATTAGCTTCTGATAATCCTCAGGTTGCCAATTTCTCATGCTAGTTCTGCCTCTCTTTGCTTGCGCCTCTGTTCCCTTCCAGCCTCACTCCGGCAGGATTTCTCAGAAATCACAAGAGGCGAAAAGAAACTCCGCTGTGCCTCTGCGGTGTGACCCTGCAGTTCCAGGTAATGCGGAGGAAAAGGCAAGGGCTTCTGTTTATCCTCCAAGGCGGAAGGAGGTCTCCATCCAGAGACAAGCATTGGGGGTCCAAATTTTGAAAGAGGAATTTAGCAGCAGTTAGAGGGAGAGAGAGAAAGGAAAAGGAGAAGTGAACAGAAGCAAAAGAGAGAAAGAAAGAAAGAAAGAAAGAAAGAAAGAAAGAAAGAAAGAAAGAAAGAAAGAAAGAAAGAAAGAAAGAAAGAAAGAAAGAAAGAAAGAAAGAAAGAAAGAAAGAAAGAAAAAGCCCTCTTTTGGTAGGTCATGAAAAGCCTTTAGGGATTCAGTCAATCACAAATTCTTGTTATCTGAAAGATGCTTTATTCTTAGCATGAGGCCACATCAACTCCACCAGGAACTCTGGCGCTTATTAGAACGGCCTTCGTTTTTAAAGCATGCCGGGCGCAATCCGAACAAAGGACAAGATGGGGGAGTGTTGAAATAATACAGCTCTGATCACAGGCTCTAGGTCTGGAGGCTCCTTCATTAGCCAGTTCCTTTAGCCAAGGTCACCACCACCCCCAAGTGAGGAACTTTGGCTGTGCGGGAGATCGGATGCCACCATGTTCTCCCAGAGGCTCAGGGAGAGAGAAAGGGGAGATTTGATTGTAGGGAATGTGCACCAGTATTAGAAACATTCAAATTTCAGTCAAATTCATTTGAATCTGGACATTCAAATTCGAATTGAACGTCTATAAATTCAATGTAAACATTTGAACGAAATTTGAATTTTTGAATCATTTGTAAGAATTTTTCGGAGATTCCTATGGGTACAAATATGTACAAGATGCATACTTGCCTGTACGCATCTTTCCTACATCCGTACTCAGTTGTACAGATTCGTACGGGATGCGTACAGGATGCGTACGGGATGTGTACGGATGCAAACTGATGCGTACAGTATGTGTGCAGATGTGTGCAGGCGCATATGAAAGTTGTCCCCATTTGTATTTGCAAATTCGGGTCAAAAATTTGCACAAATAGATTCGAATGTATTTGAATCAAATCGAATGTGAATACATTCGAATTTTAAACATTCAGATTGATTTGAGTTTTTGGATATTCGATTCGAATCGAATCCCAAAAATTGCATTTGATTGGGTTGCTTTTCAGATCTGAGTTCAACGCCTGGGCCCAACCACGTGCCAATGGGCCTGTTACCTTAAGGTATGGTAGAAGGGCCGCATTTTGCCTGCCAAAGGAAAAAAAGAGGATAAAAGTGGGTTTGTGGGAAATTGGGGTAGTCACATCTGCAAAGGATCCAGATTGCATTCGATGTGGATCAAGAGCGGATTAAAAGTGGATTCAGGTCGGATTTGAAGCTTTCATCGTGGATACGTTACGGGATGAATATATCGGATACATATCGGATAAATATGCATTCGTGTCAGATATATATTCATTTGTATTGGATACATATCAGATATTCATACAAATTTGTACGAATACCTTCATATGAAATAGAATCCTACCAGATTCGAAGGGGATCTATTTGAACAAATACAGATTTTCTGACACTCAGTTCATTGCAAATTAGATGCCAAAACCCCCATTCATGCTCATCTTTATGGGCCCAACTCCATGCAATTTTTATTCCGAATTTAACCCTGGTTTACCTTGGGAGCATCTCCATGCAAAGCCCTCATACGGGCTACATGCAAGACAATACGTGTTTAAAAAAACCCCACTTGGCAAGTGTACTACATGCGAAATAAGGGGCTAGCACGTATTGTCCTGCGGTCATGCGGACGCTCCCGGGTTATTAGGTTGCAGAGCAGCTGTCAGGCGAGTATAGAGGCTGTAAAGAGCAGGGAAGATTTCTAAAAACAGACATGAGAGTCGAGTCTGTTTTAAAGGGCTCTGGTGTCTATTTTTTAAAATCTTCCTTGCTCTTTACAGCCCCTATACCCACCTGACAGCTTAATCGCCCAGGTAAGCCTGGCAGCTGCCCTGTAATCAGCTGAGCAACTGTCAGGGCATTATAGCAACTCTCAAGGGCAAGAAAGGAGAACAAGGAGCTAATTAATTATGCGCCTCTTTCCACTTGGATGAGTCAGCCTGCCAGCAAAGAGCTAATTAACAAGCAGCTCCAAGGGGTTGCAGGGGCTTGGAATTTCTCTCTCTCCTTCTCACACACATATGCACGCACGCATGCACGCATGCATGCACACACAGACAGGGGGGAATCCCTCCTGGAGGAATGTCTTCCTCCTCCCCTCCATCTTCTCTCTCTCTCTCCCTCCTCCAGCCCGAGCCCTCCTTTTCACACACACACACACACGCATACATATGCGCACACAGAGACAGGGAGGAATCCCTCCTGGAGGAATGTCTTCCTCCTCCCCTCCATCCTCTCTCTCTCTCTCTCTCTCCCTCCTCCAGCCCGAGCCCTCCTTCTCTCTCACACACACACACATACACATGCGCACACACAGACAGGGTGGAATCCCTGTCAGAGCCCTATGAAATTTGCTGCTCTTTTAAACATTTTATTGGGGCTCTGAGAGCCCCTCTCCCCACCTGAAAGCAAAGAGCCCTGCATCCAGCGGAGCAGCTTTCAGGCAGGGAGAGGAGCTATTGTGCACACATACAGAGCACTGCTAAAATAAGAGCAGTGGCTTTTGAGGCTCTTTTAATAATTTTATCCAGGCTCTCACAGGGATTCCACTCTCTGCATGTGTGTGTGTGTGTGTGTGTGTGTGTGTGTGTGTGGAGGAGGGAGAGAAAGAGGGGAGGGGAGGAGGAATACTTCCTCCAGGAGGGATTTCACCCTGTATGTGCGTGCGTGTGTGTTCGCATGCTCAAGCAAGAGGGCAGGGGGTGGAGAAAACTGTGGCATTCCGATGCAGGGCTTTACCGTGGTTTTCATGGGGACAGGTGGGTTTGCCTGGAACACGCGTTGTCCTCCATTAGCATGGGGACAGCTTAATGTGAATTAAGATTCGCATTAAGCTGTCTCGCTTCCACCCCGCTTTTTTATAACTCCATGGAGACGTGCCCTATATGGGAGTTCTATAAAGCAGATTAGGATCTAATGTCCTATCTGAACAGAGGACCACTCCCAGCCAATGAGGACCCATTGCTAGTTTACAGGAAGACTTTGCCCTCCCAACTTCCAGGGGTACTGAAGGTCAAGGATGCTGAGAGATGGGGACTCACTGTTACTCCATGCATAGAGGATGTGCACATGTAATAGGAGCAGCATGACCATAACAGGCTCTGTACCCCAATTCCCACCCATCTGTTTAGGATAAAAGAGAATTTAAAAGTTATATCTGGAGACTGAATATGGAGAAAGCTGTCATGGTGCCTTTGAGAATCATGGGGACAGGGAGAAAGAAACAGGAGAGGATCATAAGCTCTTTTATTAGTCAATGCTGGACTTCTCCCAAAGTGTGAATTCACACTGATATGCTCCTCTGCTTAAAAGGGTTTCCCGTTCTTTGCAGAAAGGAGCAACTTTAAACCTTAAGATGCCTTGCAAAATGTGGCAAAGTGGGATTCCAATAGGTCCTGAAGCAGGATTTCTGTGGTACGTAATATTCTGTGAGTACTTTATACCCAGGGCACAGTCTGCCCCAGCAAGTCCCTATTCCAGAGGCCAGTTTGCTCCTGGCCACCATAGGATGCAATAGAGTAACATATGAGGCCTTTCACACTATGGCCTCCAGTGCAAAATTAGTGCACCTCTGGGGAAGAACATACACACGTCAAGTAGGTTGTTACAGCCTCCAAGCATGCCCTGCCCTGCCCTGCCCTCTCCTCCACCCCCTCCCCCCCTCCACTCTCTCCTCTCCTCCCCTCCCCCTCCTCTCCTCTCCCCTCCTCTCCTCTCCCCTTCCCTCCCTTCCCTCCCTTCCCTCCCTCCTCCTCCCCTCCCCTCCCCTACACTACACTACACTACACTACCCTCTGCTCTCTCCTCTCCTCCCCCCTCCTCTCCCCTCCCCTCCCCCTCCCCTCCCCTCCCCTCCCCTTCCCTACACTACACTACCCTCTGCTCTCTCCTCTCCTCTCCCCCCTCCTCACCCCTCCCCTCCCCTCCCCCCCTCTCCCTCCCCTTCCCTTCCCTCCACTCCCCTCTCCCCTCTCCCCTCCCCTCCCTTCCTTCCCTCCCCTCTCCCCTTCCCTTCCCTCCTCCCCTCCCCTCTCCCCTCCCCTCCCCTCCCCTCCCCTCCTCCCCTCCCCTCTCTCCTCTCCTCCTCTCCATCAGCCCAGCCTCCTCCTCTGAGGACAAAGGAGGGAGCTGTCACCACCTCTTCTGGCAGCACATTTCGCACTTGGGTTGGTAGTGCCTGATTAGGGGATTTCTGGTGAAGAGCATCTGCACTTGGAGGAGTCTCTTACAGTCTCCAAGTACCCCCTGCCTTCCCAGAAGTCCCCTAATCACGCACTACCTACAGAGCATAAAATCATGCTCCTTCCCCAATCTTCCCCAATCACTTACCTGCTGCGTCCAGCTAGGGAGCATCTGCCTCTCTGCGGTGCAAGGAGGTCAAAAGGGCTGCCGGGCAAGTGGGCTGGCAGCCCTGCAGCTCTCCTGACACAACTGCAACTGTGCAGAGCATCAGTGTCATCATGGTGAGAGGGCTGAGGCATGCACAGTCGCACAGGGTGCCACAACGAAAATGGTGGCACCCTGAAGAGGACCAGCCCTGCCATCGAATCAAGGTAAGTATTTGATTGCAGGTGGGGGGAGAGGGAATGTTGACTAGCGCATTAAGTGCAAGTGCTAGTCAACACTTGGTTCGTTGTGCTCCTTTCCCGTCCAGTGGACAGGAAGGGAAGTGAGAAATCGTGCATGGTATAGAAAAGGTGGATAGAGGAAATTTCTTTTCTCTGTCACACCACGCTAGAACCAGGGGGCATCTATGAAGCTGATGGGTAGGAGAATAAGGTCTGACAGCGGGAAGTATTTCTTCACCCAGAGGGTCATCGGCTTATGGAATGTTCTGCTGGAAGAGGTGGTCACAGCTACCAACCTAGATGGTTTTAAGGAAGGGTTGAACAAATTCGTGGAAGAGAGATGTATCAATGGCTACTAGAATGGATGCCTAAGTACATCCTTCAGGCTGGGGGGACAAGCAGGATGCCTCTAAAGCCATTTGCTGGAATTTGAGAGCAGGAAAAGGCTTGCCCTTGTCTCTGCTTGAGATGCCCATGAGCATTTGGTGGGATACCATGCGATGGTATGCTGGACTAGATGGGCTGTGGCCTGATCCAGCAGGGATCCTCTTATGTTCTTATGCAGATCACCTCAGGATGTGGAGACAGGCAGGAGGCCTCTATGGCCATTTGCTGGGATTCGGGAGCAAGTGAAGGTTTTGCCTTCATCTTCTGCTTGCAATGCCCAGAAACAGTTGGTGGGCCACTGTGTGCGACAGGATGCTGGACTAGATGGGCTGTGGCCTGATCCAGCAGGGCTCCTCTTAGGTTCTTATGGACTAGATGGGCTGGGCCTGATGCAGCAGGGCTCCTCTGAGGTTCTTATGAACTAGATGGGCTGTGGCCTGATCCAGCAGGGCTCCTCTGAGGTTCTTATGGACTAGATGGGCTGTTGCTAGATCCAGCAGGGCTCCTCTAAGGTTCTTATGGGCTAGATGGGCTGTGGCCTGATCCAGCAGGGCTCCTCTTAGGTTCTTATGGACTAGATGGGCTGTGGCCTGATCCAGCAGGGCTCCTCTTAGGTTCTCATGGACTAGATGGGCTGTGGCCTGATCCAGCAGGGCTCCTCTTAGGTCCTTATGGACTAGATGGGCTGTGGCCTGATCCAGCCGAGCTCCTCTGAGGTTCTTATGGGCTAGATGGGCTGTGGCCTGATCCAGCAGGGCTCCTCTTAGGTTCTTATGGACTAGATGGGCTGTGGCCTGATCCAGCAGGGCTCCTCTTAGGTTCTCATGGACTAGATGCGCTGTGGCCTGATCCAGCAGGGCTCCTCTTAGGTTCTTATGGGCTAGATGGGCTGTGGCCTTATCCAGCAGGGCTCCTCTTAAGTTCTTATGGGCTAGATGGGCTGGGCCTGATCCAGTAGGGCTCCTCTTAGGTTCTCATGGACTAGATGGGCTGTGGCCTGATCCAGCAGGGCTCCTCTTAAGTTCTTATGGGCTAGATGGGCTGTGGCCTGATCCAGCAGGGCTCCTCTTAAGTTCTTATGGGCTAGATGGGCTGTGGCCTGATCCAGCAGGGCTCCTCTTAAGTTCTTATGGGCTAGATGGGCTGTGGCCTGATCCAGCAGGGCTCCTCTTAAGTTCTTATGGGCTAGATGGGCTGGGCCTGATGCAGCAGGGCTCCTCTTTGGTCCTTGAGTGTGAATTTGCACTGAGTTTCCAGGGCAGAAAAGGGCCAAGGAAGCAAACCTGTACAGGACAAGGGAATACCCACAAAATCCTCCACCACTGTCCTCATTTGGCTCAGCAGCACCAGGCAGCTTTCCTTTAGACAGGCAAGTGTTCCCAGCAGACGTTAGCAAATGATTAGGTGAGCAGGTGTGGGTTATTTTTAATCTCCCCCCCCCCCGCCCTTTCCCCTATATCTGTAGTATATTTTCAATTAAGCCTTTGGTCCTGCTGATTTAACTGCATAAATGATTAAAATGGTTATTACTCACCATAGGGCAAGAGGAGAGGGAACTTGCACTAAATGAATAACACAAATTTACGTTTTCTTTCAAGACCCTCTGTGGGGAAGGTGGAGAATCAAAGCTACTGGTTCTGAAGGAGACACAGAGCGCTGGTGGTGGTTATTGGAGATGGGCACAAATATTCAAAAATTTGAAAATCTGACTCGTCTCTGACAAATGTTGACATTCGAAGTCGAATCGGATTTAATAACATTCGAATTTAGACACTCAAATGCATTTCAGATGTTCTGAAACATTCATTCGAATGGTTTGAATGATTCAAATGTACAGATATGTATGTATCACGTACATTATCTGTACAAATATATCTATTTGCGCTTATAATACGGGATGCATGTGGAATAATACGGAATAAAACAGGATGCATATGAGATGCCCATGAGCATTTGGTGGCCCACTGTGTGCGACGGGACGCTGGACTAGATGGGCTGTGGCCTGATCCAGCAGGGCCTCTCTTATGTTCTTATGTTCTTATGAATTGAATAGTGGCACAGTGGAAGACTGATATTCCAAATAGAATCTCGAATGCTGTGGAACCATTGTACAAAGCTATGATACATTCTTGAACTAAGAATATAAGAACATAAGAGAAGCCTTGCTGGATCAGGCCACAGCCCATCTAGTCCAGCATCCTGTCGCACACAGTGGCCCACCAAATGCTCATGGGCATCTCAAGCAGAGACAAGGACAAACCTTCTCCTGCTCTTGAGTCCCAGCAAATGGCCTTAGAAGCATCCTGCTTGTCCCCACAGCCTGAAAGATGTACCTAGGCCTCCATTCTACATGACTACATGAATTAAGAGGAGCCCTGCTGGATCAGGCCACAGCCCATCTAGTCCAGCATCCTGTCGCACACAGTAGCCCACCAATTGCCCATGGGCATCCCAAGCAAAGACAAGGGCAAACCTTCCCCTGCTCTCGAGTCCCAGCAGATGGCCTTAGAAGCGCCCCAGTTCCTCCCCCCTGGGGAAGTGGGAAAGCAGCTATGCCAGTTACATCTGCAACAGATCCAGAATGGATTCAAGTAGATTGAGAACCAATTCAAAGTTGATTCAGGGCAGATTTGACACATTCAGGGCAGATATGTAGCAGATATGTAGGAGATTTATATGGGCTTTGCGTGGGATACATAGGGGATTTGTATGCAATTTGTATCAAGCATTTGTATCATATTTATATCAAATGTGCGTATTGATTTCGAATCCTACCATATTCGAAGGAGATCTATTCAAAGAAATACAAATTTTTTTGCATTCAATTCAACACACTAGGGATGTGCATGGATATTCATATTATTCGTTACTCATAGAAATTTGGCCAATTCAGCCATCCAGATTTGAATCAAATATTGGGAGATTTGAAGGCTGACATTCAAATTCGAATCAAATGCTTTGGGACATGTGTGCAAAGCTTTGTTACATTTGCGAACCTGGGAGGTGGGCAAGCGGCCACCCCAGTCGCATTGGCGACAGATCCAGAGTGGATTTGAAGTGGACTGAGAGCTGTTTCAAAGTGGATTCAGGGACGATTCGATGCGTTCTGAGTGGATACAAATGGGATACGTAGCAGATACCTAGCAGATCCCTATAGGATACCTATGGGATTTGTGTCTATTGTATTTGTATGGAACATCCGTATCAAATTCAAATCCTATCACATTCAAAGGGGATCTATTCCAAATACAATTTTTCTTTCCTTCAATTTGATATAAATCAAATGCAAAAAAAAAAAAAACCCACCCACATTCATACACATCTCTAGGGCACACCCATGCCATGTGCTTGGATGAACATGCTCATTCCATTCGCCATCCCTGACTGGAGGATCCGAGTGAAGGAGGAAACTTGAGCAACCCCTGAGTAAACGGAGGTGCCCTGTGTGACACACTCCAAATCCCCTTCTCCTTGCATTTTGGGAACTGCTTCTGGGCCCATGCTAAGCACTGTGCCCACGGGCACACAATTTCATCGGGATTATGAGTGTGGTTTTACTGATAACAATGTGGCACCAGTCCCAAGGGAGGAGAAACACATGGTCGGCCTTGGCAGAATAGTTGCCTTACTCGAAATGTAAATGGCATGTAGGAAATAACTGTTATAATGCAAGTGGCAGAAAAAAGCGAGTAGCAATAATACAGTACTTTCAAGTTGGGGCAAATTAATCAAATGTCAGATGGGAACTCAGCTTGGAGCAGCGAGTGGAGAAAGACAGAGGCTTGGTAACACTTTTATATGAGTCAAGTGGTGTTTTTCAAAGAATAGGAGCAAGGGAGGAGAATTGAGAAGGAGAGCAGAGAAAGGGGAGGAGATGCAACTACCTTCAGGAATCAAGGGAGCTATACCTTTCTCAAAGGCTTCTCTTGCTCGGGGACAATCTTCTCAGCGATTAACAACTACACCAAAGCACAAGCATGAGATTGTGTGCACACACACACTAGTGGGAGAGTCACAACACTTGGAAAGACAGGCATAAAGCGAAGCAGGACTGCCAACACCCTGGTGGAGCAAGATATTAAGGTCTTAGAACTCAGTACGCTAAGTGGTCTTATTTGCCTCCACAGCTCATAAGTCTGATTATTTCCTTGGCTATGAGTTAGTCTTTGTCTCTTTGTGGCAGCAGTACATGGAGGAAGGATCAATCCAGCTTGTTTCAGCCACACACAAGTTTGTAGGAGGGAGAATGAATTTGAACCTTATCTCCAGAGTGATTTCAAGCCCACAGCTCTCTGATATAGGGATGTGCACAAATTTTGGGGGCGGTTCAATTCATATCGAATCAAATACAAGAAAATTAGTATTCGTTTGAATAGATCCCTTTCAAATCCGGTAGGATTCTAATTCAATACAAATGTTCTATAATGATTCAATAAGAATGTTAGATACGAATCCCATACAAATCCCATAGGAATCCATAACAAAGCTTCATACGAATGCATCAAAACGTTCAATTTGAATGTAAATTTATGAATGTGCCAACATTTAATTTGAATTAAAATGTCTGGATTTGGCTGAATTTGTATGGATTTTGAATGTTACAAATATTTGTGCACATCCCTAGCTTAATCCATTTTCTTCTTTGGGGGATATGATCGGGGAGGAGGGCTAAGGGGGCTGAACTGGACTATAGTGGGTGGATCCTGCATGAATCTCCCTTCCCTTTCGCCCAATGGGTGATGACATGCTGTTGAGTGACATAATTTTTATCCTATCAGAGAGCAATGTGTCGTGACAATGGATATGGTTGGATACCTAAAAAAAAAGTCTTGTGAAAGAGTCTCAGGATGGGAACAGAAAGGTATGAGCAAAGCACCACAAACTGAGGGTGAACCGAGGAAGGATCTCCAGGTATTGGGTGGAGTCAGAGTTAGTGCATTTTGAGTCCATCATCTTAATAAGACAGACTGTTTCAGCAAGGTGTGACCACACCTGTAAGTGTAAGTGACTCTTCCTGGCATTTGGTGCCTTATGCCCTTGTTTATACTTTAGGGTTCCCCCCACCCCTCCAGCAGCAACCATAGAGAAAGAGGCTAACCAGGGTTTCATTGATGGTTTTGAAATCTGGCTTCTACACCTGAATGGGTGGTTGATATGTAACACATCAAAGGCCCATTTGCCAACAATTTCCTGACTTCAAAGACCTCCAATGAATCCCTCATTAACCTTCTCTCAGCACCCACACATCAGCCACTGCAGTCTCTGAAAAATATTATCGCTCTTTCTGTAGGCTTCATTCAGCTGCCTCCATGTTTTGATGTTTCTGTTTCCATTTTATTTATGTTCCTTTTGTGGACTTTACGCAGGGTGGGTGTGCTCCAAGAATTGCAAATGAATGAGTGAGAAACGCCTTCACAATGGGCTATAAATAATTTAAGGTAAATAATTTAAAGCAATAAATAAAGCTTTACAGAGGCATAGAGGTTCCTGCCTTAGGGCATGACAGAGATTACTTTGCAGCCATGACTGTTCATATGCCGTTTGCACAACATCAGTCAAAGAACACCATGGGGGCATTTTTGCTCTTGGGTCCCACTGAGTCATGATCTGAGGCCGATTCGCACTATGGCCTCTAGTGCATGATTAGTGAACCTCTGGTGAAGATCATGTGCACGTGGAATAGGCTTCAAGCATGCCCACCCTCACTGGAAGTTCACTAAGGGTGTTTTTCCACTATCACTAAAAGTACCCATTAAGTACCCATTAATGGGTACATAATGGCATTTTTGTACCCATTAATGGGTACTTAATGGGTACTTCTAGTGACAGTGGAAAAACACCCTAATCATGCTCCAAAGAAGCATCCAGGGCAGGAGCATTCACACCTCTTCTGGTGTTCTGGGGTCATTTGGGGTGCCACACAAGCACACGCAATGGCGCCTTGGATGACCATAGATGCAACTGCGCATGTGCAGAGCGTCAGCGCTGTCAAGGCAATGGCGCTGATGCATGCACAGTCCCAGAGGGCACGGCAGCCAAAATGGCAGCACCCAGAGAAGGACCAACCCCCAGATCAAATCAGGTAAGGTATTTGATCACCGGGAAAGGAAATGGCCAAAGTTGACTAGCAATCCAAGTGTGAGTGCTAGTCAGTGTTGATTAATCGCATTCCTTCCCTATTCAGAGGATGGGAAGTGCAAAATCGTCCCTGGTTGATTGCATGGGTCCCACCATGAGCACCTCTTATTGAGATACAGAATTAGGTTTGATCACTTCCTACTTCAAGGGACAGGCTGCTTTCTAGGCAGTTTGCTTTAGGTTGTGCATGAATGTCACAAAATCCTATTCGATTTGGATATTTAAAATCCAAATGTCATAAAATCCAATTCGAATCTGTAACATTCAAATCCGTACATTTGAATGTTAGATTCGTATTTAAAGATAGGAATGTCGACAACATTCGTATCTGTTATACGTATCTGTACGCATTCCGTAAAAATCCATATGCATTCCCGTATTATCCTGTATGCATCCCGTTTTAATCCTGTATTTTAAGCGCAAGACACGTATAATTTTCGGGCAGATTTGTATACGACAGATACGAATCTACACATTTGAATTATCCAAAAATCCGTATCAGATTTCCAAAAATCCAATTCGAGTTCAAATGCCAACATTAGACGGATTCTAATCGAATATTCAATTTTTTTAAATATTCATGCACATCCCTAGCTTGCTTTACCACTGAGCTGTAGCCCCCACCCCTACCCCAGGTTTCATGGGCTTCTCTGTGCAGTTTTCTTGGCAGAAATAGAGAAGTTTTTTGCCATTGCCTACTTCCAGGGCAAGGCTGGGGATCGAACCAGCAGCCCTCTGCTTTCCAGGCAGTTTGCTCTAACACTGAGCTACAGCAATTCCCAAAGTCTATGGGCTTCTCTATGCAGTTTTCTGATTTGAACCAAAAACATGCAAAAAGTTTGTGGTGCAGGTGAGATGAGCCTGATCGTGCATTTTAGATTTCTCAAAGACAACGGCACACAAAAAGTGGTGCGTGAATTGGATATCTGTCCACCCAGCTCAATCGGAGCTCTCCGTTGCATCTCAGGAGAGGTGGTGGTCTTCCAAATCGTCTGTGTCTTCCCACAAAGAGAGGGCCCGATAGTGAAGGATGCTTCCCTTCCGCCCCTCCAATCCATTGCTGAGATCTATTGAGGCGTCAAATTAAAACTCATTATCTAACATGCCCCTCATAAATCAGTCTGGTGGGGCTTTAATATTAATGAGGCCTTTTGCTTCTATGATAAAAAGAAACAATCAAAATCCCAGCACTCAACCAAAAAGGGAGGCTCAGTATGACAGAGACCGCGTGTCAGATACGGGGAAGTATTTCTTCACCCAGAGGATCATCGGTCTATGGAGTTTGCTGCCAGAAGAGATGATGACAGCAACCAGCCTAGACGGCTGTAAGGAAGCATTAGACAAATTTATGGATGTCAGATGTTTCAATGGCTACTAGGATGGATGCCTAAGGCCCTGTCCCCATGGCTCTTTGTTACGGTTCTGAGCGCAGGATCAGCATGGCCAGTCCCCATGGGTTTTGGATTAGGTCCATGAAAAGTGTGCCAACCCCTCCCAAACTGTGCCAGAAGGGTGCCAAATTTGATACCTGAAAAAAGAAGTCTCGGCACGCTTTGGGGGACCAATATGCATTACTAGTGGGCTAACAGGGAGGAGATAGACATCATTGGGAGGTGGGGTGAGCTTGCTGTCCCCGTCCTGTCCGTTGAAGATCGTGGCCGCTGACTTTTTAAAATATCGATCGCAAAGGCAGGCTGGAGTATGGCTTGGTTTTTAAATTTTCTGCCATTTCCACGGAGGTAATTCCAACCCCGTTTCAAGAATGCCAAGGAAGGCTGCCTAATGGCTTAATTTCTGTTCCATTTGCAACCCCCGTTTCCCCGATCTACAAGGCGATCATAAGTAAAAGCTTGATCTTCAGTTTACGGCCATTCTTGCGGTCCCCGGTGGAGTGGAGGTGCGCAGAACTGCTCAAGCACCTACTGCCGCTAAACCTTGTAGTGGCTTTCGGTGTTTTTAAAAAAATTAAGTTATTTTTATGAATGAAGCTTTATTTTAATTTGTGCCTCCTCCCCCCCCCCGTCCTGGCTGTCCATGGCGCTAAGGGAGGGGGGATGAGGCACAGGGGTAGGCTGATAACAATCCTGCTGCCAATGAGGAGAGAGGAGGAGGAGAGGAGGGGGCGCTGCGACACCAGACCAGAGTTTGGCATGGTTCTCATGGGGATGCCACCATCCACGCCCAACCTGTACCTGTCCCATGTTGCCAGGAATCTCATGGGGATGCCTGAAATGCGTTCCCAGTCCTGTGCCTGGCCCAGGTGTGTCCAAACAGTGCCCAAAGTGTGTCAGATGGCCAGCATGAGATCACAGCCTAAGTACATCTTTCAGGCCATGAGGACAAGCAGGATGCCTCTGAGGCCATTTGCTGGGATTTGAGAGCAGGAGAACATTTGCCCTTGTCTCTGCTTGAGATGCCCATGGGCAATTGCTGGGCCACTATGGGAGATGGGATGCTGGACTAGATGGGCTGTGGCCTGATCCAGCAGCAGCAGCAGCAGCAGCAGAAGAAGAAGAGTTGGCTTTCCTACCCTGCTTTTCTCACCCATTTAAGGGGACTCAAAGCAGCTGACAAACCTTCTGTTCTTCTCCCCATAACAGACACCCTGTGAGGTGGGTGGAGCTGTTAGAAGAGAGTTGTGACTAGACCAAGATCTCCCATCTGGCTTCCTGGCAGAGGACAGAATCAAACCTGGTATTCCCAGAGAAGGAGGAGGAGGAGAGTTGAGTTTTCTACCCTGCTTTTCTCACCCATTCAAGGGGACTCAAAGCAGCTGACAAACCTTCTGTTCTTTTCCCCACAACAGAACTCCCTGTGAGGTGGGTGGGGCTGTGAGAGCTCAGAAAGAGAGCTGTGACTAGCCCAAGGTCACCCAGCTGGCATTGTGGAGGAGTGCAGAATCAAACTCGGTGTTCCCAGAGAAGAGACCAGCTCCCTAACCACTCGGCCAAACTGGGTCACCTAGACCATCAGGGCTCCTCTTATGTTCTTAGGCTCTCCGTGAGAGGCCCTGGAGCCTGAATGATGAGTAGAACTCAAAGAAAAGATGGATAAACCTTGCCCATACTTCCAGCCCATTGGGTGTGCTCCTTTCTGGAGAGTCCTTTCCTTATTACTCCCCCTCCTGGTTTTCATCCTTCCTAGTCCCAATTCAACCTGAGTGCTTGTAGCAATCAATCAGCAGTTCTCCGAATGCAAAGAGGTGAGGAGTGGAGTTCCCCAAGGTTCATTGCTTGGATCTGTGCTTTTTAATGTATCCATTAATGATCTAGAAGTAGAGCTAAGCAGTGAGATAGCAAGGTTTGCCAATGACGCTAAATTATTTGGGGTGGTAGAAACTGGAAGAGATCTTGAAGAGCTCCAGAGGGACCTCTTCGCATTGGGTGAGTGGGCAACCAAGAGGCAAATGTCCTTCAGTCTTTGCAAGTGCAAAGTGATGTGCACACTGGGGCAAAGAACCCCAGTTATACTGGTAAACTGATGGGTGCAGAACTTTCTGTGACAGACCTGGAGTAGGATCTTAGGCTGCCTCCCCATGGGCTTCTTTTATTGTGGTGTTGAATCAGGTCATCCCCAATACACATTGCAATTCGAATTAACACATCCCCATGCGACTGAGGAGACCGTGGGTTCAAGACGAATCCATCTGTCCCCATGAAAACCACAGTAAACCCCTGCATCGGGAAACCGCATCCTTTTTTTCTCCACCCCTTCTTCCCTGATAGGAAGCTCAGCTGACGTCACCATGCCCTGTCTCGCCTGCTGCAGTGATGACAGGGGAAACCCCTTCCAGTTGCACCTCCAGAAACACCACACACACCATAGATAAAATAAAAAATGATAAAAGGGGGGCATAATAGGGAGGGAAAGCGACACTGCTTGAAGCTGTGGCTCAGTGCTTGAATCAGTTTAGCGGATGTGCGGACCTCCACATGACAGCGGACACACCTCCACCTGGCAGCAAGCTGCTCCTGATCTTTCTCATCCTAGTGCAGGGAAGTCATTAGCGCTTCGCCCATTAAGGCAAAACAGCACCTGTGCGCTAAATCAGGCCTTTTACCCATGTGTGCCTTGCCGATCAGGCGATCAGGGAAGGGGGGTGTCATGCTTGTAGCTGCAGAGACACTTGCAGGGCAAATAAGAGCTATTTGACACCTTCATCCCTTCTCTTTCAGCCTAATTTCTTTGAAGAAATCCCCCAAGCAGTTGTGATTACAGCACGCACAGCAGGAACAGTGAGAACAGGCAAAACCCTGCCCAATAATGTTGCAACCACCAATCTCTGCCACCAATAACCCGGGAGTGTCCCCATGCCTCCAGGATAATGTGTGATTGCCTCCTAATTTGCAGTGAGAACAGTTGGAAAGGGGGTTTGCCATGGATTTGTGCAATTTGTTCCACATGTAGCCCGGATTAGAGGTTTTGCTTGGGGACCCTCCGAGGCAAACACGGGTCCATTCCGGGGTATATTCAGCATGGGGATGAGCCCTTAGAGCTCTGATGGACAGATCAATGGAGATATTTACGCCGTGTGCAGCAGCAGTGAAAAATAGGAAGTTCAGTGCCGGGGGTAATTAGGAACGGAATAGAAAATAATTTGTCAGTTGTCATTTTGCCCCTTTATAAATCAATGAGAGAGGCCACATTTCAAATACTGTTCACAATTCTGGTCACCATGCCTCAGAAAGGATACTGTGGAACTGGAAAGGGTGCAGAAAAGGGTAATCAGAATGATCAAAGTACGGATGTGCACAAATATTAAAAAAAAATCAAATATTCTATTAGAATTCGGCAAATTTCGACATTCGAACTCAAATCAGATTTTCAAAAATCTGAATTTGACATTCGAACTCAAATACGGATTTTTGAAAATCCGATACAGATTTTTGAACGATTCACATGCGTAGATTCGTATCTGTCGTATACAAATCTGCCCAAAAACTATCCGTATCTTGCGCTGCAAGTACAGGATTAAAATGGGATGCGTACGGGATAATACGGGATGCAAACGGATTTTTCCGGCATGCACACAGATATGTATAACAGATACGAATGTTGTCGACATTCCTATCTTTAAATACAAATCTAACATTCAAATGTATGGATTCGAATGTTACAGATTCGAATCAGATTTTATGACCTTTGAATCTACTTGGATTCAAATGTCAAAAATACATTCATGCCCATCCCTAGATCAGTGTTTCCCAAAGTGTGGTGCGCGTACCCCCAGGGGTACGGGAAGCGTTTGGTGGGGGTACGCGTTGCACCCGAGTTTGATGGGGATCACGTGGGAATATCCACTGCACTGTGCTTAGTTGCGCCCACAGAACAAGGAAAGAAATAGGCGCGTATTGCAGTTTTTACACGGGAACTGGGGCCATCGTACACCATATCGCAACTCATTATGGCGGGAACTTCTGCGCATCCTTCGCGCAGCTTGGGTTCAGCCATTTTTTAAACTGCGGGAACATTAACAGTTGACGTTGAGCCGCGGAGCTGTTTAAATGCCGGAGAATTGCAGTGTTTTTACTCTTGCTATTTCACCAGACTTACTTTTTATGTCTTCTGTTGTTACATCTCTATCAAGTTGCCAAGACCCAGTGGTGCTCTCAAGTATACTTTCCATCATCAGTTATTGCGCAACCCGTTTTATCTCATATACATCCCATTTCCACCCCATACGTATCCCTAAGGATACAAATAAGATGAGTACAGATATGTAGGTAAAGTTATTCTATAGGATAACCTGGGTGTTACCACTTAAGCTACCTTAGTGTGTTCTTAATAATAAAGCCATAATGCAATAAACAATAACAAGCTAACAAAAGAGCAACCTTACATTTTATAAATAATATTAATAATAATAACCTAACCAAAAGCCTTGCAAATAACATGAATAGATAGGCATGATAGACATGCAGATCCTACACACTGGGTCTCTTAAGTATAATTGAGATCTCTGTTTTAGGTAATTTTTAATTATATATTAGACTACTGTGAATTGCAGCCCCTTCAGAACCCCTCTGGGGTTACCTGCCCTAGCTGGCACTTAGCACGCAGACCTGCCCCATGACGGAGTTGAAGGGACGCTGATCAAATCTGCAGATGACACAAAGGTAGAATGGGTTGCTAAGACTAGGGAGGAGAAGTAGAGGATTCAGAAAGATCTAGATAAGCTTGAACAGTGGGCTGAAGCTAACAGGGTGATGTTTAATAGGGACAAATGCAAAGTCCTACAGCTGGGTAAGAAAAATGATAAAAATGAAGACAGAATGGGAGGAATTAGGCTGAATAGTAGCACAAGTGAAAAGGATCTGGGTGTCGTGGTTGATCGCAGGATGAACATGAGTCAGCAGTGTGATGCAGCTGCAAAAAAGGCAAACACCATCCTAGGATGTATATTGTTTTATATTTATTGAATTTTTAATGTTTTTTAATGTATATTCTATTTTAATCTGTTGTAACTCGCCCAGAGACCTTCGGGTATGGGGCGGGATATAAATGTAAATAATAAATAAATAATAAGAGGAGTATGGAGTCTAGATCACGAGAAGTGATTATTCCTCTCTACTCTACCATGGTCAGACCTCATCGAGAGTACTGTGTTCAGTTCTGGGCACCCCAATTTATAAAAGACACTGACCAACTAGAGCAAGTCCAAAGCAGGACTGCCAAAATGGTGAGTGGTCTGGAAAGCGTGTGCTACGAGGAAAGGTTGAAGGATCTAGGAATGTTTAGCTGCAGAAGAGAGGACTGAGAGGAGACATGATAGTGGTCTTCAAGTATCTGAAGGGCTGTCACAGTGCAGAGGGATCGTCCCTATTCTCACTTGCACAAGATCGGAGGACTAGAAACAATGGGATGAAACTTCTAGTGAGTCAATACAGATTAGATATTAGGAAAATCTTCCTGACAGTGGAATAGGTTGCCACAGGAGGTAGGGGGTTCTCCTTCACTGGAGGTCTTCAATCAGAGGCTGGACCTACATCTATCTGGGATGATTTAGGAAATCCTGCATTGAGCTGGGGGTTGGACTAGATGACCCTGGAGGTCCCCTCCAACTCTATGATTCTATGATTTGGCTCAGGCTCAATCCATTGGTATGGCCACTCAGCCTGCCGCAAATCCTTTTGCCCTTGGAAATAATCATCAGAGCGGTGCAAAGAACACCTGGTTAACATTAACGGGAAGGGGCCTTTAAACGGTTTATTAAGGGAAGCCTGCCTGCCTGTGAGCTTTACAAGCCCTTTTTGTCCGGTGTTGCCTTGTTCAGCTCTTTGCAACATTTAGCTTCTGATTAAATGCTAAACTTTCAGGGAAATGGCCTATCGAGGTAACAAGAAAGGGAGAGTAAGACCCGGAGAGGCTCCATTAACCCCAATTGATTATGTGATAGAAAATGTAATTTTCCTTTAAGACTTAGTCAATCAAAAGGCTGAAAAACATGCTGATGCACAATGGTGGATTTTAGTTTATTTTTTATTTTATTTTTTTTTGGAAATAGGAAGCACGCTCCGGGTAAAGTTCCACAATCAACTTTCTCTTCTCTTGCATTGTCTCTTCCAAAACTGGGCAGCCGCCCACACCTTCCCCGGGTTTTCTTTTAGCTGCCTATCCCCTCCTCAACCGCCCCCCGCATCTCGGCGCATTCATCATATGAGCGATAATTGGCTGGAGGCTTTTAATAAATGACGCACTCCCAATCAAAGCTGAAGGGTGTAATTAAATATCAGCGTTCATCGCCACGTCCCGGTTTTGTTTGCTTCGGAGACCTTCTGTGATGGAATGACGGCCCTGTGAGTGAATCAGATTAGCCTACATTCTGTTTTTCCTTTATGAGGTTGCTCCCAAAGCGGGTAGGTGCATTGCGCACTTGGATGGCCGGTCCCTTCCTCCAGGGATCTATGGGGATTGTAGACCTGAGAGGACAGAGCTGGAAATCATTGAAAAGAGAAGAAGAAAATACAGTGTGAGTGGGGTAACAAAGTAACAATGTAGGTTTTTTTTTCAGCATGGTCATCAGCATGGGCGCCCAGGATAGGCATGCTCCAAGGTAGAACCAGAAGGCACACTAGGAAGCTGATGGGCTGGACCATCAGATCAGATGGGGGGGAAAGTATTTCTTCACCCAGAGGGTCATCAGACTATGGAATTGGCTGCCAGAAGAGGTGGTGACAGCAACCAACCTAGACAGCTTTAAGGAAGGGCTAGATAAATTCATGGAGGACAGGTGTATCAACGGCTCCTAGCATGGATGCCCAGGTAACATCCTCCAGGTTGGAAGACACAGGCAAGATGCCTCTGAAGGCCCTTTGCTGGGACTTCATTTGCTTTTCATTTGCCTCTGAAGGCCATTTCCTTTTCCTTCACCTTCTGCTTGAGATGCCCAGAAGCAAGTGGTGGACCACTGTGTGAGACAGGATGCTAGACTAGATGCTAGACTAGCTGGGCTCCTCGTAGGTTCTCATGCACTAAAATGGCTGTGGCCTGATCCAGCAGGGCCCCTCTTAGGTTCTCATGGACAAGATGGGCTGTGGCCTGATCCAGCAGGGCTCCTCTTAGGGTCTTATGGACTAGATGGGCTGTGGCCTGATCCAGCAGGGCTCCTCTTAGGGGCTTATGGACTAGATGGGCTGGGCCTGATCCAGCAGGGCCCCTCTGAGGTTCTCATGGACAAGGTGGGCTGTGGGCTGATCCAGCAGGGCTCCTCTGAGGTTCTCATGGACAAGATGGGATGTGGCCTGATCCAGCAGGGCTCCTCGTAGGTTCTCATGGACAAGATGGGATGTGGCCTGATCCAGCAGGGCTCCTCTGAGGTTCTCATAGCCAAGATGGGCTGTGGCCTGATCCAGCAGGGCTCCTCTTAGGTCCTTATGGACTGGATGGGCTGTGGCCTGATCCAGCAGGGCTCCTCTGAGGTTCTCATGGACAAGGTGGGCTGTGGGCTGATCCAGCAGGGCTCCTCTGAGGTTCTCATGGACAAGATGGGATGTGGCCTGATCCAGCAGGGCTCCTCTTAGGTTCTCATGAACAAGATGGGCTGTGGCCTGATCCAGCAGGGCTCCTGTGAGGTTCTTACGGACTAACGGGCTGTGGCCTGATCCAGCAGGGCTCCTCTGAGGTTCTTATGGACAAGATGGGCTGTGGCCCGATCCAGCAGGGCTCCTCTGAGGTCCTTATGGACTGGATGGGCTGTGGCCTGATCCAGCAGGGCTCCTCTGAGGTTCTCATGGACAAGGTGGGCTGTGGGCTGATCCAGCAGGGCTCCTCTGAGGTTCTCATGGACAAGGTGGGCTGTGGCCTGATCCAGCAGGGCTCCTCTGAGGTTCTCATGGACAAGATGGGCTGTGGCCTGATCCAGCAGGGCTCCTCTGAGGTTCTCATGAACAAGATGGGCTGTGGCCTGATCCAGCAGGGCTCCTGTGAGGTTCTTACGGACTAATGGGCTGTGGCCTGATCCAGCAGGGCTCCTCTGAGGTTCTTATGTACTAGATGGGCTGTGGCCTGATCCAGCAGGGCTCCTCTGAGGTTCTTATGGACAAGATGGGCTGTGGCCTGATCCAGCAGGGCTCCTCTGAGGTTCTTATGTACTAGATGGGCTGTGGCCTGATCCAGCAGGGCTCCTCTTAGGTTATTACGGGCTAATGGGCTGTGGCCTGATCCAGCAGGGCTCCTCTGAGGTTCTTATGGACAAGATGGGCTGTGGCCCGATCCAGCAGGGCTCCTCTGAGGTTCTCATGGACAAGATGGGCTGTGGCCTGATCCAGCAGGGCTCCTCTGGGGTTCTTATGTTCTTATCCTTATGCCCATCCAAGGCCTTGAGCCAGGCCAAAGAGAACCAAGTTCAGGCCTCGGGGTGGTCCAGTCACTCCTTTGTTGTCAGGCTTTCTTTCCCAGAAATGAATGCTTCTTTTTTTCCCCAGCTCTGCCAAGGGGAGAAAAGCCTTTTCAGGGAAACCAAATCAGCAGCCCAGCGAACGCGCTCAGCTTGCTCTGTACAAATGGTGGGAATTAAAAAGGAGAAAACAACAAAAGGAAATTGCGGAAGGTTGGCCGTGCTACAGAAACGAGACCACAGGTGATTTGGAACCTCAAAGGATGGGGAGCCCTTTGAATGGAGCCGATTTCAAAAGCCTCCCCAGATATCAGAACCGCCACCTCCGAGCTGTTTCTCCCTAGATTTCCCCCCAGTGTTTTTGTGCAAGGGCGTTTGCCAGATTCACTTCAGCCGCTGGCTCCGAGGCTGTGGAGATCTGGTTGTTTTTCGAAACTAGCACTACGCCTGTGTCCCCGGCGCTAAGCGAGGCACATTTCTCCGAGAGGAGAGTCAGAACATTAAGGTGAGGACATGCTGAGTACATTTGCTTTTGGCATCATTACTGTCTTTTCATGCCCACTCCAGTGTGAAAGTCCCTCATTAAGGGTTCCCAGCAGCCATCCCTCAGGGATGTATTCAGACAGGGTCCTAAACACTTCAGATTCTGCTCATTGAGTTCATGGATTCCCCCCGGCTCTCCATGACCCACACTCAGCACCAAAAAAGAACAGCAGAAGGGAAAAGATGCTTCCATGTCAGTTTCAGCAATGGTCCATTTAGCGTACTCATGTCCTCAACAAAGTTAAACCACTTTAGCCATTTGGGCAAATCAACACTGGCTGCCAATTGAACCCTGAACATAAGAGGAGCCCTGCTGGATCAGGCCACAGCCCATCTAGTCCATAAGAAACTCAGAGGAGCCCTGCTGGATCAGGCTACAGCCCATCTAGTTCATAAGAAACTAAGAGGAGCCATGCTGGATCAGACCACAGCCCATCTAGTCCATAAGAACCTAAGAGGACCCCTGGTGGATCAGGCCACAGCCCGTATAGTCCATAAGAACCTAAGAGGACCCCTGCTGGATCGGGCCACAGCCCATCTAGCCCATAAGAACCTAAGAGGAGCCCTGCTGGATCAGGCCACAGCCCATCTAGTCCATAAGAACCTAAGAGGAGCCCTGCTGGATCAGGCCACAGCCCATCAAGTCCAGCATCCTATATCACATAGTAGCCCACCAATTGACCATGGGGACCTCAAGCAGAGACAAGGGCAAACCTACTCTTGAATCCCAGCAAATGGCCTTGGAGGCATCCTTGCCTGTCCTCCCGGCCTGCAAGATGGACTTAGGCATCCATTCTAGAAGCCACTGATACATCTGTCGTCCATAAATTTATCTAACCCCTCCGTAAAGCCATCCAGGCTGGTTGTTTTTACCACCTCTTCTTGAAGCAAATTCCATAGTCCGATGGCCCTCTGGGTGAAGAAATCTTCCCCTTCCCCGATCTGACTCTCCTACCGATCAGATTCATATATTGTTGGTCCAAGATATTGGCCAGTGAGAAGTCTCCAGAATTCCCTAAACAGAAGGGGCATTGCAAGCAACCAAATCCAACCTAGGAATGTGCTGGATATATTCATCAGCTTCAAATCTGCACGTGAAACAAATATATTGGGCCTTCCATGAAGCTTTGACCTGGGTGGAGTGCCGGCGGCACTCATAGTGTGTCATGCCGGTGATGAGAAACAGGTGAATTATTTGGAGCACTGTTAAGTCACTGTCCTTGGGGGACACGTATGTTCTATATACCTTCAGCTGGTATATCAGTCTGGATAGTTGTGTGGTCATAACTTCAGGTCTTGGTGGTGGTTGCCAACAAGTCACAGTTGACTTGCGGTTGATTGCACGGGCCTTTCTATGCAGTTTCCTTGGCAGAGATACAGCAGTAGTTTGACACTGCCCACTCTTGGGCAAAGGCTGGGGACTGAATGGTCAGAACTCTGCTTTCTAGTCAGTTTGCTCTATCACTGACCCCTGGGGAACTCCACAAGAAAGTCCTCAGGGCAATGAACATAAATGCCCCATTTATGTAGGGTGCGCATGAATATTCCTGCTATTTCAGTGGTTCTCAACCTGGGGGTCGGGACCCCTTTGGGGGTCGAACTACCCTTTCAGAGGGGTCACAACAAGTCTTCCGCCGCCCTTCCCTCCCATTTTCCAGTTGCTCTACCCCCATGGTTAGGGGTCTCCACAACATGAGGAACTCCATTAAGGGGTCACGGCATTAGGAAGGTTGAGGACCACTGTGCTATTTGAAATCCGCACAAATTTGTATGTGTTTCAACTTAGGATGTGCACAAATATTCATAACATGCAAATTTTTTTACAAATTTGGCCAAATTCGGACATTTGTATTTGAATTGAATGTTGGCACATTCAGAGACTGGCATTCAGATTCAAATCGAATGGGATTTGTATGGGATTCATGTGGGATTCATATGGGATTGAACGTTCATACTGAATTTGAATCCCACTACATTTGAAGGGGATCTATTAGAATGAGTACAAATTTTCTTGCATTTGATTCAGTACGAACGGAATACAAAAAAAAAATATTTCGGGCACATCCTAGTTTCAACATTTGCAGGCAAATTGAAAGGGGCCTACAGAAGCTCTGGAAACCAACATAGCACCAAGTGTGTTGACACACCTTTGGATCATGGTGGTAGACGATGAGAGAAAACTTTGCTGCTGTGGCGAAGAGCTTCCGTGCCCGTTGTCCTTCAGGACTGAAGGATGCTTTTCTCTTTGCCTTAATGTGAGTGTGTTGTCTTCCAGTGCCCCCTTTCCTATAAGCATAAGCATTTATTTGCCTGTTTTGCTGTGTGCATGCTTGATAGATAAGCCATCATTAGGACGTTACCTAATTTACTTCTAATTAATTCCCCCACCAAAAACTGCTGATGGCTACCTATAAAGACTAAACAACTTGGGATCAGGATATTTAAAGGACTATTTTCACCCATGTGAGCTTCACTGCCCACATAGGTCGCCTTCAATGGCTCAAAAAAGAGTAGTCATCACATTCGCTGCATGGAGGAAAGTCCCTGGAATGAAGGATAAACTGAAGCTCAGTGGGAGGGAATCTGCCTTGCATACAGAAAGTTTCCCAGCTGCTCCAAGTCTTCCTGTGAAGGCCTCCAACCTAGAAGGCTTGTGGGTCGCTTCAAGACAACACTAGCCCTTCACCCACGCACACAGCCCATCTAGTCCAGGTTCATGCCTCACACGGTGGCCCGCCAATTGCTTCTGGGCATCTCAAGCAAAAGATGAAGGCAAAACCTTCACCTGCTCCCAAGCTCCTATAGGTGAGGAATCCTGCTGCTCTCTCCAACCTGTAGGTGGTGGTGCCTAGGCATCCATTCTAGTCTTCATGAATGAACCTGTTCTCCCTGAATTTGTCTATAAGAACACAAGGGAAGCCATGTTGGATTGGACCACAGTCCGTCTAGTCGAGCATCCTGTCTCACCCAGGGGCTCATCAATTCCTTCTTTGGATAAGTGAAACCTTCACTTCCTCCCGATTCCCTGCAAACGGCCTGTTTCTCCCTCCTCTCCAGTATTGGCCCATGATCCTGCATCTGTCGCACCAGGCCCAAACTTCTAGACACAGCTGCCTCCATTTGTTCCTCAAATACAAGTGGAAAAGAGCTAAGCCTAGAAGGATGAGTCTATATTGGAGGTGAAATGTGAGCAAGCAGCGTTCTGAGGCCTATTCGCACTACAGCCACAAATAGCCACAAATGCAACCCAACAGGATGCCTCCTCACTGTCACTTCAGAGTGAGGAAACATTCTTTGGAGCATCATTTCCACACTCACCTTTAGGGCGGGATAAATCCTGAGATCCTTGGCATACGTTGCTTTGGGCAAAGCGGTGGGTCTGGAAATGGCGTCAAAATGGCGTCACATCCTGGTCCTGCTGTGGACCTCTTTAAAGAAGCCCACAACCGGGCTAGCATCTATATTCCAGCCTACAAAGGAGTTGCAGATAGGGGCTTCCACAGAGCCAATAGAATGTGGAAATATTCGGCTCTGGCCAAATATCAGCCCCCACGGATATGGGGGTTTTCATATCCATGCACGGATATTCTACAAATATCTGTGCATGGAACAAATAATCACTCCCCACCCCCACCCCTCCATTCCCACCCCCTCCCCAGTTACTTCACCTTGCTGCTGTCACCACCATCTGCACTTCACCACTCTCCATGCCGCCACCCGGGGGCCGGGCTGCCACCAGAGTGCCAACAAAGATAAGGGGGCACTGGGGAGGTGGGCAGGAATGCTCCATTGGTGCACCGGCCCAGTTTCAGGGGCTTCTGGAATGCCAAACAGGCTTTCCAGGAGCTGGAGACAGGGCTTTCCTTCTGGTTTGTTTTCCTCCTGGCTTCCTTCAAAGTTTTGGATTTGCGCAAAACTGGATTTTCATTTCAATGCACATATCTGCAATTACGAAAGAGCTGATCAAGCTTGCAAGTAGAACTGAATTTTGCACAACCCTATCATGTTTCAAAGATTCCCGTTAAAGTTCAGCGAACGTGAGTCACATAGAGAGGGCTGGGAACATTAGGGGGCTTCATCCACTGAGTCCAGGCCTCTCTATGGTGTTTAGGTGTGGATGGGAACAGGTGAGTGCCCCACCCAGTTCTGTGGGGCTCACCTGCTCTCCACCCATACCTTAGGCGCCATAGAGATGCCAGGCCTGCTGGGTGAATCATAGAATTAGAATCATAGAATTGGAAGGGACCTTCAGTCATTGAACCCAACCCCCTGCTCAATGCAGGATTCCCTAAACCATCCCAGACAGATGTAGGTCCAGCCTCTGCTTGAAGACCTCCAGTGAAGGAGAACCCACCACCTCCTGTGGCAACCTATTCCACTGACTGATTGCCCCCACTGTCAGAAAGTTTTTTTCCTAGTATCTAATCTGTATTGACTCCCTTGAAGTTTCATCCCATTGCTTCTAGTCCTCCATCTTGTGCAAGTGAGAATAGGGACGATCCCTCTGCACTGTGACAGCCCTTCAGATACTTGAAGACCACCATCATGTCTCCTCTCAGTGTTCTCTTCTGTAGGCTAAACATTCCTAGATCCTTTAACCGTTCCTTGTAGGACCACTAATCATTTTGGTAACCCTCCTTTGAACTTGAAGGCCCTAACAGTCCAGGGCCTCTCTATGTGGTTTGCTTCTGCCAAAAGTCAGTGCATTACAATCTTGGCTTGTTTGTCAAAGGCAACCCAAAGCTCCCTAGATCACAACCTCAAAGTCATGTTCCAATATATTATAGATAGACATCGTTCAGTGGAATCTTCAATCAGTCCTTTATTAAAAATGGGGGGAAAGAAATATAACCTACTGGAAGACCTCAAGATACATGGAGACTGAAAAGTCAGATATGCAAGCCCTGCTTCTCAGTGTTTACATGGACTAAATTAGAAATCATATCTAATTTGAATAGCTGGGTGTCTTTTCTTGCACTCTGTTGACTAGAAGTTGCCTGTTTTGTGCAAAGAGTCGGGGTTTAAGATAACATAACACATCTGCCAGAATTCCTGTGGAATATAAATTACAAGGGAGGTTCCTAATGTTTGGGTAGTGCTGGAGAACTATTATGGTTTGGGTTTTGTTTTTTCTCGAGCTTTTGATTATGAAGAGTGGCTCCTAGATGGGGGGTGATGGGTTAGTTGAGAAAAACAGAGAAAGAACTTTCTGATCTATTCATACGATGCAGGTTATTAAATACTGTACTGGCTGATATTTAATAGGGATAAATGCAAAGTCCTACATCTTGGTAAGGAAAATGGTAAAAATGACTACAGAATGGTAGGGATCTGGCTGAGTAGCAGCACAAGTGAAAAGGATCTGGGTGTCCTGGTTGATCACAGGATGAACATGAGTCAGCAATGTGATGCAGCTGCAAAAAAGGCAAACACCATCCTAGGATGCATCAAGAGGAGCCTAGAGTCTAGATCATGAAAAGTTATTATTCGTCTTTACCTTGGTAGGACCTCATCTTCGGGTATGGCGTGGGATAGAAATGTAAACAAACAAGCAAATAAAATAAATAAATCTCGAGTAAATGTCCAGTTCTGGGTTCCCCAATATAAAAAAGACATTGAATCAAATATAAGAAAATTTATATTCATTCAAATAGATCCCCTTCAAATGTGGTAGAATTCAATTAAATGTGAATGTGTTTGCACAAATTCATACTAATATCCTATATAAATGCATATGTATCCAATACATATCCTATAACATATCTGCTCTGAATGCGTCAAATCTGCCCTGAATCCACTTTCAGTCTGCTCTCAATCCATGTTGAATGCCTTCTGGATCCATTGCAGATGGGACTGTCCAAATTCATCTGAATATCGAATGCACATCCCTACCATGTGGCAATGTTATCACACAGCCATTTGTCATTTAGAGGCCCGGAAAGGACTGGGCAGGCCCAAAACCACGTTGGCCAGCCTGGTGGCATCACCAGTGACATCTCCGTATGGGTTGATGCAGCTGCAGGTGGCACCATCCTCTCCACGTTCCAAGTAGGCCAGGAGGGTCAGCTTGGCTTCGGAGAATTTCACCTAGCAAATTTGGTCCCCATGGAAAAGGGTGGCACCGTTCCAAATGCTTTGAGTAGCACTGAAAGTGGCATTTTGCACGCCTCTAATACCAAACAGGCAAGATATTGGTCATCACAGATAGAAGATTCAGGCTTAAGCAGGTGAGACCAGGGATGGCATAGTGGCCTGGGAACAACTGATTGCCTTTGGTCATGCCAAGTTATGCACTGGCACATTATGCTAATCAATGTCCATAATTAGCATAATACACTGGCACATTATGTTAATCAGTGAGACAGTTTAGTCTAGTGGTTAGGGAGCCAGACTCTTCTCTGGGAATACCAGGTTTGATTCCACACTCCTCCACAAAGCCAGCTGGATGACCTTGGGCTAGTCACAGCACTCTTCTAAGCTCTCACAGACCCATCTACCTCACAGGGTGTCTGTGCTGGGGAGAAGAACAGAAGGTTTACCAGCTGCTTTGAGTCTCCTTAAATGGGTGAGAAAAGCAGGGTGGGAAAGCCAGCTCTTCTTCTTTGGTCTAGTAGTCAGGGAGCTGGACTCTTATCTGAGAATATGGGTTTTGATTCCACCCTCCTCCATTAAGCCACCTGGGTGACCTTTGGCTAGTCACAGTGCTCTTCTGAGCTCTCACAGCTCCACCTACCTCACAGGGTGTCTGTTGTGGGGAGAAGAACAGAAGCTTTGTCAGCTGCTTTGAGTCCCCTTAAATGGGTGAGAAAAGCAGGGTGGGAAAGCCCACGCTTCCTCTTCTTCTCCTTCTTCTCCTTCTTTAATCCAGCAGGACTGCCCTGATATTTTTACGCTCCATGATGCAGCCCAAAATGCAACCTGATGAAATAAATGTGGACCAAATCCTGGAGGGGATCCCTAGGTCCTGCCTCCTGGTTGGAGAGAGAGACTGGACGCCCCCAAAGGCCATTTTCAGGGAGTTGCAAGAGCAGACGGGTGGGGTTTCACTTCCGTCCTCTGCTTGAGAAAGCTCAGAAGCAAATGGTGAAAATCAGCAGGGGTTCTCTTATGGTCTTATGAAAAGAATGTTAGCAAAGTACTTTCAAATCACTCAGAGCTGCCGTCTCTTCTCCTGCTGTTATTTGTGTCTGTTACTGTTGGGACCGATATGTGTTCCACCATTGTGACCCCGTGGAGTTGATTGACAAATGTCTGTAGGCACACACATGTGGACATTTGTCCGGCTCTTTAAGAACAGCTGGATCAGGCCACAGCCCATCTAAGTTGGTGAGCCCTATTCACAAACATCTCAGAAAGCTTTGGGGGGGGGGGGCGGGGAAACGGCACACAAAGTCAGTGTTTTGTTTTTCTCCTTGTGGTGACAAAGATTAGCAGAGAAAATGTTCTCTCGAGTATCCTGACAGCTGGACGCTTGACCTTAAGCCAAAGAAAGTGATGACGTCTTCATTAATCGAGAGATGAAGCTGGAATGTGTGACTCTTGTTCTTTATTGGATTCGGTGCCTCCAGCAATGGGGGTCTGGAGGGGCTTAAAATGGACGCTTAACTCTAGCTTTCCTATCCAAGCAGAAATTCAGCAGGGAGGAAAATGCAATGGCCTGAGCCTTTCATAGCAGTGGATTGTCAGAAAAGCCATGCTGGATTGGCCACAGCCCGTCTAGTTCGCCATCCTGTCTCACACAGTGGTCCACCGATTGCTTCTGGACATCTCCAGCAGAAGACAAAGGCGACTGCAGTGCCTCTGTTTGCATCCGACTCAGAAAACACCGACTCCAAACGCTGGGGAGAGGGGCTATTCACTGATTGGCCCCTTGGCAGGAAACTCACCCTTTTTTTGCTTATGTCATTTCCTGCTCGACCCGGAGATGCTTTTGAATGGTTTTCAAATGAAAACCCAAATGTGGAAGAGGTGATTTTTCTGAGACTTCAGGCTGGAATAAGGCAAATGCAGAGGGGAAATGCCTGTCCTCCCAGACTTAAATCCACCTCCATTGAAGGCCCCATCTGCAAGGCCCTGTCCCCACGACATCAGAGGAAAACCGGGTTTAATAGGTTCTTCAGGCTCTTAAATCTGGATTTTTGTGAGCCTGATTAAAGATGTCCACAATGAGGTCTTTGGGCATCTTCAAGATCTGGATCTCCAGGAGGACCCCATCAAAGATCCAGATATTTGACTGTGCATGGAAAAAGGGGATAGGAAAGGGATGGCAGCTCCCTGTAAAGCTCACCAATGCTCAAAAGGGAGGCCTCTGGACCCCTTCTTTGACCATTCCAGTGGTAAGTGTGGAAAGGACCAATGTCTTTTACCAACTGAGAAACCAAGGTCCTTTCTGAACTTGGCCCTGTAGTCGCCTTTCAGTGCGCTCCCAGGTGGAGCATCTGGACTTGAAGGAACTGTTTCCAGTCCAGAAACGACAGCCTCTGTGGAGGAGCGCACTGGATGGTGGCTACACGTGGAGCACGATTTAGTGGTCCACACACATGCACTTTACCTTATCCAGCGCCAGAGCTGGTAAAACTCTGGACACTGCATTCACACCTCTTCCAGGTGCCATAGGGTCACGTGACGTGCCACACAAGTGTGCTGACTCATGAGGTGATGTGAAACACCAGTGCAAATGCAAGGCACATCACCATGTCACAGTGATGGCAATAGCACACATGCACCAGTGCTGGTTGGCTTCTGGGACCAGGACCCATGGGTGAGATGCATGGGGGGGGGGGGAGACACACATGGGGGCAGTTCACTTTTCACATCCTCCATACAGGACAGGAAGTACAAATGGGCCCCTGGATTAGTTAGAGCCAAGCTCAGTAGAGGGTTTCTTAGAGGCTGCATCTCACCTGCGGTGGGCATCCCTGGCTGGGTTTTGTTGCCTTATGAAACCTGATGTGCTCATCTAAGCATATGGTGAGGTTGCTGCATGTTTCCATAAGCATGTTCACGCAATCCTGAAGTGTTCACCGTTAATTAGCAATTATGTCAGTTTCAAAATTTAATACTTCTACACCCATTTTTGCTACACTCTTTGTAATGAATTAAAGGCACAGATACAGGCTGATGCAACAAGACACTTTTATTAAAATCTGTTCGTTCAAATGTTGGATCCAAACGTGAAGATATGAATGCTGACAACATTCGTGTTTAAAGATATGAATGTCGACAACATTCGTACGTGTTATATGCATCTGTACGCATTTCGTATGTATCCCGTTTTATCCCATATGCATCCTGTTTTCCTTCTGTATTATAAGCGCAAATGCGTACAGATACATATAATATTTGTTATGTAATACGTACGTATCTGCACATTCAAATGATTCGTTTGAATCGGGTTTCGTTACATTCAGATTTTAAACATGCAAATCAAATGTTTTGACATTCGATTCGACTCGAATTCAAATGCAGGAAAAACATTCATGCACACCCCTAGAGGTGATTGCTTCCACATGCTAATCCACATTAAAGGCCAGAAGATGCACTTCCAACAAGAATTCTCTAGGCTTTAATGTGGATTAGAGGCGGTTATGGGAACACTTGTGTCGGCATGCTAAAATCTCTAAGCTGCTTCTGAGCTGCTTTTTTTACCTGTGGCTGCAGCTACTGTTAGGCAAATCTGGCTTCTGATTGCTGCAAATCACTCAACAGCCAGAGACCGTTTATGCTGTTTGCCAAACTATCGCAGGAAGAGCATCATGGCATTTACAATGTTCCAGCTGTGTGCAGACTGTGTTGTTTGCTCGTGAGTCTCGTTAAGCTTGTGTTGAACATCTGTTTGACACGATCAGGCTTCATGGAGAGGCTACAGGCTGTGGGCGCTTCAGGTAATGCATTGGTGAGACCCAAGCAAGCTACATGGGGAACTCATGAGCACTGTTATGTACATGGTGGCTGCTGTTACTGTTGCCTTTGTGGGCAGAGCTGCATCGCAGCTGCACATGAATCAGCGCATAGGAACATTAAGGCCCTTTCTGCACTTACCTTGGTTAATTCACATTAGCTAGATCTGTATTACCTAGATCCAGATTAGGGGTGTGCACAAATGCAATTTTTGGCATTTGATTAATAACGAATCGAATATTCAAAAATCCGAATTCGTGCGAATAAAGAAAAGTGAATGTCTGGACATTTAGACCGATACGAATACATTTGTATCTATTCATTCGAATATTTGATACGAATGTCATATTCATCCGTAGGCATCCTGTATTCATCCTGTTTTCAACGCATACATATCCATATGGTGCGTACGGGATACGCACAAGATGCGTACAGATATGTACACATACAAATGTCTGAATTATTCGTATGAATAACTCAAAATATTTGTATTCACACGAACACTAAAGTACGGATGTCTAGACATTTGATTCATAAACAAATGTCCAAATTTGTATGAATTTATACGAATAATGAATATCTGTGCACATCCCTAATCTGGATTAACTAGATCCAGATCAACCACAGGCAGAGGCATCTCCACTGAGGGGGCTTTAGAACAGCAAATGTGTGCTAAAGCGTGCTAGCATGTAGGCCACATTTATCTGGTCCACTGCTAGCACAGTTCTGACCTGGATCTGCTCTTCTCCCATGCACATGATGCGTTCTTAGCAGCTCCTTGATCTAGATTGCGGTGAGACAATGTGCTCTTAGCAGCTCCTTGATCTGACTTCACAAGTAAGTGCAGAAAGACACTATGGCACCTGAATGATGGTATTGGCAGGTTTCCACAAGGCTTATATCCACGTTAGCTGGCTCTGGGTGCAATATGGCGACCAGTGGGATGGTTTAGGGCAGTGATGGTGAACCTTTTGACCTCAGTGCGTCAAAATTCGCAAGAAAACCTAGCTTAACTCGGGTGCTGTGTCACATTTAGAAATATCCATAATTTTGTGATATTTGTAGCTCTAGTAAAAAAAAGGTATATTTTTTGATATACGTATTTTATTCAAAGCAAAAACAAATAATTCTTTATATTTGCTAAATCTTCAGTTGAAAGTTGGTATTTTGTACACTTCAAGAACAAGCAGGCACTACATGCCCAGGTGCTAGGGTGACCATGTGTGTCACCCAAAAGGGCTTGGTGTGTCACCTGTGACATGCGTGTCATAGGTTGGTCATCACTGGTTTAGGGAATCCTGCATTGAACAGGGAGTTAGACTCGATGACCCTGGAGATCCCTTCCAATTCTATGATTCTGTGAAAAGTAAATTTTCTGAGGTGGCATCCCCATGGGCTGCCAATACCTCATGGTGTATTCGGGGCAGCCTTAATGCGAATCATAGTTCGCATTAAGGAGTCCCCATGCTAATCGAGGACAGTGTGGGTTCAAGCCAAACCTGCCCATCCCCATGAAAACCATGGTAAATCCCTGCATCGGGATGCTGCCATTTTCTCCACCCCTTCCCCTGTCGCTTGATTGGGCAGGCACACCTGGGTTAGGGCTTGGTTTGCCTCATTGCTTGAAGCTGCGGCTGTTTTATTATTTTACCGGAGCTCTGCTTGTGCACTTGACAGTCCGACAGCTGCTCAGCTGACTGCAGGGAAGCTGTCAGGCACTCATTTGGGGTTAATCAAGCCCTTACCTAGGCGATCACGAGGTCAGGCAAGGGGGGACAGTTGTGATTGCAGCATTAGCGACAGAGACGATGAAAACCTGCCCACTAATGCTGCGATTGATTGGCAATAACCCTGGAGTGTCCCCATACCCCTCCCGGATAATCCGTTCTTGCTCCTGGTTTTTGCTTTTTGTCCCTCATGTAGCCCAAATTAGGGCTTTGCATGGGGACTCTCCCGGGATGACTTCACGTTCGCCTCGCAGTATTTGGAGCATGGGGATGAGCCCTGAGTTATTTAACCCTGAAAGAAAGCAGCTTGTCACTTTGCTAGATGTGTCCTCTCACTCTGAAAGTGGACTGAAGCTGGATTAAACCTTAAGTGTGACCCCAGCCTCATAAGTGTGTCCAGGACCTTACTTTACGGTCCTTGCGTTTGAAGAATCCTTGCATACTGAGGGAAATTATTCGGTACGGAGCTCTCCAATTAAACTCAGTTTTGGGAGATGCCATCATCACCACCTCCCTTTTTCCCTCTCCAGAGAGCATAACAGACATGGTCAGCTCAGCCCGGGACTGTCTGCAAGCCGGCGAATCGTGCACCAACGACCCCAGCTGCAGCTCCAAATTCCGGACCCTTCGGCAGTGCATCGCCGGCAACGGCGCCAACAAACTGGGCCCGGATGCCAAGAGTCAGTGTCGGAACACCGTGACGGCCCTGCTGTCGAGCCAGCTCTATGGCTGCAAGTGCAAGCGTGGCATGAAGAAAGAAAAGCACTGCCTCAGCGTCTACTGGAGTATCCACCACACTCTGATGGAAGGTCAGTCGGTGAGGTTCCGCCCCAGGAAACAAGAGAGGGAGGTGGGCTGGGAAATGGAGTATCAGGAGCGACCAAGGCCAGTTTGGTCTTGTGCTAAGAGTGTGGGATGCATATCTCGTAGTCACTGGGTTTGATTCTGCACTCCGCCGTGAAGCCAGCTGGGTGACCTTGGGCTAGTCACAGCTCTCTTTCGGAGCTGCCACAGCCCCGCCGACCTCACAGGGTGTTCTATTGTGGGGAGAAGAATAGAAAGCTTGGTCAGCTGCATTGAGAGCCCTTCAATGGGTGAGAAAAGTGGGGTTGAAAAGCCAACTCTTCTTTTTCCTCCTCCTTGAAGCCAGCTGGGTGATCTTCGGTTAGTCACAGCTCTTTTCTGAGCTCTCACGGCAGCCCCACCTACCTTGAAGGGAGTTCTGCTTTGAATCCCCTTAAATGGGTGTGGAAAATGGTGCAGAGGAAAAGAAGAAGAAGAAGAAGAGGTAGGTGGAGTTGTGAGAGCTCAGAAGAGAGCTGTGACTAGCCCATGGTCACCCATCTGGTTTTATGGAGGACTGCAGTATCAAAGCCGGTGTTCCCAGCTAAAAGTCTGGCTACTTGCGCACTAGACCAAACTGGCTCATGGACCCAACTCTTCTTATTTTGGTTTGATTCCACACTCCTACCCGAAGCCATGATTGGCAGGACCTTAAGCCCAAAATATCTTAAAGAACACCTGCTCCTGTACTGTCCTGCTCTTCATTTATGATCTTCAGAGAAGAGCCTCTTGATAATACCACCCCTTTCTGAGGTAGCTGGGCTATAGTCAAAGAGAGGGCTTTCTTAGTGGTGGCTCCCAGGCTCTGGAACTCTTTTCCCTCAGAGATTCCCCAGCCCACTTCACTGATAAGTTTTCAGTGTTTGATGAAAACATTCTTATTTACCCAGGTTTTTTGGAAGCTAATTCTGCCATAGTATGTGTGTTTCCCATGTTGGTACTGCATATAATTTTGTTTTGCTTTTAATTAGTTACCCTGGGCAGTATAAAAAAATTCTAATATAAAGGAAGGAATGTAGAGCTTTAAGGGCATTTTTATTTTGCGATTTTGGTGCATGTCTGTAGATCCCCTTAGATGTTGGTTATTAGGCAGCTACGTAAGTTTCATGAATGGAATGAATTAACAAAAAATTGAATGTAAGAGAATAATTAATTAATTAATAATAGTTAATAATAATTATTATTTATTATGGAACTGCTACACTTTTGCCTGCCTTTTCAGACAGTTGTCCCTTCTTATAAGAACCTCCTTTCTGTATGTTACAGTATGTTTCTGTATGTTGGGGGCCCTGCCCACTTCTCATAAGTTCCCAAGCACCATAGAGATGCCAGGCCTGTTGGGTGAATCACAGAATTAGAATCATAGAATCATAGAGATGGAAGGGACCTCTAGGGTCACTGAATCCAACCCCCTACCCTATGCAGTATTTCCTAAGCCATCCCAAACAGATGTAGGTCCAGCCTCTGCTTGAAGACCTCCAGGGAAGGAGAAATCACTACTTCCAGTGGCAACCTAACCCTAATATCTAATCTGTATTGACTCCCTTGGCATTTCATACCATTGCTTCTAGTCCTGCCATCTTGTGCAAGTGAGAATAGGGACAATCCCTCTGCACTGTGACAACCCTTCAGATACTTGAAGATCGTGATCCAGTCTCCTCTCAGTCCTCTCTTCTGTAGGCCAAATACTCCTAGATCCTTCAACCATTCCTTGTAGGACATGGTTTCCAGACCACTAACCATTTTGGTAGCCCTCCTTTGGACTGGCTCTAGTTTATCCATGTCTTTTTTTAAAAAAAATTGGGATGCCCAGAACTTGACACAGTAGCCTAGATGAGGTCCGACCAAGATAGAGTAAAGAGGAATATAACTTTTCGTGATCTAGACTCTATGCTCCTCTTGATGCATCCTAGGATTGTGTCTGCTTGTTTTGCAGCTACATCACATTGTTGACTCATGTTCATCCTGTGATCAACTAGGACACCCAGATCCTTTTCACTTGTGCTACTACTCAGCCAGATTCCTCCCATTCTGTCTTCATTTTTATCATTTTTCTTATTAAATGTCCTGTTAGTTTCAGCCCACCGTTCAAGCTTATCTAAATCTTTTTGAGTCCTCTCCTTCTCCTCCCTAGTGTTAGCAACCCCTCCTTGTTTCATCTGCAAATCTTATGACTGCCTCATCCAGATCATTTATAATAATGTTGAATAGCACTGTTCCCAGGACAGAGTCCTATGGAACTCCACTTGAAACATTCCTTCAATTGGATGTGACCATTTATAACCATTCTTTGAGTGTGATCACAAAGTCAGTTGTGAATCCACCTAGCAGTTGTCCTGTCTATCTCATATTTGATCAATTTTTCAATAAGTATGGTATGAGACAAATGCTTTGCTGAAGTCAAGATACACTACGTCTACAGAATTTCCCTGATCAACCCATCTAGTGATTTTGCCATAAAAGGGTATTAGATTAGTCTGGAATGACCCACTTGTTGCAAATCCATGTTGGCTCTGGTTAATTACTGCATTCCCATCTAAGGTACTGCACATATGTTGTTTAATAATTTGTTCGAGGATCTTGCCTGGTATTGAGGTCAGGCTCACAGGCCTGTATTTTCCTGGGTCAACTTTCTTCCCTTTTTTGAAGATGGGGACAACATTTGCCCATCTCCAATCTCCCGGAACCTCCCCTGTTCTCCAGAAATTTTCAAAGAGCAGTTCAGCAATGATATCTTCTAATTCCTTCAGTACCCTAGGATGTAATTCATCTGGGCTTGGAGACTTGAATTCATTTATGTTAGCTAAATTTTCCCTCACCTTTTCTTTGTCCACACAGAGCCTCGATTCTCTTATCCTTTCAACAGCACAATGAGGGCCAGCTAGTATTTCATTTCATTTCTGAGAGAAAACAGATATAAAATAGGAGTTCAGAAGTTCTGCCCTCTCTATGTCACTTTTGACCAATTCACCATTTTCATCCTGTAAAGGTCCTATAGATTCTTTGACTTTTTTTCCTCTCCTGCTGTGCCCCCCAAAACCCTTTTTTATTGCTTTTGGCCTCTCTTTCAATCCTCAACTCATTTTGAGTTTGAGCCTATTTTGACATTTATCCTGCAGTTTCAGCAAATTACATTATATTCTTCTTTAGATATCTCCCCCTCCTTCCATTTCTTAAACATTTCTTTCTTTTTAGCAGGATATTGAGTTCTGGGTTCATCCAGCCTGGTGTCTTCAGTTGTTTCCCCTTCTCCCTTCTTTTGGGAACTGTTATGGATCGTGCCTCCAAAATCTCCTTTTGCAAAATTCCCCATCCTTCTTGGACATCTTTGTCCTTTAGGACATCCAGCCAATTTATCCTTTGCACGTTCCTCCTGAGTCCATCAAAATCTGCCCTTATGAAGTCCAACTTTGAAGTTTGAGATGTCCTAGCTTTCCCTCCCTTTGAATCATAGAATCATAGAGTTGGAAAGGACCTCGAGGGTCATCAAGTCCTATCCCTTGAATGTTGTTATCCAAAATTCAATGATGGTATGGTTGCTGCCTCCCAGGGTCCCAGTCACCCTTACTTCCTCAACCATTTCTTCCCTTTTGGTAAGAATTGGGTCTAAAAGCAGACCAAGGGCCTTGTTCTATTCCAGATAATGGGATCCATGCAGACAGCATGGCCCAGAACTACTGAGGTTGCTTTTAAACCTTCGAAGGTGTGGAGCAGAGGTTGACAGGGGGAGGCCTGATCCAGATCAGTGCAGATGGCAGTGCTCTGTCCCACACTCCCACATAATCCAGATCAGTGGACCCACTTATTCTTGACCCACTGATCCAGATTAACACAAGGTCCGTGCAAAACAGGCAACACTTGACTCCCCAGTGAAACCTGCATCTGGGCAGCAGAATAATACAGCATTTCAGATACCAGAGATCCAAATAAAGCAAATACCTACCTCCTGGGTTAAGCCCAATTTTTAGCCTCATCACTTCTGTTTGATCCCTGCAGCCAGAATGAAATCAGACTGCAACATCTAGGCTTCTTCAGCCTGGAAAGTCGGCATTTAAGAGGGGACCTGATTGAAGTATGTAAAATCATGCACAGTATAGAAAAGGTAGATAAATAAAATTTCTTTTCTCTATCGCACAACACTAGAACCAGGGGGCATCTATGAGGCTGATGGGTAGGAGAGTCAGATCAGACAAGGGGAAGGATTTCAAATTGAATCCTTCAAATGTAGTAGGGTTCTATGATACAAATATATTCGTACAAATTTGTACGGATATCTGATACAAATACATATGAATCCTCCATACAGATCCTATACAAACATGTATGTATCAAATACGTATCCCCAGTTTAACAAATGTACAAATTATTCATGTGAATCTTTCAAAACGTTTGTGTTCGTACGAATGCTAAAGTATGAATGTCATAACAATCGATTCATGTACGAATGTACAAATTCATACAAATAATGAATGTTACAAATATTCATGCACATCCCCATTTAGACAAATTTATGGATGCCAGACGTATCGATGGCTACTAGAATGGATACTAGAATGGATACTTCCAGGCTGGGAGGACAAGCAGGATGCCTCTAAGGTCATTTGATGGGATTCAAGAGCCGGAGAAGGTTTGCCCTTGTCTCTGCTGGAGATGTCCATGGGCAATTGGTGGGTCCCTGTGTGGGACAGGATGCTGGACTAGATGGGCTGTGGCCTGATCCAGCAGGGCTCCTCTGAGGTTCTTATGAACTACATGGGCTGTGGCCTGATCCGGCAGGGCTCTTCTGAGGTTCTTATGAACTGGATGGGCTGTGTCCTAATCCAGCAAGGCTCCTCTTAGGGTCTTATGAACTAGATGGGCTGTGGCCTGATCCAGCAGGGTTCCTCTGAGGTTCTTATGAACTACATGGGCTGTGGCCTGATCCGGCAGGGCTCTTCTGAGGTTCTTATGAACTGGATGGGCTGTGTCCTAATCCAGCAAGGCTCCTCTTAGGGTCTTATGAACTAGATGGGCTGTGGCCTGATCCAGCAGGGTTCCTCTGAGGTTCTTATAGACTAGAGGGGCTGTGGCCTGATCCGGCAGGGCTCTTCTGAGGTTATTATGAACTAGATGGGCTGTGGCCTGATCCAGCAGGGCTCCTCTGAGGTTCTTATGAACTACATGGGCTGTGGCCTGATCCGGCAGGGCTCTTCTGAGGTTCTTATGAACTGGATGGGCTGTGTCCTAATCCAGCAAGGCTCCTCTTAGGGTCTTATGAACTAGATGGGCTGTGGCCTGATCCAGCAGGGTTCCTCTGAGGTTCTTATAGACTAGAGGGGCTGTGGCCTGATCCAGCAGGGCTCTTCTGAGGTTATTATGAACTAGATGGGCTGTGGCCTGATCCAGCAGGGCTCCTCTGAGGTTCTTATGAACTACATGGGCTGTGGCCTGATCCGGCAGGGCTCTTCTGAGGTTCTTATGAACTGGATGGGCTGTGTCCTAATCCAGCAAGGCTCCTCTTAGGGTCTTACGAACTAGATGGGCTGTGGCCTGATCCAGCAGGGTTCCTCTGAGGTTCTTATGAACTACATGGGCTGTGGCCTGATCCGGCAGGGCTCTTCTGAGGTTCTTATGAACTGGATGGGCTGTGTCCTAATCCAGCAAGGCTCCTCTTAGGGTCTTATGAACTAGATGGGCTGTGGCCTGATCCAGCAGGGTTCCTCTGAGGTTCTTATAGACTAGAGGGGCTGTGGCCTGATCCGGCAGGGCTCTTCTGAGGTTATTATGAACTAGATGGGCTGTGGCCTGATCCAGCAGGGCTCCTCTGAGGTTCTTATGAACTACATGGGCTGTGGCCTGATCCGGCAGGGCTCTTCTGAGGTTCTTATGAACTGGATGGGCTGTGTCCTAATCCAGCAAGGCTCCTCTTAGGGTCTTATGAACTAGATGGGCTGTGGCCTGATCCAGCAGGGTTCCTCTGAGGTTCTTATAGACTAGAGGGGCTGTGGCCTGATCCAGCAGGGCTCTTCTGAGGTTATTATGAACTAGATGGGCTGTGGCCTGATCCAGCAGGGCTCCTCTGAGGTTCTTATGAACTACATGGGCTGTGGCCTGATCCGGCAGGGCTCTTCTGAGGTTCTTATGAACTGGATGGGCTGTGTCCTAATCCAGCAAGGCTCCTCTTAGGGTCTTATGAACTAGATGGGCTGTGGCCTGATCCAGCAGGGTTCCTCTGAGGTTCTTATAGACTAGATGGGCTGTGGCCTGATCCGGCAGGGCTCTTCTGAGGTTGTTATGAACTAGATGGGCTGTGGCCTGATCCAGCAGGGCTCCTCTGAGGTTCTTATGGACTAGATGGGCTGTGGCCTGAACCAGCAGAGCTCCTCTTAGGTTCTTAGGTTCTCTTATGTTAAGTATAGAACGCACCAGCCTCACTTCTGCAGAGGCACCCAAAAACTGAACGGTGTGATTGCATACTGCATTTCAGTCTGCAAACAAAAATAACCATGAATCAACACCTTCACTTGGCTGAGGTTCAAAGTTAAACGTTGAGGTTTTATCTTTGTTTGTTTGCTCTAGCCAGGAGTTTTCTGCTGAACCTTGGTAACCTGCTAACCTCCAGGGCTCAGAACCTGCAAAGAGCTCAGATGAAAGAGAAACCTATAACCGACAGGTTACTTGCCTGCTCCTACAGTGAATTTAACAGGACACCAAAAAAGAGGGGAGGGCAAAATGTTTCACCAGTCACCCGGTTAGGATTGATTGGTTAATGTAACTAATCTGGAAGGAGGGGGCATGCAGGATGCTTTGAACTGAAGAATCCTTGCAAAGGAAAATCTGTGTGACTTGTTCTTTGCCCATGGGCAGTAAATTGATCAGTCAAGCTACGTACTCGCTGCCCACTTTTTGCCCACCCTACCACACATACATATAAATTAGGATTTGCAAATCATAGGCAAAACAGAACCCATCTTTTAAAAGAACGGCTGAAGCTGAGTGGTCCAGGATTGCTGGTTTGATCTCAAGGCTCTCCCCAGAAATGGCAATGGCAAACCACTTCCATATCTCTGCCATAGAGCCTGGGAGTGGCTGTAGCTCATGGTAGAGCAAACAGTCTAGAAAGCAGAGGGTTACTGGTTCGATCCCCAGCCTCTTCCCAAAAGCAGGCAAAGGCATAACACTTCTGTTTCATTTCGGGGAGTTTGACCCAACCCAACGGTAGCCCGCTTCTTTGGTGGAATTAATGCAGTCAGACCCCTGTATCCGCTGATCCGGCCACCATGGTTTCAGTTCCCCACGGTGACCGGATCAACCCCACCCCAACCCCTGCGGGCACCATTAGGACTACCTTAAACTCTCCCAAGGCCCGGGACAGGCAGGAAATGGCCCAGAATGGCAAACGATTTCCCATAATGCCTTTCTGAAATTCCACAGGATTTCACAGGAATTATGGCAAATGGAGTGCATTTTCCCAACATTTGCTATTTTCCACAGTTTTACGTTATCTGCGGTAGGGCCTCAAATGTATTGCCCACAGATACGACTATGTGGTTTTCAGGATGATTGGATTGGATTGGTGGTGATCCTGAAAGTGATGTTCTGTTTCCTGATAGGACAAAAAGCTTCTGGGGGAAAGAGAGAATTCCCATAATGCCTTTGAAATTCCACAGGATTTGCACTTGGTTTCCTGCCCTCGGAATCCCCCCTCCGAGGCATGCAGACACCTCCCTCCAATGCAAATCGGTAACCAGGAGCCGCCATCTTTCTATACTTGTCCTGCTGACCCTGGACCTGGGCTGGTGCTTTCACTGGGGCAACCGTGGCCTGGAACAACCATCCATGGTGCAGATGGGCCTGCAGTGCAGGTCAAGCTAAGTGCACGCATGGTGCACCTATCCATGCTCCACCTGTAGTCACCTCAGAGTGAGCTCCTGCAAGGTAGGAGCCACTTCTGGTTAGGAAATGGTTCCTTCATGTGTGAATGCTGCGTTTCAGTGCTCACCCTGAGGCGAGGACTGGACCAAGGGCATAAAGGCACGGAAAAGGTCCTCTCAGAGCTCCTATGGGCCCTGTCCCCATGCAATTGAAAGTCTGCTGGAACTCTTCTTTTGCCTCTGAGCGGCCCCATTTCAGGCTTTACAAGGCGCTTAGGGAGCTTAGGAAAGTGAGACACCCGCGATAAAATACGTGCACTTTAAAGAAGAGTTCCGGCGCTCTTTCGGCGATTCGCGGGTTTTGCTCGCTATATCTGCCTTGAGGACGCTCCGTGGCAAAAGGGGCCGGGATTGCTTGCCTGCACACACAGCCAAAAAGCATTCGCACATCTGAGAAATGCAGCAGGTTCGCTTCCTTTCCTTTGTAAAAAGAGCCAGAATTGCTCAGAATTGCAACATTGTTATCAGTGATCTGTGAAAGCCTTAAAAGAGAATGAGCGAAGGATCGCGCTGCCGATGCCTGCAGCCGCTGACTTTGCCGGGGCAGAAAGCCTTTTCTAACAGGGAACTGAGTGAAAGTAAGTGCTGAAAGTGAATGAATGAGCGATCATCTGCCTTTGCTAGGGGCGGGAAGCCGTTTCAGGAGACAGAGATCTGGCTATTTTTCCTTTTAAGAAGAGAGGGGGCGGGGGGGAGATGCGGGGAAAGGAAACAGGCTTCCTTGGGGACGGAAAGTCCGTTTAGATCGTGGCTACCATGGGGACGCTTATTCCAGAAGTGGAGGGGACTTTTAAAGTCAGCTAGAACAGAGTGACAGCAGAGGAAGCCGAGAGGGGCTAATAAGTCTTTTGGGGACAGGGCCATGGTAATGCTATGGAGACCTCTGATCTCTGGGTGGAAGGAAATCTACCCAACAGGGTAGGATGAAGTTCCTGGGATTCCCTTTTCTTGGATAACATGCTGTAGCACCAAAAAGCAGCCACTGAGAAATAGGAAGAGAGTCTTCCAGCAATAGATGACCATGGCATCCAGCGTGTCAGCTTCCAGCAAAAGGAAAAAGCTAAAGTAAAAATAAGAAGATGATAAAGATGAAGGCCTTTTCATACTTACCTTAGGATATGTTCCATGCCAACTGCTGCAACTCTGTGTTCACACTCAGGTCAGTGGAAGTTGTCAGATTCCTCTTTAGGCTGTTCCTGCTGTGGACAACTTAAAAATTGTCAACAGGCGTGCCAGTGGATTGAGGAATGGTCCAGGACCGGCATCTTCACACTCTTCCAGGGACAGGAAGGCGATTGTGAACTTCCCCTTAGAGTGCTGGGCTCATATCTCGTACTCAGCGGGTTTGATTCTACACTCCTCCACGAAGACAGCTGGGTGACCTTCAGCTAGTCACAGCTCTCTTCTCTGAGCTCTCACAGCCCCACCTTCTTTATCCATGATCTAAACAGGTACTCGAATCGTGTCTTGTGTTAATGATTTTAGGAAGTGTTCCCGCCCTTCCCAGTTTGGTCTAGTGGTTACAGAGCCAGACTCTTATCTGGGAATACTGGGTTTGATTCCATACTCCTCCGTGAAGCCAGTTGGGTGACCTTGGGCTTGGGCTAGTCACAGCTCTCTTCTGAGCTCTCACAGCTCCACCTACCTCACAGGGTATCTGTTGTGGGGAGAAGAATAGAAGCTTTGTCAGCCACTTTGAGTCCCCTTAAATGGGTGAGAAAAGCAGGGTAGAAAAGCCAACTCTTCCTCTTCTTCTTCCAGGTGCTGTGAGGCAAGGGGATGTGGCTTGCATGTGTGCATGAGAGAGAGAGAGAGAGAGAGAGAGAGAGAGGTATCCTATGCCATGTATTGAAACTAAACCTACCATCCAGCAGGTGGGACAATTGACATTTCACGTGCTGTTGAGGCAAAGCCCATCCTGGCCAAAGGAAGCGCACGTTTCCTGTTCCGCTGCCTCTCACATTGGTTACCTGGAAACTAGTTGCAGCTGTCTGTTGCCCTTATTGTCACCATTGATCTTCTCAGTGTTGGAAGTGTAACATAACACATTAAACGAGTGCATGCTCTAATTAAGTGTGCGCTATTAAGCAAGAAGCGACAGTTGACAGTTCAGACATTTATTTTCTCCAACTGCTCCCTGCTCCCTCCCTGGTCTCCATGATGTCTCTTTTCCTGCATTACATTATAACACTGAAATCCACGCAGGGATTCTTCTTGGGGAAAGGGGAGATGAAAGGACCACGATTGTGCCACCTCACTGCTTCCAAAGTCTAAAAGTGCGCAGCAGCCTGCGTCAACCTGGTGCTCGCCAAATGCTTTGGATCACAGCTCAATAGCAGGCAATGCCCAGGTCGGTGCCAACATACCACAATACCTGAGTTCATTGGGCTTCTGTGAAGTTCAGGACACACCAGAAGGCCAGGGTAGGTTTCAAAGGAGCCCCACTAAGGATGTGGACAAATATTTGCAACATTTGTTATTCGTACGAATTCATATGAATTCGAACATTCAGACGTGAATTGAATGTTACACCATTTGTACATTAACATTCGTACCAATACGAATGTTTTGGGAAATTAATACAAGTAGTTCGTACATTCACTAAGGGTGTTTTCCCACTGTCACTAAAAGTACCCATTAAGTACCCATTAATGGGTATGAAATGGCATTTTTATACCCATTAATGGGTACTTAATGGGTACTTCTAGTGACAGTGGAAAAACACCCTATATGGGGGATATGTATCTTTATCAATACCTATGTGTTGGTATAGGATACGTATTGGATCCAATACGTTTGCATTGATATAGGATACTTACCCGATATGTATGCATTTCTATAGGATCCATTTGCAGGATCCGTATCCAGGATCCATATCGGATATTCATACGAATTTATAACAAATCAAATGTTAGAAAATTTATATTTGTTCTAATAGATCAAATGTAGTAGGATTCTATTTGATATGAATGTATTCATACAAATTTGTACAAATATCTGATACAAATGTTTATGGATCCTGCATACGGAACCTATAAAAAGACATACGTATCAGACAGTTTGTACATTCATTAAATGGGGGATATGTATCAATACGCTTGCGTTGGTATGGGATATGTATCCGATACGTATGCATTTGTATAGGATCCATTTGCAGGATCCGTATCCATTCGTATCAGATATTCATACAAATTTGTACGAATACATTCTTATGTATGTTTGGTCTAGTGGTTAAGGAGACAGACTCTTATCTGGGAATACTGGGTTTGATTCCACCCTCCTCCATGAAGCCAGCTGGGTGACCTTGGGCTAGTCACAGCTCTCTTCTGAGCTCTCACGGCCCCACCTACCTCACAGGGTGTTCTGTTGTGGGGAGAAGAACAGAAGCTTTGTCAGCTGCTTTGAGTCCCTTGAATGGGTGGGATAGGTGGGATAGAAAAGCCAACTCTTCTTCTTCTTCTTCTCAAATAGGATCCTACCATGTTCAAAGGGGATCTATTCGGACGAATACAAATTTTCTAACATTCAATTCATTATGAATGAAATGCCAAAGAAAACCCATTTGTGCACTTTCCTAAGCCCCACAAATGCAACACTTCCAGGCACTTTTGGTGCAAAGCAACGTACTGGGTGTTACTGTCCCAAGTCCTATTCATCCAGCTTCCAGCTAGGTCAAAAAAGAAGAGCAAATAAAATAAACCATTTCACCCAAAAAGGAGAGAACAAATTAGGAATGGATCGATCCACAATTGTTTCAATGCTTTTATAGATTAGTATTTCAATGCTTTCCATTCTGTTCACAAGTTCAGTTTGCTTTTTGGGAGTTTGCTTTTCTCTTTGGCCATGGTCACTCCTTCACATTAAGCCTCCTTCAGTCCATCTTCAGGCCTGACTGCTCACATTTTTCATTTCTATCTGTTTTATTTGTGGACTTTCCATTCAGGAAAGTCCAAATCAAGGGTGGAAAGTCCACAAATAAAACGGATAGAAATGAAAAGGTGTGAACAGTCAGACCTAGAGATGGACTGAAGGTGTGACCATGGCCTTTGATTCAAATGCATGAGTAGAACTTGCTCATAGGAGGAGGAGCCATGACGAGGAAAATTTAAGGAGATAAGAAATGCCCAACTGGACTGGACCCATGCTCCATTTGTTCCAGTAACCAGTTCTCCCAGTGGCAACCAGCTGCATACCAAAGTCCACCAGCAGAACAAGAGCACACATGAATAGGTCCAACCCTCTTTGGAAACCATCCAAGCTGGTAGCCTACAGCACATCTCGAGATAATTAATTCCAAACTTTAACAATGTATTGTGTCAATATAATAGTAATATCCTCGAAACAGTGGTGTGGCTTGAATGCTCCATGGAATACACACTTCAGATGCATACAGAACCCAGTACAGAAGATAGGTTAGATGCACAGATTTCAGATATGCCAAGACTCCAGGGCCAACCACAGCAAGAGTTTAGTTAAGAATCATAGAATTATACAGTTAGAAGGGACCTCTAGGGTCATTGAGTCCAGGCACCTGCTCAAGGCAGGATTTCCTAAACCATCCCAGACAGATGTAGGTCCAGTCTCTGCTTGAAGACCTCCAGGGAAGGAGAGCTCAACACCTCCTGTGGCAACCTATTCCATTGACTGATCGCCCTCACTGTCAGGAAGTTTTTCCAATATCTAACCTTGAAGTTTCATCCCGTTGTTTCTAGTCCTCCCATCTTGTGCAAGTGAGAATAAGGACGACCCCTCTGCACTGTGACAGCCCTTCAGAGACTTGAAGACCATGATCATGTCTCCTCTCAGTCTTCTCTTCTGTAGGCTAAACATTGCTAGATCCTTCAGTCTTTCCTCGTAGGACATGCTTTCCAGACCACTCACTGTTTTGGTAGCCCTTCATTGAATTTGTTCTAGTTTGTCAATGTCCTTTCTAAATCGGGGTATCCAGAACTGGATACAGTACTCTAGATGAGGTCTGACTAAGGCAGAGTAAAGAAGAATAATTACTTCTCATGACCTAGACTCCAGGCTCCTCTTGATACACCCTAGGATGGTGTTTGCCTTTTTTGCAGCTGCATCACACTGTTGACTTATGTTCAGCCTGTGATCAGCTAGTACACCCAGATTCCTTTCCTCCCATTCTGTATTCATTTTGATCATTTTTGTTACCCAGCTGTAGGACTTTACATTTGTCCCTATTAAATATCCGGTTATTTTCAGCCCACTGTTCAAGCTTGTCTAGATTCCTAGATCCTCTTCTTCTCCTGCCTAGTGTTAGCAATCCCTCCTAGCTGTGGGTGATCTGCAGATTTGCAAGTTCTGTATCCTTCTCTCTGTGCACGTGCAGAATGCCTTATATCTCTGGTGTAAGAAGATCACCCAAACAAATGCAATCCCTCCTTTGCAAAGCTATAGGAAACCTGGAAGTGCTCAGCCCTGTAGATCAATGTGTGCTACATCAACTGCATTCCAAACAGGTGTTTGTCCTGTCTGCACTTAAACACCTTCCGTGATGAAAAGCTCACTGTTTTCTCCAGGCGGTCTGTGCTGTCGTTTTATTTATTTTCATTTATTCATGCAATTTATAGTCCGCCCTTCACCAGATGGTCCCAGGGCGGAAAATAAATAGCTTCATTAAAACGCAATGCAATCAAAGCTAAATCAAAAACACATAACACTTTTAAAGACATCATTAAAATAAACAACAAAAGGTAGTAGGAAGCAGGTTAGATCACAGCTTGGCCGTGGCTCGTCCATTCCCAGAGGCCTCTGCAAAGAAAATTAGGGCCAGACCATTAGGAAGTTCATTCTGGATGGCCCAGGGGCATTGCCTTCTGGAGGAAAGCCATCATCAAGACAGGATTCTTGGCTGGGGGGGGGGGCACAAACATCACTATGGCCCATTCAGGCTCAAGAGTGGCAAATTGCTATCTTCTAGGTCGGTGATGGCCAACCTATGACACGCGTGTCACAGGTGACACGCCAAGCCCTTTTAGGTGACACACATGGTCACCCTGGCACCTGGGAATGTAGTGCTTGCTTGTTCTTGAAGTGTACGAAATACCAACTTTCAATTGAAGATTTAGCAGATGTAAAGAATTATTTGTTTTTGCTTTTTATAAAATACATATTTCAAAAATATAACTTTTTTACTAGAGCTACAAATATCACAAAATTGTGGATATTTCTGGAAGTGACACAGCACCCGAGTTAAGCTAGGTTTTCTTGTGAATTTTGACACACCAAGCTCAAAAGGTTCGCCATCACTGTTCTAGGTGGACAACCTGAAGCAAGACCAGACAGCAATGTATATTATTTCATACTGCAGGAAGAAGAAATGTTCTCCATATCTTCTAGCACGGGGCAGTGCAAAATGTTCAGAATTGGAATAAGTCACTCCAAGGCTTCTGAATTTAGCACAACACCATTCACTGTGAGCCAGTTTGGTTAAAGAGCCAGACTCATATCTGGGAATACCGGTTTGATTCCACCCTCCCCCATGAAGCCAGCTGGGTGACCTTGGGCTAGTCACAGCTCTCTTCTGAGCTCTCACAGCCCCACCTACCTCACAGGGTGTCTGTGTCTGTTCTGGGGAGAACAGGTGGTTTGTCAGCTGCTTTGAGTCCCCTTACATGGGTGAGAAAAGCGGAGTAGAAAAGTCAACTCTTATTATTATTATCTGGGAATACTGTGTTCGATTCCACCCTCCCCCATGAAGCCAGCTGGGTGACCTTGGGCTAGTCACAGCTCTCTTCTGAGCTCTCACAGCCCCACCTACCTCACAGGGTGTTCCGTTGTGGGGAGAAGAACAGAAGGTTTGTCAGCCACATTGAGTCCCCTTAAATGGGTGGGAAAAGCGGGGTAGAAGAGCCAACTCTTCTTCTTCTTCTTCTTCTTCTTCTTCACAATGAAAAGGCTTGTTCTAGGAATGTGCAAGCTTTTTTTTTGTATTTGATTCATATTGAATTGAATGTAAGAAAATTTGTATTTTTTCCAATAGATCCCCTTTGAATGTGGAAGGATTCCTATTCAATACGAATGTTCAATCCCAAACAAATCCCATGTGAATGCATAGAAATAGCACAGATCCCATACAAATCCGTACATATAGCATATGAATCCCTTATACGAATCCCATATACGAATCCCATGCGAAGCTTCATACAAACATATCAAAACATTCTATTTGAATTCAAATTTTCTCCATCCACCTTTTCTACTCCATGAATGATTTTATATACTTCTATCAGGTCCCCTCTTAAACATTGTCTTTTCAGGCTGAAGGGGCCTAGACCATGAAAGACAGTGTTAAAAGGGAATCTTGTTGTGACTTCACCTCAGGGCCACACATCATGTCCCCCATTGATAGAGTACAGGCCCATTCATGAGCATAAAAATATAACTTAAGAGAAGCCCTGCTGGATCAGGCCACAGCCCATCTAGTCCAACCTCGCATCGCACACAGTGGCCCACCAAATGCTCATGGGCATCTCAAGCAGAGACAAGGACAAACCTTCTCCTGCTCTTGAATCCCAGCAAATAGCCTTAGAAGTGTCCTGCTTTCCCCCCAGCCTCAAAGGTGTACCTAGGAATCCATTCTAGTAGCCATTGACATATCTGTCGTCCATAAACTTGTCTAACCCTTCCTTACAGCCATCTAGGCTGGTAGCTGTTGCCACTTGTTCCAGCAGCAAATTCCATAAACCAACGAACCGATGGTCCTCTGGATGAAGAAATACTTATTATATGAAGAATTATATGAAGCCTCAGACTCAAGTCTTGGACACCTCAGACAGATTATCACACTGTATCTTGACAGCCAGTTGTCACAATGCTGTGATACTGGGGTGACACAGGTGTCACACGAAGGTGTCAACCTGGCCAAGATCCAAGCCGTGCAACAATACGCCTTCCAGATACTGCCAGACTAACATAACGACAACGTTTATTTATAGCACCCCTTTCACCAAAGGGCAGAACAAAATAACACATTCAATCATCGTACCGGAGAAATACAGTAAATAAAGAAATCCAACTCAGTGAATAAAAACATCAAATATACAATATTATCCATGTACAGATATCTAATAATAAGCTATGCAATCTAAGAAATTATGGTACACAATATCAAGAAGGTGAGCAAAACATGACCAATTAATACAAAACAACTCAAAAATGACAAAGGAAATGAAAATTTTAGCAAAAGCAGCAACAGCAGCAATTAACTCAGGTGATTCTCTGCTCTTCCATCTGGAGCTGGAACTTACATCTAGAAGAAGGCATAGCAAAGGCTCCAACTCAGAGTAGCAACACGGGACCCAGCTGTTTCTCATCTCACCCAAGTCAGAAGTGGCTACAGTTTCTATGTCCAACTTAGAGGATGGGCCTATGGAAATCAAGAAAATCATGCATGGTATAGAAAAGGTGTATACAGAAAGTTTCTTTTCTCTATCCCAGAACACTAAAACCATGGGGTATCTATGAAGCTGATGGGCAGGAGAGTCGGATCTGACAAGGGGAAGGATTTCTTCACCCAGAGGGTCATCGGTTTATGGAATTGGCAGCCGGAAGAGGTGGTGACATCTACCAGCCTAGATGGCTTTAAGGAAAGGTTAGGCAAATTCATGGATGACAGGTGTATTATAATGGATGCCTCAGTACATCTTTCAGGCTGGGGGTGGGGGGACAAGCAGGATGACTTTAAGGCCATTTGCTGGGATTCGAGAGCAAGAGAAGGTCTGCCCTTGCCTCTGCTTGAGATGCCCATGGGCAATTGGCGGGCCACTGTGTGAGACAGGAGGCATTTCCGCACTGAATCGCGTTCGAAACCGAACGCGTTCAGGCGGAAAGCTTAAGCCAGCTTCGGGCGCTTTCCCCGTTCACACACAGACGCTCCGGAACGCGTGTAAACGCGTTCCGGAGCGTCTGGGTGCGAATGGTCAAAGCGCCCGAAGCTGGCTTAGCCGGCAAACGCCGGCCAGGGGCGCGCCGGCAGCCGCGGAGGCAGATCGACAATCAGCTGTTTGAAAAACAGCTGATTGTCAAAGCCGCGCGGCGTCGGAGGCGCGCCGGCAGCCGTTCGGGAGACAGAAGCGGCGCGAACGCTTCTTCTCCCGAACGGCTGCGGGCGGCTCGTCCGCGTTGGAACGCGTGTAGAGCACTTCGAAGTGCTCTACATTTCGAACGCGGAAAAGCCAGCTGCGGACACGTCGGGACGCAAGGCGCGCGCGGCCAATGCGGATGACGTGTCCACAGCTGGCTTTTTCGCGTTCGAATCAGCCCCGTGCGAAAACGTCTAGGATGCTGGACTGGATGGGCTGTGGCATGATCTTATACTTTTATGTTCTTTACAGTTCCATTGCACCTGACAGCAGTGAACTGCTCACAGATGTCTGGTCATGAGTCCTCCATTCCCTTATTTAGATCCAAGGAGATCCATTATTCCCTCTGCAAACCTGCCATTGCTTTGCCTTGAAGATAGAGAAGACCTATTGATTGAGGTGGTGACAGCAACCAGCATGAATGGCTTTAAGAAAGAATTAGATAAATTCATGGAGGACAAAGGTATCGATGGCTTCTAGAATGGATGCCTAGGTACCACCTCCATGTTGGGGAGAAACAGGCAGACAGCCTCTAAAGACCATTTGCAGAGGTTCTAGCACAGGTGTCCCACCAGGTCTAATGTAAATAGGCCCTTGTCTTCTGCTTGAGATGCTCAGAAGAAATTGGTGGGCCACTTTGTAAGATAGAATGCTGGACTAGATGCGCTTGGGCCTGATCCAGCAGGGCTCCTCTTACGTTCTTATAAACACATTCATGGCAGATAGGTCTATCAATGATGCCCAGGTACCCACATGCCCAGGGTTGGAGAGATGGGCAAAATGTCCCTAAAGGCCATTTGCAGTGAGTTGAGAACACTTGAAAGTGTTTTTGTTTTTCAAAGTGAGCCATTTTGGTCTAGTGGTTAGGGAGCCGGACTCTCTTCTGGGAATACCGGGTTCAATTTTGCCCTACCCCATGAAGCCAGCTGGGTGACCTTGGGCTAGTCACAGCTCTCTTCTAAGCTCTCACAGCCCCACCTACCTCACAGGGTGTTCTGTTGTGGGGGAAGAATAGAAGGTTTGTCAGCTGCTTTGAGTCCCCTTAAATGGGTGAGAAAAGCAGGGTAGAAAAGCCAACTCTCTTCTTCTTCTTCTTCTTCTTCTTCTTCTTCTTCTTCTTCTTCTTGAAAATGCCCAGAAGCAATTCAAATAGAGCCACTTCAAATGTGGTAGTTTTCAAATCCGCTGTGAATGCTCTTCGAGCATGATTTGAATCCAATTTGAACCTCTGCTGCCAACCACACAGAACCTGCTCCAGATCTGTTCTGAATCTGCTTCAAAACTGCTCTGAATCCACTTTGAATCAGCTTTTAATCCAATGCAGATACGGCTGAGCAGCCGCTTTGCTGCCTCCCCACCGTTGCAAATATAACAAAACTTCAAACAAATGCACCAAAGCACTTGCATCGCATTTGAACGTCTGTCTTCTAATGTAGCCAACATTTTATCCGAGTGCGAATGTACAAGTTCATATGAATTCACACGGATTTCAAATGTGACGAATATCTGTGCACAACCCAACTCCTTGCCCCTCGAGGCTTTGTAATGAACCCATTTTTCATGCACAAATGACGCAGACATGTTCCAAAAGTCACGTTGCCGTGTGCTTTCAGTGTTACCTATTGCAATAGTGAATTACTGGGTTCCGAAAATGCATGGGGTGAAATCTTCATTTATTTATTTATTTATTTATTTATTTATTTATTTATTTTCTTTCACTGCTTTTCAACGGCTTTTCCTACCTCACCTTCAGGTCGATGGAAACTTCCAGCGCCCTGTCCATTTGCACAATCCTATTGGGGTGAGGGTTCCTATCGCACATAAATGCGAAGTCCTGGCCTTGTAAGCTGATGAAGTTTGGATTTTCTTTTTCTCCTTTTTTTAAAAACGTTGGCGGTGGTGTGGGTTGGGGGGGGGGGGGAACCCACTGTGCTTTGCAAATAGCAAAAGTCCCTTTCGGTTTTTCCGACATTGTCTGATGTCGTTCTCAGTGACCTTCGTTGTTAGTTCTGGGCTGCACATCTAGTGGCAGCTGGTTGGCATGACAACACCTCAAAGCCCTTTCGGAGCTCAGTGTGGGCCTTGTGAAATCGGATTGCGGCAGAAAGGAAACAGGAGAAGGACGCGCCGACGCCGAGGGGAAACCGGCTGCAGAGTCTAACTGGGGGACCCTGACGCCTCCAGAGGTGCTGAAAGGCCACGAGGTGGATAGATGAGGCTCAGAGATGCTTCCTCCAATGCCCCATCGCTTACCTGGCGGCCAAATCAGTACCCTCCGCTACCTGCTTGGCGCAGTAGAGCGCACTGTAGGCTCCACGCGTGAATCTTTGCCCAGGGGTGGATCATCCATGACGGATACCATCTTTCCCAGTAAGGAAGCAAGGAACAGTAGCAAGGAGTTCTGCTCCAAACACCCCTTGGTTGTCATGTTTACCGCTTCTGTAACCTTATTTAGGGCCAGTCTGATTAAGAAGGACTCGGTATCTATATCAGCTCCCAGATGGATGATTCTCTTGGATCACGATAGGTTAATATGATAGATGTTAGCCTACCATCAACAAGCTGTGGTGCCTGAAATTGTGCACCACACACTACCCAACCTTACCTGGAAGCTTACCTGTTGCATCCAGCCCGTGACCATTCACACCATTTCTGGTGGCGAGGGGGTCATCTGAGGCCCTGCGCAAGCATGCTGGTACCTTAAGTGATCCCAAACATGACTGTGCATGCGCAGAGTGCCATCATTGACACGGTGACGGCGACTGCGCGCACAGAGTCATGGCAGGCTTTGGACTCAAGATGGTGGTGCCGTGACTGCAGTCTGACACATGCCCAGGCACAAGTCTCCGGGAGCATGGAGCTTAGTGCAATGCGTACTAGCATTTGCAAGTGCCAACGCTGGTATGCATTGGCCTGTCACACACTTTTCCCGTCCTTTAGATGGGAATCCAAGTGCCTTAGAGAGAGGTCTCTGCTCCAATGGGTTTACAATCTAAAATACAACACAGAGGAAGCAAAGCAAAGAGAGAAGCAGGGGAACCAGCTCAGAATCCGTATCGCCCAGCGGTTTGGGCTGCATGCATTTAGGTTTAATTACAGACCAAAAAGGGTGCAGGATTTTCCCACATACATCTAGCCATCCCTCTGATCTCACGAGGTTGGAGATTTGAGAATTTCTGCATGTCTGCAAAGGATTCCTAGCAGGTCTAAGAGTTTGCACCAGAAATAAGTACTTTTCCAGATTCTGCCCCCCACCCCACCCTGCTTTGAGGGAGGATATCGGAAAATACACTTTTCCAGCTCCCTTGTTATTCATGAATCTGAGTATCTGCATCAGCTTGGCAGAACTAAACCTTCCTGCATTACGAGAGACAATTGTATTGTAATAGTTATTAATAATCACACAGTATATCACACTCAATGCAGATCCCCCCCCCCCTTTGCCTCCAGAGTTCATTCTTGCCTGCTATTCTAATGCACAGGAAAATGTGCTTGCTGCCTGCATCCTGTGTGTGGAGACAATGACCCAGACTATGGGCTTGTTTGCACTTATCTTAACCAAGCAGTTTTGGATGTTCTGGGGGACTCAATCCAGGTGCCATTGCCGTCCTGAAGTATCTAGGGCAGTGATGGGCAACCTATGACACGTGTGTCACAGGTGACACACCAAGCCCTTTTGGGTGACACACCTGGTCACCTGGCACCTGGGCGTGTAGTGCTTGCTTGTTCTTGAAGTGTACGATATACTAACTTTCAGTTGAAGATTCAGCAAACGAAATTCAGCACAAAAGTCACTAAGGTCAAGAATTATTTGTTTTTGCTTTTAATAAAACACTTATATCAAAAATACAACTTTTTTACTAGAGCTACAAATATCACAAAATTATAGATATTTCTAGATGTGACATGGCACCCGAGTTAAGCTAGGTTTTCTTGCGAATTTTGACACACCGAGCTCAAAAAGTTCACCATCACTGATCTACGGGTTCCCTCCAGCTGACCCAACCTTCCACAGCTGTGGATAACCACTGTGTTCACCACTGGGAACAGCTGGTGAGCTCTCGGTAACAGTGTTTGCACTCTCTTGTGGGTGTGAACACAACTGCAGTTGTGGCTGTGCAATCATACAAATGTATTTTTGATATACGAATCCAACTCGATTCGGATATTTAAGATCCGTATGTCATAAAATCCTATTCGAATCCGCGACATTCGAATCCGTACGTTTGAATGTTAGATTTGTATTTAAAGATATGAATGTCGACAACATTCGTATCTGTTATACTTATCCGTGCGCATTCTGTCAAAATCCGTATGCATCCCGTATTATCCCGTACGCATCCCGTTTTAATCCTGTATTTTAAGTGCAAGATACGGATAATTTTCACGCAGACTCATATATGACAGATACAAATCTACACATTCGAATCATTCGAAAATCCATATCGGATTTCCAAAAATCCAATTCAAGTTTGAATGTTCAAATTCAGATTTTGGAATGTCAGCATTTGTTGGATTCAAATTGAATATTCAAATTTCCAAATATTTGTGGACGTCCCTACTATGGACTGTATGTTGCTATGGATAATGCCATGACAATCCAGCCAGGCTGGGCCAGACCATCCACACTTCAAGTGGCCCTCCTCTGCACCTGATCCTAACCTCATCAAGGTGGTATTTTTTTATACTATCCCGCCAAGTTAAGTGCAAACAAGCCCTATCTCACATCTATGCCCAGCAGTTGCAAGGTCTTCAGGGACCCTGGGAAGCACTTCAGTTATTGGATAATCTGATCTGATTAGAAGGGTGTCAGTCCTGTGAGATTTGTTACTTTTCTGCACTTAAGATTAGGGGCCTGTTTGCACTTAGGCCGCTAGTCAACAATCAGTGGACCTCTGGGGAAGGGCATCTTCACTTGGAGGAGGCTGCTACAGCCTCCAAGTGCTCCCTGCCTTCTCAGAAGTTCCTTAATTGTTGATTAGGTGACCAAAAGTTTACCTGGAGCCATTTGCATCTCTTCTGGTGCTTCAGGGTCATCTGAGGTTCTGCGCAAGCGCACTGGCACCTCAAGCAACCATAGACGCGAGCGCATGTGCGCAGAGCCTCAGTGTTGTCATGGCAAAATGGCGGAGCCCAGGAGAGGACTGGCCCTGGAAGTGAGTGACCGATCAATCTTAGGTTGTCGTTACCTTGCACCCACAAGTGCAAGTTAACACTGGTCACCGCGCTCCTTTCCTATCTAGTGGATGGGAAGGGAAGTGCGAAGTCACCCCTGGAACAAAGGGTCATTACCTCCTTTTCTGGGCCTCATCAGTCTGCTCATTATGCTGGTCTCTGAAGTCCTGCCCACCACTAGTACGTTCCTTCCACACTGGACAGGGCATACTCTCGGTCAAGACGGCCCTGATAGGGGTTCTTGGTAGAGCTCGACACTAAATCCCACTGGCAGAAGCAGAGTGGCCAGGGTCTCACGTAGGCAGTACCCCAAAGCATACTGCCAAATGGGTTCCCTAATGGTTCTGAGATAGAAAACACTATTCCTAGCCCATCAGAGTGCTCAGAGCCCAACCCCAAAGCTGACACAAGTTTCTGGGCCATGGTGATAGCTGGCCTGAGTGAGCACCCTTGTGTAGACAGCCCTGTTCCAGACCTTGGCCCTTTCTGCACTTGGCTTTATTCTGGAATATATCCCAGGATAGGGACCTGCTATCTGCCTGCTAGTGCTGTCTATGGAAGGCCCCAGATGAGCTGTGCCACAGTCTGCATTAGCTTGTGGTCAGCAAACTGCTATCCCAAGATATGTGCCAGGATAAAGCCAAGTGAAGAAAGGTCCCTGGTCTTTTGGTGGTGTGGACCAGCAGGCCTGGCTGCTCCAGATCCAATGATTCAGATCATAGAGAGGTGAGAACAGAAAGGCCCTCACACTTGGGGCTTGTTCACATTTACCTGTTTTGAACAGCTGCAGTCATTCCAGGGGAAGTCCATAGAGATACCACGCCATCTCTGTACGCAGGGGTGATTTCGCACTTCCCTTCCTGTCTGCTGGAGCACTAGTCAACGTTACCTGCCCACCCCCCGTGATCGAATACTTGCCTTGATTCAATCACAGGGCCTTTCCTCTTCTGGGCACTGCCATTTTGGCTGTAGTGCCCTGCATGGCTGCACATGCGCCAACACCATGAAGATGCTGATGCCCTGCACACACGCAATCACACCTATGGTCCTCCAAGGTACCAGCGTACTTGCGTGGCACCTCAGGCGACCCAGGAGCACCAGAAAAGGTGCAAATAGCTGCTGCCTGGACGTACCAGGTAAGTGATTGTGTAAGGTTAGTAAAGTGCATGATTAGGGACTTTCTGGGAAGGCAGGGAGTACCTGGAACCTCTAACAGCCTCCTCAAGTGCAAACATACACTACAGGCTGTAGGGCAAATAAGCCTCTGGAGCCCTCTAAAGGCCATTTGCAGGGAGTTGAGAGCGGGGATGGTTTTGCCTTTGTCTTCTGCTTGAGATGCCCAGAAGCAAATGGCCGGACTACTGTGTGAAACAGGATGCAGGACTGGTGTCCTCTTAGGTTCTTAAGTTCTCTTTGAGTGGTTTGTGTACATCAAACATTCCATGTTTGCCAAACCACTAAAGAGCCAAAATTCTGTTGCTTTCCTTCTGTCTCCCAAAAGACTAATGTGATCAAACTAATTGATTTCTCAGGGTTTCGTATGCAGAGAATTGAGAGTTGCATCAGGAAGGAAGCAAGAGGCAGCTGCCCAGGGCTTTCTGCAAGGAGACTTGCAGAAGACAATCTATGCCTTTCCAACTGCTCTAGTCTTTGTCCCAGGTGTGAGCACCAGGAGTTCACCCGTCTGCCAAAAACATCATAATGACCACTTAACGGTGATAATTAGAGGATTACAACCTTAGACTGTATTTTATTCCTTCCATCCACTAATTTTTTTGCAAGTATTGAGTTTTTAAGGGGACCTCATAAAAGCGTTAACACTGGGACCCATAATTCTTGCCTTGTCAGACCCGTGAGTGTTTTATGTGCCGTGGAAATTAAACCGGGAGTAAAACAAGAGCACCCAAGCGTGGGCTGGAAAATAGATGGATTAATAAAACACCACCGGGGGCTGGAAGCAAAGGTAGGAAGGCTGGAAAGCAAAAAGTGGAGGTGACTTATGATGGGGAGGCAGAAAAAGGGAAAGAGGGAAAGGATAGATGGTTTTGGTGGGGCAAAAAGCTGCCTTTGGCTTTAAAAGATGGTCCATGCAGAGTGTTTGGTCAGACATTCTCAGCTAAACAACCTTCTCTTTCTCTTTTTCCATTCTCTTTTTCCACACACCTTGGCTGAATTGAGAACATAAGAACCTAAGAGAAGCCCTGCTGGATCAGGCCACGGCCCATCTAGTCCAGCATCCTGTCGCACACAGTGGCCCACCAAATGCCCATGGGCATCTCAAGCAGAGACAAGGACAAACCTTCTCCTGCTCTAGAGTCCCAGCAGATGGCCTTAGAAGCGCCCCAGAAATTCGCACTTAGGCCTCTGGTATGCAGTTAGGACAGCTCTCCAGAGCTTTGCCATAAACTCCAAAGATTTTCCAGATAATCTCCAGAGCTTTGCCATAAACTCCAAAGATTCTCTGGAGCCTTTGACAAAGGTCCACAGGAATGGCATTGCTCTCGCATGGGGTCCTCTTCAAAGCCTGTGCTATTCTTTGGAGCCGGCTTCGGAGATTGTGCACAGGCTTTGGAGCTTTGGGTTCCGAGGCACCCCCCCCCATGGGCATGCCTCCCCCCCAGATCTCATTGCCCAAACACGGTGGAAACCCACTCCATATAATCTGGATTTGATGCCTGAAGACCCCATTGAAGACCCCTTTAATGGGGTCTACAGGAAATCCAGATTATAGGTCCTGAAGGACCCATTCAATCCAGATTTCCCTAGAAATGGTGGAAACAAATGTGGCTCTAATGGGGTCTGCAGTGGAAATTGAGTCTTCCTGCTCTGAGCCTAATGGGTCCCTAATGGGTACGTAGAAAAATCTCCTGTGTCTGCTTGTATTTGTACGTATCACACAAAATAACGTGTGATGCTTAGATCTGTGGTGTGGGTGTGATCAAGTAAAAATCTCATTAATGTTCCCTCCATATACCCCAACTTTCATAAATCTGTGGGAGGGGGAGGTATCCGTTCTGCTTGCAGAGAGAGGGCCTGTTTGCATTTACCTGAGTTGAAATGATATAGTAATGCCATTTCACCAAAGTTAAGATCCCACCCAAAGGTAAAAGGGATACGCTCGAATATTCATAACCTTCAAAATTAATACGAATTCGGACAATCCGGACATTCAAATTTGAATCAGTGTTGGAACATCCTAAGACTGACATTCGAATCCAAATTTAATGTTTCAATATATTCATACGAAGCTTCACATGGGATTCGTATGCGTTCATATGCACCTGTATGGGATTCGTATGGGATTGAACATTCATTTGGTCTAGTGGTTAGGGAGCCGGACTCTTATCTGGGAATACCGGGTTCGATTCCGCCCTCCAGCCTCTGCTTCCATTATGCCCTCCTCTGAGGCTCAACTAGGCCTCCCAGTGGTGTGTGCATAGGTTTAGCCCCCCCCCCATCTGGGAATCCCTTGGAGAAGAGTGTGATGGTGGTAGAGACTGCAGTGGTGAAAGGTGAGGGGGGGGGTGAGGCAGGACCAGAAGAAAGGGTTGGGGGTTCCCTTCATCCATGAACATTTGACAGATGTTTGTGGGTGAAGCCAAAGCCCCCACATTCACAGGGGGGCTTTGCACTGAGCCGAATATTCCCTCTTTCTATTCAAACTGGTACCACTAGTTTGGTCTGGTGGTTAGGAAGCCGGACTCTTATCTGGGAATACCGGGTTCGATTCTGCCCTCCCCCATGAAGCCAGCTGGGTGACCTTGGGCTAGTCACAGCTCTCTTCTGAGCTCTCACAGCTCCACCTACCTCACAGGGTGTCTGTTGTGGGGAGAAGAACAGAAGGTTTGTCAGCTGCTTTGAGTCCCCTTAAATGGGTGAGAAAAGCAGGGTGGGAAAGCCAACTCTTCTTCTTCTTCTGGAAGGGTAACTGCAAACATGCCCAGAGTAGGAATGTCCACAAATATTTTTAACATTTGATATTCGTACAAATTCACCCAAATTCAGACATTCCAGTCTATGCCAGTCATATCCATGACAGATCCAGAGCGCATACGACATGGTTTGAGGGTGGATGCAAAGTGGATTCGGCACGGATTCAACGCTTTCAGGGTGGATATGTTATGGGATATATATCGGATTACATATCAGATATGTATTGATTCATATCAGATACATATGGGATACGTATCAGATACGCGTTGATTCGTATCAGATATGTATCAGATACACAAGGGATACATATGTGTTTGTATCAGATATCCATACAAATTTGTACAAATACATTCATATTGAATAGAATCCTACCACATTTGAAGGGGATCTATTCAAACAAATACAAATTCCCTTACATTCGATTCAATACAAATTCATGTACATCCCTAGCCCAGCTGTTCCTGTTGTATCCAGCACAGAGCCAGCCCTGGTTGAGCGCCCAGTGGGCCATCCCTGGAAAGCAGATGTCCCATCGCTAATGGAACACATCTTTCCAGGATGCCCCTGTGTGCCATCTGCTTTGCCAAGCCGCTCCGACATCCCTTTCACTCTCAGGCCCTCCTCCCCTGATTAGTTTCCACGCTGAAAACAATTCCTCATCCAGCCAAGGTGGGCCCCTGGTGGTTCCTCCCAATCTTTCTTCGGTGTTACAACTAGGCCTTGAAGAGCGGTTTCTCTTAGAAATCGCTGGTTCCGCTGCGCTCCCTGTCCCCCAACGTGGAGTTGATGGATGAGTCTCAGAGAGAGAAAGCTGAGACAATGCACACTCGTTGGCAAAGCGTCATCTTTCACGAGCGCGCACCCTCGAGAGCCCATAAAAGCTTCCAAGAAGCCATTTATACAATCAATTATCAAAGCCCGTGTCCTGGGAATTTGTGGAGCGTATTATTTACTCAACACCAAAATAAAGCAAAGATTGCATTTCAGGAACCTGGCGATTTTGCGAGCGCCGGTGAAATTGTCTGAGGACAAAAGACAGCCATATCGTTACGTAGGCAATTGTCCTCATTCCCCAGCCATGGAGGAGGAGGAGGAGATGGTGGCAGGTCTGAATAAGGGAACAACCGTTTCTGCGCAAATCTTCCTTTCCTGGCACACAAGTGAGTGTTGTAGGAAAGCATATATAAGGTCCAGGAGTATATAGGAGATTTGTTTTATTTATTTATTTACATTTCTATCCCGCCCCATACCCGGAGGTCTCTGGGCAGGTAACAACAGATTAAAACAAATTAAAACAGGATACAAATAAAAACAGATACAGACTAAAATGAAATACAGATTAAAAACAAGATGCGCGTTTAAAACACCTTAAAAATTCAACACATTTAAAACCGGGCACTCCCTAGAGCCTTAATAGGGGTGTCATTATAACTGAGGAGGGAGAATATAACCTCAACTAAAGGCTGAGGTAAAGAGGTAAGTCTTTACAGCCCTCCTAAATAAATACAAGGAAGGGGCATGGCGCACCTCGAGGGGGAGGCCACTCCATATTCTCGGGGCCACCACCAACAAAGCTCTCTCCCGCGTGCCCACCAACCTCATTACTGAAGGTGGCAGGATGACCAGGAGGGCCTCATTGTTGGATCTTAAGGCATGGGCAGGTCGGTATGGGAGAAGGTGTTCCTTTAGATATTTGGGGCCAAAGTCATTTGAATTGGGCCCAGTAGTGAATTGGCAGCCAGTGCAATTCTTTTAAAACCGGCGTAATGTGTATCCGGTTAGCTGTTCCAGTCAGCACTCTGGCCACTGCATTTTGCACTAGCTGCAACTTCCAGACCATGTTCAAGGGCAGCCCCATGTAGAGCGCATTACAATAGTCCAATCTAGAGGTTACCAGAGCATGGATAACTGTGGCCAAGTTGTCTCTATCCAAAAAAAGGCTTCAGTTGGCGCACCAGCCATACACGTAGCTGGGAGTAGGCACTCCTGGCCACGGCCTCCACCTGAGCTTCAAGTGTTAGCGTGGAGTCCAGGAGTACCCCCAAATTACGCACCTGTCCCTTCCACGGCATAGCAACCCCGTCGAGGACAGGGTATCTCCGGACTACATGGACCAGAGACCCTATGACACACAGAGATGTCCTTTCACACTGGTAAGTCAATGTGTCCCGGAACTTCTACAGGTCGAGGACTAGGAATATTATATATGGAAAAAATGCTAAAAAATAAGGATGCTCTCAAAAGCAGAAGTGTCAATAGTTTATCTTTATCAGTTCACAAAATGCCAAGGGATCAATATTTGATGTGACCATCCTTTGCCTTCAAAGCAGCGTCAGTTTTTCGAGGTCCACTTGCACAGAGGTTTTGTAGGAGTTTGCAAGGAGGCTGATCTTAGCATCTTGGAGAAATCATCAGAGATCTTCTGGGGAAGTCGGCTTGCTCAGACCCTTCTGTCTCCCCGTGGGATCCCAGACGGATTCAATGATGCTGAGATCAGGGCACTGTGCGGGCCATGGCATCACTTCCCAGACTTATTCTGCAGCATCTTTTTTTTTCCACACCACAGATTTTTTGCTAAACCTTTTGCACAGTACTGTATACACCAGCGGTGTGCACGAATGTATTTTTTTGCATTCGAATCCGAGGCGATTCAAATATTTGAAAATTCGTTTCGGTTTTGAATTTTACAAATCCGGATTTTTGAAAATCCGATTTGAATCTGGATTATTCGAATCTGCACATTCGAAAGTTCAATCCGTATGCAAAAATACAAATGTCAATAACATTCGTATCCATTTTTTTTAATTTGCACGCATCCGTATTCATCCTGTATGCATCCCGTTTTCATCCCGTATGCATCCCGTATTATTAGCGCAAATACGCATATTCGTGCATATTCATATATGATAAATATGGATCTGTTCTTTTGAATTATTCAATTATCCAGATGGTATTCTTCAAAATTCATTGGAATGTCAAAATTCTAGTGTTTTTAAAACCAATTCAAATTCGAATGTCGATATTCGATGGATTTGAATTGGATTTTTGGATTTTTGAATACACACGTGCACGCAGGTACACCTATTTTTATTCCACACTTCCCCCGAGAACACAATAGAACCTGTTTAAAAAGGAAGATTTATCATCTAATAAATTTCAAGTAGTATGAAGTTAGGGATGTACATGAATGTTGTTTTGGGTTTGATTCATATCCTGAGGCTTTTTCGCACACGCAGTTTTTGAACGCGTGGAAAACACTCCAGAATGCGGCATTCGCATTGCCGGGGCTGGGTTGGCGACCCAGCCCGTTCCGGAGTGTTTTCCCCGCATTCCGAGATGTAGAGCACCCCCCCCCCCGGCCAGCACTGGCTGAAAATCAGGTGAACAGCTGACCGGGACTGCGCTAATTACCTACCTTGCCTGGCTGGGGTGGCGATTGCACAGGCGCGCCGACCCTGGTAAGACAGCAGAAGGGACCTGCGAGTTGGTGGGTCCCCTCTGCCATGGTTGGCACACCTGCGCGATCACCACCCCTGCCCAGCAAGGTAGGTGATGGTGTCGCGTGGGGGGAGGTTGGTCCCTCCTGGCCCCGGCAGCCCCATTGGGGCTGTCAGAGTCAGGGAGGCACCGAGATCAGCTTCCCCTCACCCCTTTCTGGGGTGGGAGGGGGCCGATCTCCAGCTGGCTATGGAGCAGGGGCTGTGGGACCCTTTGGTCAACCAGGCTGCATGGTTCCAGTCAGCCAAGGCTCCCCCCCCCCCTGGATCGCAACCCTCTGCGTGCCTGTGTGTGAATGGGTAAAGCGTCCTGAAGTTACTTAGCCCACGTGAACTACAAGGAAATTCGTATCGATTCAAATAGATCCCCTTCAAATGTAGTAGGATTCAAATTGAATACGAATGTTCAATACGAATTCAATTGGAACCTGAGCTACAAATTGCATATGAATCCCGTAAGTATCCCCTACGAATCCCATGTGTATCCCCTTCGTATCCCACTCAAAACGTGTCAAATCTGCCCGAGCCCACTTTGGATGCACTCTCAATCCACTTTGGATGCACTCTGAATCTGTTGCAGATGCAACTGGTGCGGCCAGTTACCCACCTTCCCATGTTCACGAAAATAATGAAACTTCATACGAATCTTCTGATTCAAATCGGAATGTCTATCTTCAAAAGGGCCAAGATGAGATTCGAATTTGAATGTCTGAATTTGGACAAATTTGTATGAATTTTGAATGTTACTATACGAAGCAATGCAAATGAATACGCATCTGATATGTGTCTGGTACATATCCTGTAACATACCCGCTCTGAAAGCATTGAATCTGTCCTGAATCTACTTTGAATCCGCTCTCAAACCATGTTGGTTTCACTCTGGATCCATTGCAGATTTGACTGGCTCAGCCATTCTCCCACCTCCTCAGTTTAACAAATGTCCAAACTATTTGTACAGATGTCCGAAACATTAGTCATAGAATCACAGAATCATAGAATCATAGAATGGTAGAGTTGGAGGGGACCTCCTGGGTCATCGAGTCCAACCCCCTGCTCAAGGCAGGATCTCCTAAACCATCTCAGACAGATGGCTGTCCAGTCTCTGCTTGAAGACCTCCATCGAAGGGGAACCAACCACCTCCCGTGGCAGCCTGTTCCACTGGTTGATCACTCTTACTGTTAGAAATTTTTTCCTAACATCTAAACTAAATCTTTTCCCCTGCAGTTTCACCGCATTGTTTCTAGTCCTTCCTTGAGAGAGTGAGAACAGGGCTGATCCCTCTGCCTTGTGACAACCCTTGAGGTATTTGTAGACAGCTATCATGTCTCCTCTCAGTCTTCTTTTTGTTAGACTAAACATTCCTAGTTCCTTAAGCCGTTCCTCATAGGACATAGTTTGCAGACCTTTCACCATCTTGGTAGCTCTCCTTTGAACCTGCTCCAGCTTGTCAGCGTCTTTTTTAAACTGGGGTGACCAGAACTGGACACAGTACTCCAGATGAGGTCTGACCAAAGTAGAGTAGAGGGGGATAATAACTTCACGTGATCTGGACTCTAGTCTTTGTACAAATGTTAATATACAAATGTCGTAACCTTTTATTTATGTACAAATGTCTGAGTTAAGACAAATTCATATGAATAACCAATGTTACAGATACTTGTTAACATCCCTATTCCAAACTGAACAGGCAATCATTTTTTTCTTCTTCTTTTAAAAGCTTAGACAATGCGATTAATTTTCACCCTGCTTCTGCCTGAGAAGCTTGCAGGTGATGTTCTTAGTTCTAGTGGATCTGATCTGAGAAGGCTGCCACAAAGAAGACCTTGCTCATCACCTGCGCTCCAACGTTGTTTTTCAGTGGAAGGGTCGCCAACACAGCCTAGATCGATGTTCCAAATGTCCTACCCAAACCGCAGAGACTGGAGTTCACTCAAAAACTTGGGCCCAAAACCTCTTGACCCGAACCTTGGTCGTTCATCTACTGGGGTGGGGCAATGATTGGCTAGCCAAATGAACACATCCATTCCGGTACATCTAGGTACATCTTTCAGGCTGGGGTGGGGGAAAGCGGGGTGCTTCTAAGGCTGGGATTCAAGAGCAGGAGAAGGTTTGTCCTCGTCTCTGCTTGAGATGCCCACGGGCAATTGGTGGGCCACCATGTGAGACAGGATATTGGACTAGATGGGCTGTGGCCTGATCCAGAAGAGCTCTCTTAATTCATGGAGGACAGGTATATTAATGGCTACTAGAATGGATACATAAGTACATCTTTCAGGCGGGGGGGGGAGCAGGACACCTCTAAGGCCATTTGCTGGGATTCAAGAGCAGGAGAAGGTTTGTCCTCGTCTTTGCTTGAGATGCCCATGAGCATTTGGTGGGCCACTGTGTGCGACAGGACACTGCACTTCTCTTATGTTCTTAAGTTCTTATATCAGTTTTGAATTCCACCACATTTCAAGGGGGTTCATTTGAATGAATACAAATTTTCTTGCATTCAGTTCAACACATATCGAATACAAAAAAAAAAAACCTCATGCACAGGCCTTGTGGAAGCATTATATTTTAAATTTGTTTTAGTGTTTGCATTTTTACCATATGTTGTGACCTACCCTGGGACTTCTGGGTACAGGGTAGAATACAAATGCAGTAAGTTAAATTAAAAATGAAGATCTACCCCTGCTGTGAACTATTTAGAAGCAACCTTTTATCAGGAGAACCCTTTTAGACGAAAGCTGTTTATGCATGTTGCAACATTTGAATTCAACGGTGGAATATAATAAACAAAACAAAATGCTACTTCCCACCAGCATCTTCTTCCCTTCTTCTCTCATTTTAGATTTAAAAACAGGGCCATTTTCTGTGTGTCTTTTCTTTTAGCATATGGTGGTGAAAAACTTATTATCCCTGAGTCCTTTGGCATTTAAGAGTTTTTGCATTCATGGCTTCTTGGCACAATGGATCCCTGGCAAACCTTGAAAGATGGTTGTTCAGCGGACTTTGATAGTGGCATCTCATTCATTAATCACCAAAATAAATTGTTGAATCTTAGATGGCTCAACCATATAGGGAAATCAAATCATGCCTACACTGCCAAGGTTTTGCGGCCATCAACTTAGACAAAAGCGATTTTCAAAATCTACTCAACTGACATCTGATTAAGGAGGGAAATTATGCTCTTTGTAGATGCTGGGATTGTTCTGTATCTCACTTGTTTTTAATCTCTGAAGCCAAATCTAGTGAAATGATTTCTTCAGGGATTTTTTTCTTCCCCCAAAGGAAGGGGTCCTAAAATTTTAAAATGGACCACACAGTCATATTTTTGGATCAGCATGCAAATATACATCAGCATGTATCACGTGGGTGGGGGACAGAGTCAGCACACCCATCCTCACGAGTGTTAAGATTGCTGATTGTGGATATCTAGGGCCTTTTTGCATATACCTCTCTTGAACCGGATTAAGAAGATCTGGATCTTTGGTATCTGGTCCTCGTGGAATCTGGTCTGAAGGAGGAGGAGAAGAAGGAGAAGAAGGAGAAGTTGGCTTTTCTACCCCACTTTTCTCACCCATTTAAGGGGGCTCAAAGCAGCAGACAAACCATCTGTTCCTCTCCCCACAACAGATACCCTGTGAGGTAGGTGGGATTGTGAGAGCTCAGATGAGGGCTGTGACTAGCCCAAGGTCACCCAGCTGGCTTCATGGTAGAAGAAGAAGAAGAAGAAGAAGAAGAAGAAGAAGAAGAAGAAGAAGAAGAAGAAGAAGAAGAAGAAGAAGAGTTGGCTTTTCTACCCTGCTTTTCTCACCCATTTAAGGGGACTCAAAGTGGCTGGCAAAGCTTTTCTATTCTTGTCCAACAACAGAGCACTCTGTGAGGTAGGTGGGGCTGTGAGAGCTCAGAAGAGAGCTGTGACTAGCCCAAGGTCACCCAGCTGGCTTCATGGGGGATGGTGGAATTGAACCCCGTATTCCCAGATAAGAGTCCGGCTCCCTAACCACTAGAGCAAACTGGCTCACAGACCAAACTGGCTCATCATGGTAATTCTGCATCATGGTGAGGGCCCCATGCGTCCGGATGGGTCGTCTAGCACACGGTGGCAATGGGTGCTAAATAGGGCCATAGGACCCATCCTGGAGCCCAATCAGGCCCAAGCAGAAAGGTCCACTTGTGGTGCAGCACAACTGGCGCACAGAGCCATCAATCAGGGGTCACTTCCGGTTACAGTGTGCGTGGTGGAGCGACACAGCTTCATAGCTGCCTACATAGCCACTATGAAGCTTGTGCTCAGCTTCATAGATTGCTATGAAGGATGTGCAAGCCTACATAGCGTGTATGTTGAGGGACGGATCCAGAGATCCCCCACTGCAGATGGTGGCCTCTAGGCCCACTCCAGAACCCCACTGGCCCAGTATACAGGCAGAAAACAGCACTGAAGGCACCATTAAAAGTGTCCTGCATTAATCTGGATTTAAAGTCCTGAAAACCCCATTAAATCCAGATTTCAATGGTGCTCATATGGACACCACATTCAGAATGGGGTCCTAATGGGGTCCTTAAGGGTTTGTGTGTGCGGAAAGTATGTAACCGATCTGTACCAATTGTGTACCTATCGTGTTCCTAATGGGGTCTTTGTTCCACATGCAAAAATGGCCCTAGTTTCTTGTCGCTCTTGAATCAAAAATGGGTATATGACCAAGAAAATGGCACCAGCAGGAGCTCCCAACTTACTGGAGTCAAGGTTCTGCTTCACTTAACGCACAGATACCTTTAGGTTGGCCCTGATGGGATGGTTTAGGAAATCCTACCTTGGACTCGATGACCCTAGAGGCTCCTTCCAACTCTATGATTCCATGATGGAATCGTTCACAGACTTGATCCAGATCAGCTCATTCAGATCTGGTTCAGATCTGTCCCTGGGCTCATGGAAGCTTCAGAACCAGCCTTCAAAACTGCCAAGAGGTGGGAATAAAGGTTCCTGGTCTCAGACCCCTTCAGGAGACCCATTCTGGCATGGAAGAATAGAAAAGCTTTGTCAGCCACTTTGAGTCCCCTTAAATGGGTGAGAAAAGCAGCGTAGAAAAGCCAACTCTTCTTCCTCCCAGTCGCTTCCAGTGAGTAAGTTTTTCCTATGGCAAGCAAACATCTAAGGGCTGAATCATTTAAAGCATGCAAATGCATGCATAACACACTGGAATTTCCATCACCTTGCGACACGGACCGCCGTCTTCCAGCGCTCACAAGCTCACAGCTGCCTTACGCACAACCTCTCTGTGTCTCTGCAGACCCATACGCCGAGCCATTGGAAAGACGAACCCTCCCAGGAAGGGGCCTGTTTTGTTTTGCTTTTGATATTTTTAAAAACTTGCAAAACTATTTGCCTCAATAATACCCAGCGAGATGAGTCGGTACACTGGAGCATTTTATGGCTCTTGGAGCAGATGAAAGGAGGAACAAGTGATTGAATATAATTAGCTTGATGTCTTCCACGGGGAGCTCTCCGCCAGGCCTGTATGTCATTATCACACAGCTCAGCAACAAAGGGCAGGCGACAACGGGAAGAGACGCACCGCTGGAGGGGGGAGGGAGGGAGGGAGGGAGGGAAAGAAGAGGAAAAAGAGGAAGAGGAAGGAGATGGAGAAGAGGAGGGGGAGGAGAAGAGGAAGAGGAGGAAGAACAGGAAGAGGAAAAGAGGAAAAGGGAGGAGAGGAGGAGGAAGGAAGGGAAGAGAAGAGAAGAGAAGAGGAAGAGGAAGGAGATGGAGAAGAGGAGGAGGAGGAGAGGAAGAGGAGGAAGAACAGGAAGAGGAAAAGGGAGGAGAGGAGGAGGAAGGGAAGAAGAGAAGAGAAGAGGAAGAAGAGGAAGAGGAAGAGGAAGGAGATGAAGGGGAAGAGGAAGAGGAAGAGGAGGAAGAACAGGAAGAGGAAAAGAGAGGAGGAGGAGGAAGGGAAGAAGAGGAAGAAGAGAAGGAAGAAGGAAGGAGAAGAAGAGGAAAAGGAAAAGGAAGAAGAGGAGGAAGAGGAAGAGGAGAATCAAGGGGTCATTTACATACACAGGCGCTCTGCTTCTGAGGGTGTTTCTGCACTCATCTCATTCTGATCCTGCTCAGTGGGTCTGGTTCCAGCGACACCCTCTGGTCCAGATCATGGCAAGGTTTGCATGGAATAGCACCATCTGGATGATGTTGAAGATTCCAGATCACCCCCCACACTGGCCCCAAAACTCGCACGATATTTAGAGGGAGCCTCAAATGGCCCTGATGGCTAGGAACAAAAGTCCCCAGACTCGGAGCTCCCAGGGGACCCATTTTGGTGGTATCACCAAACACCCAATAATCTGGCAAATGAAGGCGTGCATATTCTGTACGGTTCCATGATCCAGACTTACCCACACTAGTGCACCCATAGTCAACAGGAGCTCCCTGGTCTGGATGGTGCAGATGGAGTTTAGTGGCTGTGGGCAGAAGAGGCTCTGAAGCCCTGAGACACCTTTCTTCCCTTCACTACTTTCCATCTACACACTGCCTTAGAAGTTAATAAGAAAGAGGAACCAAAGTTCAGGAAACTGGAAGACTGCAAGACCTGTAATCAAATGAGAGTTGGATTCTGGTTTTCCCGAACTCTGAAAGGCGCCAGGTTTCAGCATTTGATTCTTGGCAACTGGCCTCATTTGGCTTGGCTGCGTTGGGTTTTCAGTGCAGAAACAGGTGCAGACCTGGCACGGCTTGGGCATCTGCATTTCAGAATGCCTGATCCATCTCAAACCTACCCAGCACTCACTATGTGCTGGGTAAGTGCAATTGCTGCTGAAATAGCAGCAATCACCTCTTGCAACAGCAGATAAATCCGCCCCATGTACCCTTCAGAGCTGCGGAGCAATTTTTAGAGGCCCACTGCTATCCAGCTGGGGGCACAGGGGGCTGGAAAGAAAACATCTCCATATAGTATGGATGCTGTTTGGTGGAGCTTCCCCGGACGTCACCTGTGGGATTTGTGGTGGCTACAGAGGACAGGGTCTGCACACACATACATTATTCTGCACCATGCAGGATCCAAACCTGGCCAGGTCAAGTGAAGCATGCCATATTTCCAAGCATGCATTCTGTTAGGGTTAGGACGCCCTCCGGGCACAAATGTAATGACTTCAGAATGGCAGTGAAGCTGTCACACCCCTTTCTAAGACTGCCAGAAGCCTGGTAAGAAACCTGATTCAATAGAGCAGCAAGTGCCATGGAGACACAATGCCACACTCTCAATTTATGGCACCGGCTTGATCTACTTGGCCATGCCACTAGGGATGTGGAGGAATGTATTTTTGGCATCCAAGTAGCTTCGAATGTCATAAAATCCGGTTCGATTCAGATATTTAAGATCCGCATGCCTTAAAATCCGATTTGAATCCGTAACATTAGAATACATATGTTCGAATGTTAGATTCATACTTAAAGATACGAATGTTGACAACATTTGTATCTGTTACACTAGTGGTTCTCAACCTGGGGGTCGGGACCCCTTTGGGGGTCGAACTACCCTTTCAGAGGGGTCGTGACGAGTCTCCCTCCGCCCTTCCCTCCCACCTCCCAGCTGCTCTGCCCCCACAGTTGGGGGTCCCCACAACATGAGGAACTCCATTAAGGGGTCGCGGCATTAGGAAGGTTGAGAACCACTGTGTTACATGTATCTGTGCGCATGCTGGGAAAATCCGTAGGCATCCCATATTATCCTGTATGCATCTCATTTTAATTCAGTATTTTAAGTGCAAGATACGGATAATTTGGGGGGAGATTAGTATACAACAGATGTGAATCTACACATTCAAATCATTTGAAAATCCATATCGGGTTTTCAAAAATCCGTATTCGAGTTCAAATGTCAAATTCAGATTTTCAAAAATTCGATCCGAGTTGAATGTTGGAATTCATTCGATTAGAATCAAATATCAAATACGCTGGTTCTAAAAGAACTGCACTGGCTGCCAATTCACTACCGAGCCCAATTCAAGGTTCTAACTCTGACTTACAAGGCCCTAAGTGACTTGGGCCCCAGATATCTAAAGGAGCGCCTTTTCCCATATCAACCTGCCCGTGTCTTAAGATCTGGTGGGGAATCCCTCCTGGTTATCCCTCCGCCTTCAGCAGCTAGGCGGGTGGGCACCCAGGAAAGGGCCTTCTCTGTAGTGGCCCCCAGATTGTGGAATGGTCTTCCCTTGGAGGTACGTCAGGCCCCTTCTCTGTTTATGTTCAGGAAGGTGGTGAAGACGTACCTCTTCACCCAGGCCTTTGGCTAAATGCCCCATTGCACACTCTACTGTTTTTTAAAACTGTTCTTGTATCTCTCTCTTTTTTTTCCCTTTCAATATTATTATTATGCTGGATTTTTAAATCTTGTATTGGTTTTAGCATTGTTTTATACAGTCTTGAGATGTTGTGTGTTTTAAATGTTGTGAGCCTCCCAGAGACCCTTGGGTATGGGGTGGGATATAAATATAAATATAAATATAAATATAAATATAAATATAAATATAAAATATAAATATAAATATAAATATAAATATAAATATCTGAGTTTTCAAATATTCATGCCCATCCCTGCAAGCCACATTCTCAAATGATCATGTTGACATTTTGGAACCAGCGACTTGCATTGTCTCCAAACTTCTTTTTCGTCTCATTTAGGGATGGGCATGAATTGTTTTTTGTGTGTCTGTTTGCATGTGATTCATATCGAATCAAATGTAAGAAAATCTGAATTCATTCAAATTGATCCCCTTCGAATGTGGTAGGATTCTATTGGATACAAATATATTTGTGGGAATTCATACAAATATCTGATACAAAGACAAACATATCAGATACAGTATCCTGTACCATATCTGCTCTGAAAGAAGAATAGTTTGCTTTTCTATCTGCTTTTCTCAACCATTTCAGGGGACTCAAAATGTCTGACAAAGCTTCTATTCTTCTCCCCACAACAGACACCCTGTGAGCTGGGTGGGGCTGTGAGAGCTCAGGAGAGAGCTGTGACTAGCCCAAGGTCACCCAGCTGGTTTCATGGGGGAAGGCGGACTCAAATCCACTTTGAATCCACTCTCAAACCATGCTGAATGCACTCTGGATCCATTGCAGATGGGACTGGCGCAGCTGCTTTTCCACCTCCCTGCTTCCCAAATGCTCCGAAGCCTCATAGGAACATTCTGAAGGATTCCTGTGCATGCAAATGCCAATGTACGAACATTGTAGCATTCAGTTCGTATACAAGTCTCCAAATTCTTACAAATAACAAATGCTACGAATGTTCATGCTCACCCTAGTCTCATTCTTTCTCTCCACCCCTTCAGATCTGCTTTTTTGCCATTGAATGGGGGGGGGGGGGAGGTATGTTCAGCTTTGCACAAAGCCCCCTGCAATTAATGGGACTTGGCCTTTGCATGTGAACATTCCCTTCTTTCTCATCCTGCCTCATCCAAGTGAAGGTTTTGCCTTTGCCTTCCGCTTGAGATGCCCAGAAGCAATTGGTGGGCCACTGGGTGAGACGGGATGCTGGACTAGATGGGCTGTGGCCTGATCCAGCAGTGCTTCTCTTATGTCATGGAGGACAGGTGTACCAATGGCTACTAGTATGGATGCCTCCACATTGGAGAGACAGGCAGGGTGCCTGTAACGGACTTTTGCAGGGAGATGAGAGCAGGTGAAGGTTTTGCCCTTGTCTTCTTCTTGAGATCCCCAGAAGCAATTGGTGGGCCACTGTGTGTGACAGGATGCTGGGCTTCATGGGCTGTGGCCTGATCCAGCAGGGCTCCTCAGTTCCTGTAGCCATGATTGTGTTAAACCATTTGCTAAATATGGGATCATAATTTCACTGTAGCCCTTATAAGAAGAGCACAAATATCCATCTGGGATCAGAGGTTTAGTACCTGATCTGAGAACTCCATTTCTGTAATTGGGCCCTCAAAGCCCTTCCCTGTTCAGATGTCATTTTTTCCCATTTTCCTTCTCTTAAGAAATCTGTTCTTAGTTTAGATTTTGCTGATCTATATGAATATAGATTATCATAAAAGGTGCACATTATTCTTATGACATTACCTTTCATCGTGATATGTTTCTTTACCTTTCTGCATTACAAGTATGTGCTTTTCCCATTTTCATTTTTTGCAAAATAGAAGCCAGGACTTTCAAATTCTGTTTACTGGGCAGAAGAACAGAAGGTTTGTCAGCCGCTTTGATTCCCTTAAATGCATGAGAAAAGCAGGGTAGAAAAGCCAACTCTTCTTCTTCTTCTTCCTACTTTCTCTAATTCTTTCTTTTTCTTCTTCCACAGTAATTGTTCCACGGTGTGTTTGTTTTAAACCAGGTTTCTTTTATCCTGACGATCCCTCAGTTTTGGCAAGCCAAAAATGCTGTTTTTCTATACCGAGGGATTATTGCAAAATTGAGTTTTTAATATTCCCACAATATTTGTGACCTGTGGAATTTGTGTGGGATTTTAGTGGGATCTGATTCTGGTAATTATTGAGGTCCAATTATAATGATGTCCATGTTAGAGAATATGTAAATCCTATGGAAACTCTCCTTTTGTGTGGAAATATCCCTAGCCATAAGTACCTATGTAACACAAAGCTCTGTAACACAAACTTTTACCACCCGTGAAAAGTGGAGGCTAGTAGAACCAAAGAGGCCCAGTCAATCAATGGAAAAATGATAGTACTATACAGAGGAGATTGACCAAATGACATAATTGAAGTTTTCTAACATTGCACTAAGCAAGTTACGCTTCACTGACTGAGTAAAAAGCAAATACATGCTCTAAAAGAAGGGAGGGAGGAAGAAAACTGTTAAACACAGTCCTGTGGTCCTGACATTAATACTGTGAACTCCTGGGGTGTTTCTACACTTACCGCTTGAAACCCGGATTAAGGAAATCCGAATTTCTGAAATCCGTCCCTGGGAAAATCTGTCTGAATAGGGATGGATCCATATGAGGCCTAACGCATCCGCACATGCATTGGGAGAACGGTTACTGAGGAACGCATCATGTGGCTGCTGTGCAGACGCCGCAGCACCGATATCTAGAAGGATCAGAGGTAACTTGACGCACGTCCAGTGTGAAGCATGGTGACTTCCAGCCCTACTCACATCCATTCCCTATCCTGTCCCTGTGCTGAAGCATCCTCCTTTGATCCGGAATTTGCAAGCAGGAACGGTTTGAAGACCTAATTTTTTAGGTCCTCTAGACCCCATTAGAGATGGATCTCATGTAAGGTCATGCAGAAGCGGCATCCTTGAAGGGGCCCTATTCTGTCCTGCTGTGGGGAAAGTACCTTGCAGATGTGTGTCATATGGGTCCTTATTGAGTGCTTAATGGGGCCTTGAGGGCCTGTGCAGAAACACCCTTGGTTAAGAATTCAATAATTCACAGGATCCAGTGTAGGAATGCCACCCCCGCTCGGATGGCAAACCTCAGCGGAAGGAAGCATTCCAGAGCATGTTGACCCTTCTAAGGAAAGGACATGCGGGGGGCGACTTCCATGCTTGGATGGCAAACCTCAGCATAAGGAAGCGCTCAGAGCATGCCGACCCTTCTAATCTTTCTAGGGCATAAACATGCACCACACTGAAGGACAGGGTTTACGCAAGTAGTTCACGAGGATACCATGCGCCAGCTCAGCTGGCATCTGAATGTTTCCTCTCTAACCATTTCTATCTGGTTTTTACCAATAACAATGTATCCTGTGCAAAGAGATATACGCAACTGTGTAACCTAGTAAAGAATCTTCAGTCTTCAACAATCCACCTCCAGGCTCGCCACTGCTTCATTCATTACAACAATCCAGCATGGATTTGTGATAAACATATCACGCCAGACTAACCTCCTTTTATGAAAGAGATAATAGCTTGATTATTGAATGAAATATTAGTCTCAATAAAGTGTCTCAAAGTTTCCTCATTTATGAAATGTTGGGCTTGTTGGAGCAACCATTAGGTGGATCCATAGCTAACTAAGGATCGCATCCAGAAGATAATCATAAATGGCTTCAACTCCACCAGGAAGGTACTCCTGATTGAAATGGCATAGGGCTCTATCCTGGGCCCTGGGCTGTTCAACATTTTTTTATAAATGACCAGGATGAGGGAAGGGAGAATGCCTTGGAAATCTGGAGATGATACTAAACTAAGGGTGTTTTTCCACTGTACTCCTTTAATCCGGATCTAAGAAGATCCGGATCTAAGGAATGGGTACTTCCCTTAATCCGGATCTAGTAGATCCAGATTAAGAGAAGTACCCAATGTGTTTCCATTGGTGATCTAGCACCCAATAGCAATGGGTGCTAGCCTCCCTGCTGTGGAAACACCGGAGCACCCATTTGGAAATCCGGATCTACCCATGAGGGGTCTGCCTGTCCCCCCAGGTGTTTAGGGGGATGGGGGGTGCAATCTCCGAAGTGGCTTCGAAGTCATTTCAAAGTCACTTCGAAGTCTGTACAAAACTGCTCCATTGAAGTCTGCGCTGATCTTCGGAGTGAACTTCGGAGTCACTTTGGAGTCACTTCAAAGTTCACTCTGAAGATCAGCACAGACTTCAAAGACGCTCCCGAGCTATTTTGCACAGACTTTGAAGTGACTTCAAAATGACTTTGAAGCTTAGGTTTTGGGGCTCCCCCCCATGGGTGCCCCCTTCCCCTAGCCTCCTCTAGACCCCATTGCCACACAAGCGTGGAAACAGGCTCCCCTTAATACGGATTTTCTGTCATTAATGGGGTCTACAGAAAATCTAGATTAAAGGCCAGAAAGTACCCATTTGATTCGGATTTCCCCAGCGGCATTCGAAACAATCGGGTCCCAAACGGGTGCCGTGGTGGAAATGGGATCATCTGGCTCACACCCAAATGGGTCCTTAATGGGTACAAAGATGGGTACTTTCTGACAGTGGAAAAACACCCTAAGAGAGGTGGCTGATTCTTTGGAAGAAAAGAAGAAAGTTGAAAGATATCTGGACAATTCTGAGCAATGGGGAGGAAGGGAAACAGGATGAAGTTTAATTAGGACAAATCCAAGTACAGAACAGGGAAAACTTGGCTGAGTACCTTGATATGAGTGCGATGCAATTACAAAGATCTCTTTCCGTTGCATCTTTTCTGGTAGTAGCTGCTCCAGGTAGGGACGTGCACAGATATTAGTAACATTTGACATTTGGATGAATCCAGCCAAATTTGAACATTCAAATTCAATCAAACGTTGGCTCCTTTGAAGATTGACATTTGAATTCAGATCAAATGCTCTGGGACATTCATACGAACGTTTGTTACATTTGTGAACCTGGGGAGGTGGAAAAGTGGTTGCCCCAGACACACCTGCAATGGATTCAAAGTGGACCGAGAGCAGATTCAAAGTGAATTCAGGGTGGATTTTGCACGTTCAGAGTGGACACACAGCAGATTCATGTGCAATTCATGTGGGATTCGTATGCAATTCATATCACACAAATGTACCGAATTCATATCGAACATCTGCGCTGAATCTGAATCTTATCACACACGAAGGGGATATGTTTGAACAAATAAGAATTTTCTTACATTCAATTTGATACAAATCAAATACAAGAAAAAAATCGTACACATCCCTATCTCTGAGAACCTTTATGGAAAGAAACTTAAAAGCCCTTAAAATACTAATCATGTAAAGATAGTTCATGCTATGCAATGTACTACACAATGTACTACTCCATCAAAATAAAAGTATATATCATTATGTACTCTCCATTCTGTTCAGTTTCATTGCTTTCAAAGAAAGGGAAACTATGCAAACTATGCAAAACAATTCTCCACTATACATTTTTTCATCATAACATAAAAACATAAGAGGAGCCCTGCTGGATCAGGCCACAGCCCATCTAGTCCAGCATCCTGTCGCACACAGTGGCCCACCAAATGCTCATGGGCATCTCAAGCAGAGACAAGGACAAACCTTTGCCTGCTCTAGAATCCCAGCAAATGGCCTTAGAAGCACCCTGGTTCCTCCCCCCCGCCCAGCCTGAAAGATGCACCTAGGCATTCCTTCTAGTACCCATTGATGCATCTGTTGTCCATAAATTTGTCTAACCCTACCTTAAAGCCATCTAGACTGGTAGCTGTCACCACCTTGCCACATGAAATTGTCCCCTTGCCACATGATTTTGTATATATAGTTTTATTACAGAGTTTCCGTTACACTAAAATTAGAATAAAAGAAAAAGAAAGTTAAAATAGAATGAAAGAAGGAGAAGAGTTGGCTTTTCTACCCTGCTTTTCTCACCCATTTAAGGGGACTCAAATTGGCTGACAAACCTTCGGTTCTTCTCCCCACAGCAGACACCCTGTGAGGTAGGTGGGGCTGTGAGAGCACAGAAGAGAGCTGTGACTAGCCCAAGGTCACCCAGCTGGCTTCATGAGGGAGGGCGGAATCGAACCCAGTATTCCCAGATAAGAAGAAGGAAGGAAAGACAAGAGATAAAAGATAAAATTATTTCCAGTCTTCTTATTGGTGAATACAAGTATATCTGAATTTATACCTCTTCTAAATCTTTTAAACAGGACCACTTCTTCTAACAAACCAACCTTGTTTATCACCAAGCTTGTTAATCCTCAGAATAACTTCCTTTTTACACAGAAAGTCCATAACGGGTTCCCACTTTTTCTCAAATAACCGTATATATCTTTCCAGCACCATGATTTTGGAAGCAGCAAGCAGCTAGATAAAATTAAGCGTCCAGCTGCATCAGCTGGTAAATTTGTTAAAGTGAAGGCTCAATTGTCATATTGGAGTTTTTATTTCACATGTTCAAGGCCAAATGTTCTCAGTTGGCAAAATTAGATTGTTAAAAAAAAACTATTTAAATTGTTTTAATTCATGCATTATTTATACTGTATTCATTTCTTGACTATGGCAATTAGGTATTTTATGCGACTAGCAACCAGGTTGCGAAAAGAGCATATCACAGTCATGGCTATAAATGCTACAAAGTCACGTCCCTCTCTTGTTCAATCTCAGCATTGCCTTCTGGCCTTCCGGGTTGACCGCATGGACGGCCATGCCTGGAAAATGTTATCGGTGTGCACAGAGAGTGGGAGAAGACTTAGGAGCTAGAATGTTCTATATAAAAACCTCAGAGGAGCCCTGCTGGATCAGACCACAGCCCATCTAGTCCCTAAGAACCTAAGAGGAACCCTACTGGACCAGGCCACAGCCCATCTAGTCCATAAGAACCTCAGAGGAGCCCTGCTGGACCAGGCCACAGCCCATCTAGTTCATAAGAACATAAGAGGAGCCCTGCTGGATCAGGCCACAGCCCATCCAGTCCATAAGAACCAAAGAGGAGCCCTGCTGGATCAGGCCCAGCCCATCTAGTCCATAAGACCCTAAGAGGAGCCCCGCTGGATCAGGCCACAGCCCATCTAGTCTATAAGAACCTAAGGGGAGCTCTGCTGGATCAGGCCACAGCCCATCTAGTTCATAAGAACCTAAGAGGAGCCCTGCTGGATCAGGCCCAGCCCATCTAGTTCATAAGAACCTAAGAGGAGCCCTGCTGGATCAGGCCACAGCCCATCTAGTCTATAAGAACCTAAGAGGAGCCCTGCTGGATCAGGCCACAGCCCATCTAGTCTATAAGAACCTAAGTGGAGCCCTGCTGGATCAGGCCACAGCCCATCTAGTCCATAAGAACCTCAGAGGAGCCCTGCTGGATCAGGCCACAGCCCATCTAGTTCATAAGAACATAAGAGGAGCCCTGCTGGACCAGGCCACAGCCCATCTAGTCCGTGCCTTAAGATCCAATAATGAGGCCCTCCTAGTTGTCCCACCACCTTCGGTAGTGAGGCTGGTGGGCACCCGGGAGCGAGCTTTTTCTGCAGTGGCCCCAAGATTGTGGAATGGCCTCCCCCTCGAGGTGCGCCATGCCCCCTCCTTATATTTATTTAGGAGGGCCTTAAAGACACACCTGTTTACCTTGGCCTTTGGTTAAGGATTTGTTTTCCCTCCCCAGCTATAATGGCATCATTTTAATGCACTACAGAGTGCACGGTTTTAAATTTGTTGAATCTTAAGATGTTTTTAAGTGTGCATCTTGTTTTATTTGTATTTCATTTTAATCTGTATTGCTTTCAATTTGTATCTTGTTTTAATTTATCTTTACTTGTTGTAACCCGCCCAGAGACCTTCGGGTATGGGCGGGATAGAAATGTAAATAAATAAAATAAATAAATAAATAAATAAGAACCTCAGAGGAGCCCTGCTGGACCAGGCCACAGCCCAACTAGTCCATAAGAACCTAAGAGGAGCCCTGCTGGACCAGGCCACAGCCCATTTAGTCCATAAGAACCTCGGAGAAGCCCTGCTGGACCAGGCCACAGCCCATCTAGTCCATAAGAACCTAAGAGGAGCCCTGCTGGACCAGGCCACAGCCTATCTAGTCCATAAGAACCTCAGAGGAGCCCTGCTGGACCAGGCCACAGCCCATCTAGTCCATAAGAACCTCAGAGGAGCCCTGCTGGACCAGGCCACAGCCCATCTAGTCCATAAGAACCTCAGTGGAGCCCTGCTGGATCAGGCCACAGCCCATCTAGTCCATAAGAACATAAGGGGAGCCCTGCTGGATCAGGCCACAGCCCATCTAGTCCATAAGAACCTCAGAGGAGCCCTGGTGGACCAGGCCACAGCCCATTTAGTCCATAAGAACCTCAGAAGAGCCCTGCTGGTTCATGCCACAGCCCATCTAGTTCATAAGAACCTCAGAAGAGCCCTGCTGGACCAGGCCACAGCCCATCTAGTCCATAAGAACATAAGAGGAGCCCTGCTGGACCAGCCACAGCCCAACTAGTCCATAAGAACCTAAGAGGAGCCCGGATGGATCAGGCTGTAGCCCATCTAGTCCATAAGAACCTAAGTGGAGCCCGGATGGATCAGGCCACAGCCCATCTGGTCCAGCATCCTGTCTTATACAGTGGCCCACCAATTGTCCATGGGCATCTCAAGCAGAAGATGAAAGCAAAACATTCACGTGCTCTCAAATCGTAAGAACATAAGAGGAGCTCTGCGCACACCCCTAGCCAAGTGCTCTCAAAGGAATTGACCAGACATGGGGGAAAACATCCCACTTTCAGAGACCGAAAGCCACACGGATCAGAAACACATCTATTCCTTCCCATGGAGCGCTGATCAGAAATGTCCGTTCCTCTGACGCCGTGCCTGGCAGGGTTTAGAAAAGTTTATTGGAAGCTTTCCAAACTCTGGTTTGAAACCATCCATCTTTAGACCGCAGGGACCCACCTGGCTGAAGGATAGACACCCTTGCTTTATGATCAGGCAGGCGCCTGCAAGACACGTTCCCCATCCAGCTCCCATTCATGAAAGGTGAAGGGCCCTTTGTCACGGGAAGCTGTCTGCTTAATCAACATGAATCAAGGCTGTTAATATCCTCCCAGTGACATCTGAAACACCTCTCCAAGGGATCGGCCTTCGAGCTTTAAATACCCAAGGAAACACGCAAGGCTGCCGAGAGGAAACCAGGGCGCCAAGGAGCAGGGTCTTAAATCAAATGGCTGGCCAGGATGCAAAAGAGCATGCTGGGAAGTGTAACAAGTAGCCCGCCGCCCCTGGGCAGGCAGAATTGATGGAAGTCAACTCCAGAAGTCATTATTTAGATCACCAAGTAGAAAGCTTTCTTTGCAATCATCGATTTTGCTCAATTCTTCCTCTGGCGCATCAGGGGTTTCCTTCCACCACCACCGCCACCGCCGCCCCAAAGAAACATTCATGGTAATTTGTTGATATAACTGTTAAAAACATCTTGATTTATAACCGAGAGGAGTTTCTCTGTGGCTCCCGCATATCTTTTCTTGTTGCTCAGGAAGCATCCTGCAGGAATGCACATTTATTTGAGCAAACACACACACACGTGCAGAGAGTGAGGGGGGGGGGCAGATTTTTACTGCTTCTGAAAAGAGAAGATGGTAAATCTCTTATTGTTCAAAACAGCCCCGTCCAAGGGTTTTTGTGAGAAGAGAGATAAAAGAGAAAGCCGAAAGAGCGCCATAGTTATATAGGCTATGGGTTCTGACACAGGCAGACGCATTCCCCCGTCTCCAGAGAACTCATCCGCGGCTCAGCCTCCGCGTTTTTCCTGCTCAGCGTTAGCTTTAAGCCGAGATAAGGCTGGGGTGCCAACTTTAATCCATTCTGCACATGGTTACTCTATTGGCTTCGGGACTTTCCGAAGCAAGACGCAAAGCTAGCCTTCTTTTAAAACGTCCACAGAAGTAACTAGACCCAACCAAGCAACCGAACATGCACAATTTTGCTGTTCCTCCTGCTGCTTCTGCCTTCGGTTCTGCTGGGTGCCGAACAGGGATATAAGCAAAAACATGTAAAAATAAAATGATGTACAAGAGAACTCACAGCTCGCCAGTCATGGGGCCTATTGGCGTTACAACCTGTAGCGCATGATTAGTGAGCTTCTGGTGAAGAGCGTCGGCACTTGGAGGAGGCTGCCTCCCCAGAAGTTCACTAATGGTTGATTAGGTGTGAAGCACAAGTGTTTACCAGAAACTTGGCCTGAGTGTGCAGCAGTGTGACCGTCCACACCTCTTCTGGTCGACTGAGGGTGTTTTTCCACTGCAGCCCTTAGATCTGGATCTAAGAAGATCCGGATCTAAGGAATGGGTACATTTCTTAATCCGGATCTAGTAGATCCAGATTAAGGGAAGCACCCAATGTGTTTCCACAAGAGGTGTAGCACCCATTAGAAATGGGTGCTAACACCCCTACTGTGGAAACAGCTTTGTACCCATCTGGGGAATCTGGATTGACCCACAAGGGGTCAGTCCATTACCCCAGGTGTTTTGGGGGCAGGGGGGGGGCAGGCTTCGAAGCAACATCGAAGTGATTTCAAAGTGACTTCGAAGTCACTTCGAAGTGAATGTGAAGTCAACTTTGAAGTGACTTCGGAGTGACTTCGAAGCCAATGTTGGGGGTGGGGTCAAAGGTGCATCCCCTCCCCCTAGCCTCCTTCGGACCCCATTGCCTGTTTCCAGTGGAAACAGGCTCCCTTTAATCCAGATTTTCTGGCAGAAGACCCCATTGTAGACCCCATTAATGGGGTCTACAGAAAATCCGGATTAAAGGCCAAAAACATCCGGATTTCCCCCACGGCAGTGGAAACAATCGGGTCCCAAATGGGTGCTGTAGTGGAAATGGGATCATCTGGCTCACAGCCAAAAGGTGCAAAAATGGGTGCAAAAATGGGTACAACTGACAGTGGAAAAATACCCTGAGATGCTGCGCAAGCGTGCTGGCCCAGCAGCGTGAACGTCGACATAACTGCACATGCACAGGGCGTCATAAGAGGACCGGCCCCACTATCACATGGGGTGGGAGCTGAAGTTGACTAGTGCTCCAAGTGGGAGCACTAGTCAACCTTGGTTAATGGCGCTCCTTTCCCATCCAGCTGACGGGAAGTGCAAAATGGCGCACGTAAAAGCAAAGCCATGACACAGAATTGTGTTCCACAAGGGACAACTGCATTTGGTTAGCAATGGCTGCACTAGAAGCTTTCGGCAGGCTATAGCCGACCACTAGCCACAGAGACCACATTAAACTATGGCCTCCCGCACAGGTCCCATTGTATTCTTGGCAGAGTGCGTAACGTTGCCGAGTGGATTCCTCCTCTCTCCACGTCCCCAGCGAATCTGAGATTGCTGCTTCAGTGTGAACGCCGGCTTGGATTATCTGCATCTGGAAAAGGTGTTCTCAAGGAGAGAAAAGAGATCTCCTCCCCTTCCCCGTTTTCTGTCTCTGCCTTGTTCCATTTTACATCAATTAGGGCAGAATCTTACACAAAGAAGGAGGAAATAGCACAAACCAAGTTGCTGCTGCCAGCTCCTCTGCGCTTTAAGAGGGTCAGCAGTGAAGTGTGTGTTCAATGCTGGGAATAATTAGGAAGGGAATAGAAAACAAGTCAGCAAGTGTCATTTTGCCTCTTTATAAATCTGTGGTGAGGCCACATGTGGAATATTGTGTACAATTCTGGTCACCACACCTGAAAAAGGATATTGTGGAACTAGAGAAGGTGCAGAGAAGGGCAACCAGAATGACTGAGGGTCTGGAACAAAATCCCTTACGAAATCAGGCTGCAACATCTAGGCCTCTTCAGCCTGTAGAGACAGCATTTAAGAGGAGCCTGATTGAAGTATATAAAATCATGCATGGTATAGAAAAGGTGGATAGAGAAAATTTCTTTTCTCTAACCCTCAACACTAGAACCAGGGGGCATCTATTGAGCTGATGGGTAGGACAGTCGGATCCAACAAGGGGAAGTATTTCTTCACCCAGAGGGTCATCGGCTTATGGAATGTGCTGCCGGAAGAGGTGATGACAGCTACCAGTCTGGATGGCTTCAAGGTAGGGTTAGACAAATTTATGGATGACAGATGTATCAATGGGTACTAGAATGAATGCCTGGGTACATCTTTCAGGCTGGGGGGTGGGTGGCGGAAGCAGGACGCTTCTAATGCCATTTGCTGGGATTCAAGAGCAGGAAAGGTTTTGTCCTTGTCTCTGAGCACTTGGTGGGCCACCATGTGGGACAGGATGCTGGACTAGACGGGCTGTGGCCTGATCCAGCAGGGCCTCTCTTATGTTCTCGTATGTTCTTATGTCCTTATGTTCATTTTATGAACTGAAGAACAGGAAAGGATCATCTGAATGCCTTCCAATTTTGATGTGCCAAATAAGCAAGATTCCTCTGTGTGTGTACTGTATGTGAGTGTACACGCATGCACACTCACACATACAGAGGTATAAGCAGATCAGCCCCCCCCCCAAAAAAAAAAAGTACAGAGAATCCAGTGACACCACAACCATCTTAGGGAGGAAAGCTAGGGGGGGGGGGAAGAACCAGGAGGAAGAATATCCATCCTGCAGAGAACTAAGTCAGTTTGCTTTCTGAGCACAGCTTTCTAGCTGCTTCCACATGATGAGTCCCAGCTGACGTAGTGTTGGCGGCGGGGGGGGGGGGGTGTGAACACCAAAGATACATGCTTCCCACCCCAGGGACCACTTTGAAGGATGGAATTCTCCACTCCGAGGCCTCCTTTATGCCCCATTAGGCGCAGAAGGAGGGATATTCAGCCATTGCGCTGTGCTCTCATTCCAAATTTAAGACATGGGGTGTCCGGCAATGTGGAGGGACAAATTTCCAGTTTCTGCAGGCAGTGTTGATTTGTTTGTTTGTTTGTTCATTCAGATTTTATCCCACCTTATACCCAGAGGTGTCCAGGTGGGTAAAAACATTTAAAATCAAAGGTTATTGAAACAATAACAGTATATACTAAAACAGCATCTGCAAGTGAGAAGGGGAAAGTGTGTACCCGAAGGCCAGGGCAAAGAGGTGCGCCTTCACTGTGAGCCAGTTTGGTCTAGTGGTTAGGGAGCTGGACTCTTATCTGGGAATACCGGGTTCGATTCTGCCCTCCCCCGTGAAGCCAGCTAGGTGACCTTGGGCTAGTCACAGCTCTCTTCTGAGCTCTCACAGCCCCACCTACTTCACAGGATGTTCTGTTGTGGGGAGAAGAATAGAAAAGCTTTCTCAGCTGCTTTGAGTCCCCTTGAATGGGTGAGAAAAGTGGGGTAGAAAAGCCAACTCTTCTTCCTCCAAAATGTGTACAATGAAGGTGATTGCCGCATCTCACGGGTGAGGCTATTCCACAGCCTAGGGGCCATCACTGAGAAGGCCCTCTCTCGCGTGCCCATCCCTTTTTGCTGCTGAAGGTGGTGGGACACCCAGGGAGTTCTCCCCTCCAGATCTTAAGGCGTGGGCAGCTTGATATGGGAGAAGGCTTTCCTTTAGATACTTGACGCCCAAGTCCTTTAGGACCTTGTAAGTCAGTTAACACCTTGAATTGGGCTCGGTAGCTAATCGGTAGCCAGTGTAACTCTTTTAAGATCGGCCAGCTGTCCCGGTCAGCGGCTGCATTCTGCACTAAGTGCAGCTTCCAAACCATCTTCACGGGCAGCCTACGGAGACCGCTCTACCACCTGCACTCAGGGCAGCTGCTGCCTTTGCCAGTTCGATGCAGCCCCCAAAGGCCTCTGGCATCCTTTTGCCACTGGGCAAAAAGACCTTCCTCCACCCTTTCTTTTTTCTTTGCAAGCCTTTGAAATTCTTTTCCATTTGTATGGGGACCACTGGTTAGGCCTAACTGCAGCAGATGCTTTGCTTTTCTACCTTCCCCTTGCAAGTTTTCCTGTACTTTTCAGAAGCAAACTCCTCGCCCTTTCGTGAAATTAATGCCCGTTTCTCTTTTCTCCCTCTCTCTCTCTCTCCGGTTAGGCATGAATGTCATGGAAAGTTCACCTTACGAACCTTTTGTGCGCGGTTTTGACTACGTCCGCCTGGCTTCCATCACTGCAGGTAGGCTGTTTGCACACAACGTCAATTCTGCTGCACTGTTGGGCGTCAGATGTCTTGCAGGGATATCTAAGGGTGGGAAGAGGCCTCAGGTGCAAGCCTCTCGCAGCCAGGATGAGCAAACAGGAAGATGGGCGGATGGACAACTGGCTTGCTGCTATGGGCATCTCTAGGATTAGTAGTTAGTAGTGGTATTGACCAATTCATAATATTCAATATTTTATTTAGATCCGCATTTTGGATCTACTACCACCAATTCCATCCGCAGCCGCAAGGGTGGGACAGAATTAGATCCGGATTTGAGGTGGGTGCAGTGCGGAGCCGAGCATGGGGAGCCGGAGGGCTCCTTTCTCGGGGCTCCCCCTCACCCCAGAAGCCACAGATTGCGGCTACTGGAGCCAGGGGGGCTTCCCTTTCCACCCCCCAGCCCACCAGTCATGGCGGGACGGGGGAGGCCCAGTTACGGACACTTTCGCAGTGCAGGCACATGCTAAACTGATGTGTCCTCACTGCAGAAGTACACATCTAAGTACCCATTAAGACTACCTTCAATGTAGTCTTCCGGTAATCCGGATTAAGGGACACTTAGCACACATTAGCGACACATCTCTCGGGAGTCAATGCGGAAGCGTACTCCCCGATGGGTCTCTAATGGCTGCTGCAGTGTGGATGCGGTTTTAGAAACCCGTCCTTAACGGGTACTTAATGTGTACTTAGTGTCCAGTGCGGAAGCACCCTTAGATTCGTATTTAAAGATATGAATGTCAACAATATGAATATCTGTTATACATATCTCTACGCATTCTGTAAAATTCCATATGCATCCCGTATTATCCTGTATGCATCCCGTTTTAATCCTGTATTTTAAGCGCAAGACACGTATAATTTTCACACAGATTTCCTATACGACAGATACGAATCTACGCATTCAAATTATCCGTATCGATAATCCGTATCGGATTTTTGAAAATCCGGTTCAAGTTCGAATGTTAACATTCGACAGATTTGAATCAGATATTTGAATTTTCAGATATCCATGCACATCCCTGCCATATGCTATCCGTATGGAATTGAGCATTCATATCAAATCAAATCCTGCCAAATTCGAATGGCATCTATTCGAAGGAATACAGATTTTCTTGCATTTTCAAGGCCAGGCCTTGGCTGGGATGGATCAGCACCAACCCAAACCTCCTTGAGGCTGGAAAGCTCACACCAACCTCACAGCTGCCACCGCCAACCCCCAGATGGGGCAGGAGTTGGGACCCCTCAGCCAGTTTGGTTTAGTGGTTAAGGAGCTGGACTCTTATCTGGGAATACTGGGTTCGATTCCGCCCTCCCCCATGAAGCCAGCTGGGTGACCTTGGGCTAGTCACAGCTCTTTTCTGAACTCTCACAGCCCCACCTACCTCACAGGGTGTCTGTTGTGGGGAGAAGAACAGAAGCTTTGTCAGCCGCTTTGAGTCCCTTTAAATGGGTGAAAAGCCAACTCTTCCTCATCTCTCCTGTGGCAAACCTGCTCTTTGAAGCACTGCAAATCAATGTGCGCTTCGAGATCGTCAGAGGAACTGTGCCAATTGCTTTCACCATTGTCTCCCCATTCTAAAACCCAAGCCACAACTGGCTGGCAGGAAAGATGCCCGGACAGACGCACAAAAGGCACATAAATACACTGCAGCAACATTCTCTCCGAGATCCCAAAGCAGCGAGTAAAACCACTTTACGGAGGCGCTCTGTCCGCCGTGGGACCTATTCTGGAATATTTCCCGGAATAGGCCCCTTCTGTCCGCATGCGAGTGCAAATGGGGAAGGAAAAGCGTACAAAAGAACCCCAGACTGGAACATTTCAAAGATGTATGTGAATATATGCAAAAGACATAATTTTTTTTTTAAAGAATGAAAGAAAAGGGAGGCGGATACAATTCCACCATCCTTCACCGCAGTGAAAAGAACTGATGAAGGATTTTATAGCGACACGGAGACAAAAAAGAACAAAAACGAATTTTGCCACAAGGGGGATGGATTCCACACCTGGGGTGTTTTTCCACCGCACTCCTTTAATCTGGATCTAAGATCCGGATCTAGTAGATCTGGATTAAGGGAAGCACCCAATGTGTTTCCATGGGAGGTATAGCACCCATTAGCAATGCGTGCTAATCCCCCTGCCATGGAAACACCTTTGCACCCATGTGGGGAATCCGGATCGTCATACAGGGGGGTCTGCCTGTCTCCCCAGGTGTTTGGGGGGGTCAGGGGGTGCAATTTCTGAAGCGGCTCCGAAGTCACTTCAAAGTCATTTTGAAGTCACTTCGAAGTCTATGCAAAATAACTCTTTTGAAGTCTGTGCTATCTTCGGAGTGAACTTCAAAGTGACTTTGAAATGACTTCAAAGTGACTTTGGAGTCACTTCGGAGTCACTTCGAAGTTCACTCTGAAGATCAGCACAGACTTCAAAGCCGCTCTGGAGCTATTTTGCACAGACTTCGAAATGACTTTGGAATGACTTCGAAGCTTAGATTTTGGGGCTCCCCCCCATGGGTTCCCCCTCCCCCTAGCCTCCTCTAGACCCCATTGCCACACAAGCATGGAAACAGGCTCCCTTTAATCTGGATTTTCTGCCTGAAGACCCCATTGTAGACCCCATTAATGGGGTCTACAGAAAATCCAGATTAAAGGTCATAAAGTACCCATTTGATCTGGATTTCCTCAGTGGCAGTCGAAACAATCGGGTCCCAAATGGGTGCCGTGGTGGAAATGGGGTCATCCGGCTCACACCCAAATGGGTCCTTAATGGGTGCAAAAATGGGTACTTTCTGACAGTGGAAAAACACCCCTGGTTACATAAGGCATGCACGAATGTACAAACTATTCATACAAATGTTACAAAATGTTCGCATTTGTACGAATTTTAATGTACGAATGTTGTAATAGTCAATTCATGGACAAATACCCAAATTCATACAAATACACAATAACGAATATTACGCATATTTGTGTACACCCCTAATGTACACCCGTGGCCTTTATTGAAAGAACACGCAAGGGTACATCCACACACAGTAACGAACCGAATATTCAAAAATCCAAATTCATATGAATAAAGAAAAACAAACGTCTGGGCATTCAAACCGGTATGAATACATTTGTATCTATTCATTTGAATATTCGATTTGTATCCAATGATTCAAGTCTCGTATGCATATCCGTACGCATCCCATACACATCCTGTTTTCATCCCATATGTATCTGAACAGATACGCACAAAATGAGTACCGATACGCACGCAATGCAATTGTCCGAAATATTTGCCTTCCTACAAATACTAACGTCTGGATCTTTGATTCATATATGAATGATTAATGAATATTTCACATTTTCAGCCCACTAGTTGCCCCAGCTAGAGATGAAAAGTGCATTTGGAACCTGAGGCATTTTCACAGTACCCGTCCCATCCGCTGGACAGGAAAGGAGAGCAATGGCCCAACGTTGACTAGCGCTCACAGTTGCGCGCTGGTTAACCTTCCCCACTCCCCTGACCCCAGGATTGGATTCTCACCTTCTTCGATCCTGGTGCCCGGTCCTCCTCTGGGCACTGCCATTTTGGTAGGGGCACCGCCACGACTACGCATGCGTCAGTGCCTCCACCTTGAAGACGCTGATGCTCTGTGCACACACATTCATGTCTACGGTTGTCCAAGGTACCAGAGCACCTCAGACAACCCCAGAGTGCCAGCAAGAGCACATGGTCATGCCGTTGGGCGCTTCAGATAAGTATTTGTGCTCCACCCCTAACCAATGATTACTGCACCTCTGTGGGTGTGCGGGCATGCTCAGAAGCTGTAACAGCCTACTCCATGTGCAGACGCTCTTCATCAGAGGTGCGCTAATCATGCACTAGAGGCAGTAGTGTG